>LPNX010551252.1:1574717-1633702 GCA_001517045.1 Pseudotsuga menziesii | reverse complement strand
CCATCTACCATTGAAATTCTTTGTGCACCAACCACCTTCTGCAATATTTGTTCAATCTTTGGCAAAGGGTAATTATCCTTCAGTGAAGACCTATTCAAATTTCGAAAATCAACACACAATATGATTTCACCATTCTTTTTTTCTGACAGGTACTAGACTCTGCTACCCATGAAGAATATCGAAGGGAAACAATAATCTTAGCATATAAAAAAAAATTACCTCCTTTTCTTTAATGGGAATCAAAGAAGGATTGATCCTCCTTAATTTCTGTCTGAAAGGTTTAACATTTGGTTTCAAAGGTAATTTATGCTGTATAATACTAGTATCATATGTCTTCAAATCCTCGTAATACCAAAATCAAAAACATCAACATACTCTTTTAACAACTTAGTGTACCTGTTTCTTTGCTCTACTTTGAGTGCCTTTGAGACCTTCACTATTCTGGGATGCTCCTTGGTGCCAATATTACAATCCATTACATTTTATTATGAAGAATGCATAACTGGTTTTAAAGGGGTATCATCCTTTGAAAAAATCCTCTCCAAAGGCACCAGACCCTTAGGAATGAAATTAATTTTCAGCTCAATGATCTTGTGACCTGCAATCTCATTTTCTGCAACACCCTCTAAATGTTCAATTTCATCATCCTGTTCTTGGTCAGTTAAAGAATTATAAAACTCACCTGTCATCTATAAAAACCTTTTTATCTCAAAATCATCTTCAAAAAATCTCCATTTCTTTATATTATCAGGCACAGAAGGTCTGTACCTAACTTCAATCCAGCTGTGTTGTTTTAGGAATCCTGAAATGTGTGGTTGCTAGGGAAAGATAATCAGCAGTTTGGTTATGATCCCATACTTCATTCCAGTACGCTTTCAGCAAATCTTGCTTTACTTGATAGTTATTCCTTACTTGTTGAACAACCAACTCGGAGTCGCCATACACAGAGATCTGTTGAATACCTAAATCTTTTGCAGCTTTCAAACCTAACAACAGAGCTTCATACTCTGTTGTATTATTAGTGGTAATAAATTCCAACTTATACATTAATCTTACTGCTTCACCACCAGGAGATATCAGAACAACTCCTGCTCCAACACCTTCTTTAGATGACGATCCATCAAAATACATTTTCCGAAGTTCATCTTCCTGTTCCCTAGTGCATTTGACTAATTTTTCTTTTTCAACCTGTAATAAACTAGTAGCATCATTATCATCACTAAAGTGCAACATACAAGTACCCAAATCCTTTTCAGCAACATACAATGGATGATTTGTAGGATTCTTCTCATCAGTCACAATATAAGCAAATTGTAACTCTCTATACAACCTTCTGTTTTCGCCTCGAAAGACAGGAATGGTTTCATATGTTAAGTCCATCTGTAGAGTTCCACCTACATTCTTGCCCCAATATCTAAAGAGGAGCATTCCAAACTTAGGTGTGATGTCTGCCACTAGTACATCCATAATCACACTCTTCATTGGTAGATGATCTAAACTAACCACCATATCCTTTATCACTCCTAAACATTTTATAGCTCGAGAATCGAAAGCATACAAGTCATGATAAGGTTTTGTTATGCTCAACCCTAAAGCCTCCATCACTGCTTTTGGCAGTAGATTATGAGATGCTCCTGAATCCAAAAGGCAATTATGTATCATCTGCTCATGAATGGTTAATGTGATGTAAAAAGGAGGAGATGCACTTGCATCATTTTTCAGTTTTTTCTGCCAAAGCTGATCCAATAAAAATTTTAGGATTTTATTCCTATAAATTTACTGTGTCAGAGGGTACTTGACTATTTGCTGAACCAATCATTTTCAATACTGAATTTTTCTAAGAAGGATTATTTATCAACTCAGTAAAAGGCATGGGGATTTTAATTTTGCACAATTCATTTTCAAGATTAAAATTCTACATACTTTTATTCACTTCCTCAACTTCAATAACCTTCTTTTGTTTATCCTGGTTCTGTTTCTTTTCAAATACTGGATCAGACTGCTGTTTAGGAGGCAGAATTATCTTCTTTCTAGGATTTTGAAGCACCTAATTTGGCCTTGATCTTAAATATAGGGTTTTCTTTGGATCATTCTGATATATATCATTAGTTACCTCAATATTAAATCATTTTATGTTTCAAAAACATCTACATCATAATATTCTAAGTTTAAAAAATCCTCCTCAGTCACAAAACCTTCAGTCAACTGTTCTCCAAAATAATTCATATCTTGTTCTCGATCTTTAAAAAACTCTTCTTCTTCTATTTCTCCTTCATCAGTAACATTATTCTGAAGTGGGGGTGGCACCTTTTGATCCTCGGCTTCTCTCCTTTCTCATTGTATATTGTTATTTCTTCTCTCTCTGGGAATGAAACAAGGTGCAAACTGTCTTCTGAATTGATTTGGATTATTAGGGTTTATGTCTCCCTCTTGAACAAGTTTATTTGAAATTTTCTCTAATTCCAATTTGTTTAGTTTTGTCGTTAGAATTTTCACTAATTTTTCCATCTCATCAATTCTACCTTCTGTAGAGTGGGAGGTTGAAACCACTGGAGCTGCCTCTTTCTTACCCTTTCTGTCATAAACTTGTTGAGCTGAGTTTCCCTTCAGTCTATTGGAAGCAACTATATTAGACTCCACTTCTAATGTTGACTCATGCATGTTAAGTAAAGTAACAAGTCTTATTTCTCTAAAAGTAGGGAAAAATCATGATCAAAATCATTAGCATAAGTGAGTTTTGCAGAAGCTTCAGAAGGTTTAATCTCTACAGGGATTCTGCCATACATTTTATTGAACCTCTTAGAGAAATCAGCTATAGTTTCATCTTTCTTCCTTCTAAGAGCTCCAAACTCTATAATGTAATATGTGTGATCCTTATTATCACCCCATTGTCTCATGAAAAGATCTTGAAGCTCTTTTATTATAGTAATAGAGTTTGTTGGTAACTCTCTGAACCATCTTCTAACCTCTCCATCTAGACTCTATACAAACATCCTCATCCACACATCCTTTGCCTCGATATTCTGATTATCTGCATAGCTGATAAATGCATCCCAATGCTCCTCAGTTGTGGTCTAATCCTATCCATTAAACCTAGGTAAGTATTTTTGGTAATCTCCACCAGGGAGAGCATTTAAGGGTTGAGGCAAAACTAGAGGTGCATACCTAGCTGCCACCATTCGGTCCATCATGTCTAATGGTTGATTTTGGGCTATCATCTTTAAGTTGACTGGTTTAGATGAAGGAAATACTTAACTAGGACTTGGCTAAAAAGGAGTCTTACCAACTTTGAGGTGAAATAAAGGGATTTTTCCAGGAGAGAAAGTCTTTGCCTTCTTGAAAGATTGAGGATCAGTAAAAATCTGAAAATTACTAACATAGATTGTAGGTTTCAACCAAGATGAAACTTGCTCCTCCTCCTTTAAAACAGAAAAAGGTGATGGTAAGTCTAGTTGATCAGGGTTACATAAGGCTGGAGATGACTGAGACCTTTTGATTTTCAAAACTATTTTCAGAATCTGCTATGGGTCTAAGACACCCAAATGTAAAGGTGAACTAGGGCTACTTCTTGTTCCAACTCCTTTAGTAGCCACTATGAAATATTTGGTGAAATGTAGTCTTCTAAAATTTGTTGGTTTAAGTCCACCTCTCAAAACCAGTTAAATGATGAGTAACCCAGGGAAAGTAGGCTTTTAGTTTCGTCCTCGGCAATGGATCCAAAGATGTTAGTGCTAGAAATTGTTCTCAAACTACAAAATAACAAGCCAACACAATCTCATAAACAAAATTAAGTAAAATAGGCTTTTTAGGGTTTTGGTTGAGCAGTTCGTAAACAAGAGGATAAAAACTTCACAAGGCTAAGGAAAACACTAAATCATGCAACAATGAAGGACTGATATGCATAATATATAAAACATAAACCATAAACAATAATCACAGCTCTGAATTCCATCCACATTTAACAAGCATTTCATGAATAATAACTTCAAACAAGAAATGAATATATCAACTGAGTGATTAAACAAATCAGAAATGAAATCAGCAAATAGGCTAAACAGGGCTTATAGTTGCATATATTTCATAATCAGTCATTCAAAATACATAAGATTTTTTGAAACTTAGCTCCATAAACAATAGCTTGATAGCCTCCCCTTGTACAAAAATTTGAACCCTTAGTCCTTTTCAAGCCTTACTTTTATCTTGGTTTCTCAAAGACAGTTACATAACTGAAAAAACTACTTTTAGGTCATACTACCGAATTGTTCAACATCATACAAAATAAACCAATTTTTCAAAAACTAATTAATAACCACTATTCTTAAATCACTTTACAAGTCCTTAGCAGCTTCTGCTAAAAGAGCTATCCCTTTTAAAGCTTGAGCCTTCCTTCTTGCTTTTTGATGATCGGCTTCCAACTCTTCAACTCTTTTTTCAAGCTCCTGATTTTGCTGTGTTAGGTCTTGAATGGTTTGCTTCAGTTATGCATACAGAATTTGTCTCTGTCTTTTCCTTTTCAAAGCCTCTTTAGAAACCCCAATTAATTCCTCATAGTGACTATTTACCTCCTCTAAATCTTCTCTCAATCTTCTGTTATCAGTCACTAATCCCTCATTTGTTTCATGCAGGTACTCGATCTGATATTTGTACCATTTAAAGCTCCTCTGTAAATTCTCAGTTTTAGAATCAACACACCTTCCTTCTGATATTAGATGCATTTCTTCTCGCATCCAAGGGATTTTCAACTTCTTAAAAATCTCTTCATCTTCTTCCAGCTGCTCTGTCATAGCCATAGGGACTCCTGAATATTCATTGACATCAACACTGCATTGGGTTGACGGATATACAACCCTTCCTTTCTCTGCACAAAGACTTGATATGACTGAATACTGCTTCTTTGAATCATCATGATGGTGGTCTAAGATTAACTTATTTCGAACTTCCTTAAAGATCTCTGAAATTTTGGTTTCAGTGAAAGATAACTTATCTTCTGAAATAATTTGTTTCTTACCCGTCATCTCCTTTTCATTTATATCTTCATTGTCTTCTAACTCTTCTTGAGATGAAGATTATTCAATCACTGTAATCTTATTTTGGGATAGTTTAGGGTTTAATGATTTCTTCATATTCAATCTGAGCTTATTCTTAGGTCTAGTCTTAGGCCTCCAACCTGCTCCAATTTCCGCTAACATACTCAAAGTTTTTCCTTGATGTTTGATAGAAGCTAGTTTAACTACCTTTCTTTTTATCCCTCATGACATTACCCCTTCTTCAGACTATTTCTGTATATCATGTTCAGTGTCAACCCTAGCTTCATTAAATAATGAATTTTCCCCATCTTCAGACTGTACTATAATAGGAACTTGTTCCTATTCTTTCACATTTTCCTTTACTTCCTGGTTTATTTCTACATGCAAACTATCCTCTACAGGCTCCAAATCCTTCATTCCTGTACACTTTGATATTTTATTTTCCTCAATATTAGTCTGTTGTTCATCTTCAATATTTTTATCTCTTTGGGTCATAGATTTTTCTAGTACATTATCCTCTTCAATCTTGACTGTGACTCTCTTTTTCAGTTTCTTGACCAAATTATGACCTTTATTCAACTGTCTTTTCTAAGCTTGATCTTCCTTCTCTGTTTGAAATCCAGACCAGACTAGAAAATAATCCCATGTTTTTTCCTTCTTTTGAAGCACAGTACTTATGATTAGCTTAATTAAACCATGATGAAATATAGACTGTTTAGTATGGTATTGATGCTCCTTAACCCTGCTAGACATCTTTTGTAGACTTTTAAGGAAAAAGAATGGAAGATTCATCTTTGCTTCATGGTTAAGATGCTGCAAAAACCCGAAATGATACTTAAAAACAAATGCAAATATTCCTTCACAAGTGATATAACTTTACATAATTTTTATTGGCTCTCTCCATTCTAGTTTGAATTTTTGGATATGTACTCATTTTCCCCTATCTACAAACACATCTGGAAGCAAGTAATTATGTGCATCAAAGGTAAAAAGGTACTTTTTTGAATCAGTATTCACCTTCATCTGGGATCCATGTAGCCTCTACTATCAATTCTATGGTCACCTCAATCTTCAAGGTGTCAAAAGTAACAATATCTTTATCCAAAAGCTGAGCAAACTTATACAAGACCTCTGTGTGATACCCATCAATTTTCTCAAAAAATCTTAACCATCCTGCCTCTAAAAACAATCTTGCACAGTCTTGGAAAGATTGAACCCAAGACATGTATGAGGGTTCAGCTCTATTTGTTTTCCCACTCCTCTTCATTTTAAAGGACTGGACAAATTGCTTCTTTCAGTAAAGAACTCTAAGTTTATTAATATCTTGGAAATTTTGACAGACAATGATATGTCGGGAAACTAAACCCTTGAACTGGCTTTTATCACTTAAATTGATAAGTATCTTAATTCTATTTACAGAGAAAATTTGACATTGAGCATCAATTGGGTTTATATACTAGCATTCTTCGTTAAATTCCATAATTAAACTTATGTCAATGTAAACCCAAATACATGGAATATGATCGTAATTCACCTTCTACCTGTCAGAATAGTGAATTCAGCTACTAGAAATGCATTTTCCTATCTGCTAGGTGTCCAATTTCATTCTTTAATCCTGCTCTAACCGCCACAATAGTGCCAAATAGTCGCCCTTCAAAGCCCTAAACTACTGACCTTCTTCAAACCTTGATTACAAATTGCCAAAACTCTGCCATGACCTCGTATGCTCTTCATGTGCTTCAGGAGATGCGTAATTCAAGGCGAATTTTCCTCATCATGGATAATTATCAATGTTCCACTATTCTATATCATAACTTCCAGACCACCGCAACTTACCCTAATGATTCACTACCTGAACTGTTAACACTTGTCACAATGATCACTCTAGCCGAAAACACGTATCAAACTCATTAACAAGTGTGAATGACCTCTCCTATGCGCGAATTTCAAAAAACTTACAGCCAAAAATCATGATTTTCAGATAGCACGATTTTCTTGTAGCGTGCGTGTGTAACTTTTTTGGGCTTGCGCTACAAGAATTCCTGTTTCAATAATTTTCAAAATAAAACTCACAACAAAGGGTTAACTTTGGTTTAATGGCTTAAAATAAAACTTTATGATATTTTTTAGGACCTTTAATTCATATAAACATCCTATAAGCCCCTGAAAACTATGAATTTTGCTAAATAAAGCCAAAATTGGGAAAAAACCTATGAAGTCACCTAAATACAAACATAAAAGTCAAAGAAAAGATTTAAAGTAACCTAAAATTCAAACTTAAAAATGAACAAAACCATGTTTCAAAAACAAGAAAATGCTTTAAAATGAGAAGCAAAAATAGGCTATAACACCTAGTATATCTAGGAAACATTTGAGTATTTAATGAACAAGTGGAAGAGTATTTCAAAGAGAAATATCAGGAGTCAAAGGTTCAAATTGAACATTTCCAAGTCAACAATCAAACAAAGAATCATCTATCAAAGAGTCAATCCAAGATTTCTTGCAACAAAACAAATTTTTTTTAGCTTGTTGTTACATATTTGCTCCAAAATATTTGTAACAATTGGTGGATGCTTTCTATTAATTTTATGATTTGTAATATGAAGGGGGCAGGAGATATTTCTTGGAGAAGGAAGCAAGGGGGGCATTGACTTCCATTCTTTACTGTGTATATTTTTTGTTTTCTAATGCAAGAAATTTTGTTACCAGATAAATCTAGTCAAGTGGACTCAAGCTACGTCTCCCTAGTCCAAGTGGATCTATAACAAATCAAGTACAGAATACAATCTACTTTCCTATATCAATAGAGATGCAAGTTAACAGATATATCACTTACCCGAGGTCTACAAATCATTTTCCTCTTTGTTGATCCAAGCTCCAACACTTTCATATCTCAAGTTGCAAAACCCTATAGAGAAAATAGAAACAAGAAAATAGTACATGCATATCTAGATATGAATTGATCTAAGATAATAGTTAAGGAAGAAATCTCTAAACATCATCAACATAACAACATTTATGGAAAAATTTTGTATTACAGTAATCATAGTAGATACATAGAATTACATAGGGAAATAATTTCACAACCTAAGCCTTAACGTTTCAACCTTCCATCAACCAATCTAAGACAAGCCTCCAAATAATGATGGTATGCCTCCCAAAGGATGAGATCCTTCCTCCCAAAGGATGATGGAGATCACCTAGAAATTCCACCAGCATAAGAGTAACATAGTCCTTCCTCTCTTCACAATGGATAGAGGGTTCAATTTTATAAGGCCAAAGGGATAGAGGAGGTTGAATATTAAGAGGAGAGGTATAAAGGATCCTCCCATTAGTTTAGGGAACCAAATTCCACCTCACCTAGAAGCTAGGGATGATCCTCCACCTCGTCCACCTTCGATAAGGGCCTCAAAGCTTCGAATTTTTCCCTCTAAACACCACTAGCACACCTTGTAGTAGGAGACAAAGTGAAAGAGAGGGGTTGGTGCACCTTGCATGAAGGGAAATAGTTCCAATTGCACACACTATCAATCTGGAAAGAGATCCAACAAGGATATGGCACACCTTTCCTTAAGAGGAAGAGCTCCAACCTCTCTAGAGGAGGAAAAAGGGCTAGGAAAAAACTCACTTTAAATCTAGTTTAGCTAAGGGAAATATGGGGATTAGGAACAAGGTTGACACATGGCTCAAGATGAAAATATTTTGGTGTAATATATGTGTAAATTGAACCCAAGTGTTAGAACAATTACACTCACAAAAATTGCCAATTACACGTGCAAATTACACACAAAGGAGACTGAATATGGAGCAGAACACTAATCTGTATTGAATAAGTGTACAATAGCCAACCCTATGAATTCATAGGCTGCCAAAATAAATAATTACATGAGAGATTCGAATGCATAAGGATTCCATTCAAATTTGGTCAAAAGCAGGCTTACTAAATCTAAGCAAATCCCCCATAGGTGCATAAAGCAGTTTCCAAATCTGTCTAAGAGCTCACGAATTGGAAAAATAAATTAGGCAAGCTAATAGATAATGGAAGGACAACTCATACATTATTTTCTTAGGATAAAATAGTGGAGGATGATGAGGACAAAAAACAAGTTAACTTCACCTAGTCAAACTTTCCCAATTGCCTTAAAACTCAGAAAAAGCAGGCAATAAAGCAGAAAAAGCAAACATGCACTAGGAAGGCCAGGAATAAAGTAGATTTGATTCCAAGTGGTTTCCCAAGCACTCCATGACTCAAATTTAGCAAGTTTGACCACTTTGGATGTGTGGAGGACAACTTGCATAAGGTGGAATATGGAAAGTAGGCAAATAAGACAAAAATTGGATTAATTAATGTCTAAGGTAGCTAACTATGGGTTGATTATTCTAACACCCCCCCTTAAGCCTAACTTATGAGTAAAATATCAGAAAATTATAGGGCCTAGCAAAAAGGCTTAGTCACCCCTTACATACTGCATGTCCATTTAACCAAGGAAAGAGGCAAAAACCCAATGGGAAAAATCCTCCCTTAAACATGGACAGTAAAACAAAATTTGAAAATATTGTCATCACTCATGCTTCAAAGCATGATCAGCAATCCCCATTAGTGATTTGAGATTGCTGAATGTCTTCTCACAAAAAACTTTGGTGAAGATATCTGCTACTTGTTTTGAAGATGAACAGAAGAGTAGGTGAATGGTGCCATCATGCACAAGATGTCTGATGTAGTGCATATGGATCTCAATGTGTTTGGTTCTCTATCTCTAAACTGGATCATTGCAGATTCGAATGGTACTCTGATTATCACAATATATAGTGTTTGAGTATTCTGATTCGAAGCCACACTCACCAAGTAACCCCTGCAACCATAAACATTGAGTTGCTGCATTTACAACTCCTCTGTACTATGCTTCTGTAGATGAGAGTGAAATGGCACTCTGTTTCTTGCTTGACCAAATGATTGGTCCTTTAGCAAGCATGAACACATATCTTGAAGTTGACTTTCGATCTATGTTGTCACCTTCCCAATCACTATCAGTAAACCCAATCAAATCAAGATCAGATTTAGCTTTGTAGAAGATCCCATGAGTCCTTGTTCCCTGAACAAAGTTAAGGATCCTTTTGGCTGCTCTCCAATGGATCTCATGAGACTGATCCATGTATCTTGAAGCCACACTTACTGCATAAGAAATATCAGGTCGATTATGTGTAAGATACAGCAAACACCCAATCAGTTGCCTATACAATGCATTATTTACCATAGGTGAAGAATCTACTTCTTCAAGCTTAAATCCTGAAAGGAAAGGGGTCTTGTTGGGCTTGTAGTCCTTCATGTTGAATTTGTTTAGAAAATCCAAGGCATACTTGGACTGATGTACTTTTATTCCATGTTTGGTTTGAGCAATCTCGAGCCCCAAGAATTGGCTCAATAAGCCCAAATCAGTCATTGAGAATGCATGGTTCATTGCATCCTTCAAGGAGACAATTTCATCATTTGAGCTTCCTATAATGAGAAGGTCATCAACATACAAGACAATAATAATTAGTGAACCATGAATCAGCTTCAAATAGACATTTGGATCTGACTTGCATCGAACAAAATTCAGTGATAGCAGAAAGCTATCAATCTTGGCATACCAAGCCCTGGGGGCTTGCTTAAGCCCATACAATGACTTCTTTAGTCTGCACACAAGAGATTTATTAGTAGAAAATACTTGAGGCTTCTGCATGTAAATATATTCAGTAATATCTCCATTTAGTAAAACACACTTCACATCCATGTGATGTACCTCCCACTGCTTCAAAGCTGCAATGGCTAAGACTAGCCTGTGGGAGTCCATCTTTGCCACTGGTGTAAAGGTCTCATTGTAGTATATTCCATGTACTTGTGAGTATCCCTTGGCTACCAATATGGCCTTATATTTCAAAGTTGAACCATCAGCAGCAAATTTGGTTTTGTAAACCCACTTACACTGAACTAGCTTCCTCCCTGGGGGAAGATCAACCAGCTCCCAAGTGTTGTTCTTCTAGAGTGAGCTAAACTCTTCTTTCATGGATGTTTTCCATCTTGGATGATGTGCTGCATATTCATATGTCTGTGGGTCTGATTCAACCATCAGATAGCATTTCTCTGCAAACAAGGGGTCTTTCATGCACAGAGCACTCTCAAACTGAGATCTAGTCCTCCTAGGATCATTAGGAGTTCCAGCTAGTTCTCCAGCTGCATGAATAGTATTTGCTGCCCATTTTGGTCTTGTAGGACTGTTAGGATCTGCAATTAAATCATCATTATCAGACATATCAGTATCAGAAACTTCAACTATCTCTTCACTTACATTCAATGGTTTTGGTGGTGAAGAGGATTCTCCAACTTCCACTGCTGCTAAAGGCTCTTCTTGGAACTGAACACTCCTTTCAATGAAGGCTTTTTTTGTGCTCAAATTGATCAGCTTGTACCATTTTTCATATTTAGAGTACCCAACAAATAGACACTCTTGGCTTTGGGGCTGCAAAGCCTTCCTCTTTTCTGTTGGAATTCTAGCCCAAGCCCTTGAGCCAAAAATCCTGAAATGGGTCACATCTGGCTTGTGCCCACTCCATGCTTCGAAATGAGTCATACCATAAAGTTGTTTGTGAGGCACCCTATTTTTGATATAGGCTGCACAGTTTATAGCTTCGGCCCAAAACTTTGGTGGCAAACTCTTAGCCTCCATCATGCATGTTGCCATCTCTTTCAGTGATCTGTTCTTCCTCTCAGCAATACCATTTTGATGTGGTGTGTAAGGGATAGAATGTTTCATATGAATATCTGCACAATATTGAATGAACTTGGACTTGACATACTCACCAGCATTGTCAGATCTGAGGACCTTGAGTTTCCTCTCAGACTGGTTTTCAACCAAACCCTTAAAGACTTTGAAGAGGCCAAAAACTTCAGACTTGTGTTTCAGGAAGTAAACCCAGCAATACCTGGAAAATTCATCTATGAATGTCAATGCATATTTGGCCTGACTCATTAACATATGAGGAAATGGGCCAGTAACATCACTGTGGATCAACTCAAGAGGTGTAGAGGTTCTCTCATGACTAGCTTTCTCAAATTTATGCTTTGGGTGTTTTCCTAAGATGCAACCTTGATAGACTCCTTTGGAAAACTTAATCTTTGGTAACCCTATGACCATTTATTTTTCACTAAGATTAGAAAGATACTGGTAATTAAGGTGGCCAAATATTTCATGCCAAAGCTTGCTTTCCTCATTAGCATGAATCAGAAGAGCAGAGGGGTTTGAGTAGGGTAGGAAGTGTGAGAACATGTATACCTTTGAAGTGTGATTTTCAACTCCTTTTGCAATGACTTTACCACTTGAGATCTCTGTGATCTCAAATTCATCAGGGGAGAATATGACCTTCTTTGGAGACCCTGTGTGGGTCATCTGATACACTGATAAGAGGTTAGAGGCAAGACCTGGAACATACAATACATTGCTAAACTTACCATGGTCAAGATAAATCCTCCCTTTTCCCAAACTTTCAGTGAGAGAGTCATATCCCAGTACAATTGGTGGACCTTTCAACATGTCAAGTGAGGTGAATGCCTCCTTGGTTGAAACCATATGTCTTAAAGCTCTAGAATCAATGATGAAACTAGGTGAGCTTGATGTGCCAGCAACCAATGCATGAACTCTCTCTCTCTGTCTTCTGAATTTGATCCTCCTTCCCTCTTCTTTGAGCTGTCAGGAAGGGAGATGCCATTCTTCTCCAGGATTTGGGTCAGCATGTCAATTTGATTTTTCATGCAGGAGCTTTCAGGATGATTTCCCTTACTATAGTATGCGCACTTGCTCATTTCTCCTTTGTTCTTTTTCTTCTGGAGGTTCTTATTGGAACCTTGAGGCTCCTCTGCAGACTTGTTCTTGTCTCTCTTTTGTTTAAGTGGATTCTTATATTTCTTATTGCCTTTTGAATCCACCACCCTTGAATCTCCAGCAACCATATCTTGGTCTTTGGAAGGTTTGATGGTGCCCATCATCACCAATTTATCTTGTTCTTGTGTGAGAGATTTCATGAAATCTACAAGGCTAGGCATTTTCCATTCTCGAGCTGTCAAATTTGTGGCATGGAAGGTCAAGAAAAACATTGAATAGTTAGGGCCAAGATTCGAGAGTATAGCCAAAACCAGTTGCTCCTCCTTCTTTTTGATCCCACACTATTTTAGCTGCAAAATAAGGGCTTTGAACTTGGAAAAATAGAGTTGCAGGGATTCAAAGCTATTGGGACTCAGGGAGATCAATTCATTTTCAATTTGATGTCCCCTCATCTCATCTGTCTTACCAAAAATCTCAAAAATCTTCTCCCATACTTCATTTGGTGATGTCAATCCATCAAGATGGAAAAGAAGGTCTCTAGATATGCTCAGACACAGGAGACCATAGGCCTCATCCCTCCTGTTGTGCCATTTAATTTTCTCTGCAACTACATTAGGCTCTACTTCTATTTCCATAGTCACTCTATAGAGGCCTTTCACTCTCAACAATATCTCCATCTCTGCTTTCCATTCAAAGAAGTTAAATGGAGTCAAGATGATCTTCTGAGATTGATCCATAGCTCAGAAATTGTCCCTTCAGTCAGCAGAATGCTCCCAATCAATGATGTCAAACCTGCAATAACAAATTGGAAGGAGAGAAATCAATCTAAAAAGGCTTTGATACCATGTGGAAATTGAACCGAGGTGTTAGAACAATTACACTCAAAAAAATTGCCAATTACACATGCAAATTACACACAAAGGAGACTGGATATGGAGCAAAACACTAATCTGTATTGAATAAGTGTACAATAGCCAACCCTGTAAATTCATAGGCTGCCACAATAAATAATTACATGATATATTCGAATGCATAAGGATTCCATTCGAATTTGGTCAAAAGCAGGCTTACTAAATCTAAGCAAATCCCCCATAAGTGTATAAAGCAGTTTCCAAAACTGTCTAGGAGCTCATGAATTGGCAAAATCAATTAGGAAATCTAATAGATGATGGAAGGACAACTCATACATGCTTTTATTAGGAGAAAAGAGTGGAGGATGATGAGGACAAAAAACAAGTTAACTTCACCTAGTCAAACTTTCCCAATTTCCTTAAAACTCAGAAAAAGCAGGCAATAAAGCAGACATGCACTAGGAAGGCTAGAAATAAATAATATTTGATTCCAAGTGGTTTCCCAAGTGCTCCATGACTCAAATTTAGAAATTTTGACCACTTTGGATGTGTGGAGGACAACTTGCATAAGGTGGAATATGGAAACTAGGCAAATAAGACAAAAAATGGATTAATTAATGTCTAAGGTAGCTAACTATGGGTTGATTATTCTAACAATAGAATGCCCCCCAAAGCATGAAGTTAGAGGAATTCTATAGTTGAATGCTTTGTGAAGTGAAGAAATCAAAGGAAAGGATGTTGGTTGGAAGATGTTGCAATACAACTGACTCAAGTCTCACATGACTCATAACATAGCTACCGACCAATACACTGCATATCCATGGTAGTAGAGACCGGCTGAACACAATCATGGCTACTAGACACAAGCGTCGATCCATGATGAGATGATAACACAACCATGACCAATACAAAGTGGATATGTGTAATATGACTCAAACAAACTCCATCTCAACCTGGGAAAGGTATCAATAAACCCATGGTCTTCAAGCAGAACCTGCTATGATACATATATAACCATGTGATTATAATGTCTTGGAGTCGAACATGGTAGAAACCAATTGATTACCAATATTTGATGTATACAGTTAACAAGTGTGAGGGAAATCACCATTGATGTCAATGATTCCCAAGGTATATCAGTACATCCTCCCGAGTGTTAATAAAATATTTGGAGTCGGACACTCAGTAGAATCTTCCAGTCAGAGATCATTGATGAAAACCTACTATTGAAAGCGAGGAAACCTACCATTGAGGCATGCAGGATTCAAGGTAATTGAATTTGGTTTCTAAGTCCAATTCCTGGATGATGTTTTGAATTCAACAGGAATAGACCCATCAAAGGAGGTTCGTGATGTATCCCCCATCATCGGCATGAAACATGAACATAGATGTTATAGAGAAAACCAGACAATAGAGTGATATATGAGACTGAATCATAGATTACCAACATGATAGAAGGTAAGCTGGCTATAGATAGTGATGACCAAATTTCTCTTAAACACGGGCAAGGCATCACTTGGCAGTACTAAATTTGATGAGATTGGTACCAATCCCCCAATGAAACTTATGGTGGGATCATTCTTGGACAACTCAAATGAGTAAGAATACTCAAGGAATCAATAGGACTTAAAGAAAAACGGATTACCCAAGTACTAAATGTATATGCAAACGAGTGCCATGTTCAAGAGTGACTCTGTACTGCCGTAACTACAATGAAAAAAAAAACTTCCCTTAATTTCCCCATCACGAAGGATAAGTACCTCTTTTCATTTTTACAATTTCAAAGAGGGTAACAAACACTCATTATAGCTCAGCAAGTGATCAGTCCATTCTCATATGTTTTATGAACCTGAGAAAGGAGGGGTTCATTCCCATAAGGGTCCTTCAATGTTTGATTTTATGAGTTCGATGAAAGTAAACACATTCATCATTTCATGTTTAGAGAGTCTAAAATGACTGAGAAGACTCCAAAATGGAATTTTTCGTAAATTTAGTCCCCGAGGCCCGAAAAAGTATAAAATGATGCCCAGGAGAACTCTTCTAGTCATGATTCGTCGAAGTATATCTTTTTCATCAGTAGTGCCCCTTGTTTTGAAAAAGGGGTAAACTATCACCAGGAAGATGACTCTTCAGGTCCTTTTATGAGCGTGAAGAAGACAAGTTCACTCGGCGATCTTTTCACGTTTTAAGATTCTGAAAAGATCTTAAAGAGATCTCTATTAGGGTTATTTTTTCATAATCTAATTTTAACGAGTCTGAAAAATAGTAAAAGTACACTCGATACCTCTTCACTAAGTTTTTAACAAGCACGCTGAAGGTATAAAAGGCACTCGGAACCTTTTTCATGTTTGAATCCAGAGCACAAAAAAGCGATAAAGTAAGCTCAAACCACTTTTGATGTTTTAGCCAAAGCACGAAAAATGAAAAGTAAGCTCAACACCATCTTATTGTTTTTAATGAGCTCAAAGATTGATTGAAAGAATGCTCAAGGTATCTTCTTCATTTTTTAACGAACTTGAAACATAATAGGAACTATGCTCAAAATTTCGTTTCATGGTTTAGCGAGCTCAAAACTAAAAATAAAGTATGCTCAAAATTACTCCCATTAACGGGTGATTTTCCAACATGATGTCCAGTGGTTGGTACTTTTCCCTAATATAACTGTCAAGTACCTTAACTCCAATATAAAGAGAGGGGTAGAGTACCTTCCCCCCAAGATTCATTTCTCCTGCTTACTCTTTTCTAACTAAATTTCAGCTTATTTCTAGAAAAAAGGTTCACCATAAATAGAGGAATAAAGAGGATCAAGTGCTACAAGCAGATGAAATTAAGGTTCAAATATTGAGCCTTGACACAATGGAAGAATCTGTTTCATTTTTTAATGAGCTTGACACGAAAAGGGAAATTTGTTCAAAGTGACATGTTTCATTTTTACACAAGCTTGAAACAGAAAATAACTATGCTTGTGGGGACCTGTTTCATTTTTACACAAGATTGAAACAAGAAAGAACTATGCTTGAGGAGATCAGTTTCATTTTTTAACGAGATTGACAAATAGTGGGAACTATGCTCGTAGGCATCCATTTCATTTTTTAACGAGCTTGACACAGAATGGGAACTATGCTCTGGGACAGTTCTTATCCAACATGATGTCCAGAGGTTGGTGGGTTGTCTCCTTACAAAACAAGTTAACGACGTAACTCGAGTATGATGTACATAGACTGGAGAAATTCCCCCAAATTTTCCTCATGAGGATAAGAAGCTAAGGTTTTCAAATGAATGAACTTCGTAATGATGTTCAGAGGAAAGAGACATGACAGGTGAAGGGGAAGGAACTATAAGAACATGTGGGAAATTCAAGGAAATCTAATGACCAGGAGTCATACAATGATCAGGTTTAACAAAGGAAAGCTCATCAATGGTCACAATCTTCCCATCATGGGGAAAATACATCACTTGAAAGAGTGTGGACACTACAACTTTCATGGAATAAACATAATCACACCCAAGGAGTAGATTAAAATATAAGGGACCTTGGACTACCATGACATCAATGCAAACAAATTTCCCTCCTAAAGTGATTGGAAAATGAGGAAGGATACCTAAAGGTGCAGTAGGTCTTCGATTAAAATATAGTATCTGATCGGTGGCTGGCACAAGATGAGGAGAACCTATGGCTTGCTAAGTAGATGAGGATAGAATACTAACATAATCCCCTTCGTCAACAATAGTGCAAAGTATGTTCTTGGAAGTAACTCGCACAGATATCCATAAAGGAATACTTGAATGAAGCCGAGATTATGTTAGATTACTCCAGTCAAAGGAAATAACCTCATTACTTGGAGAGGGTTCTGTCGAAAGAGAGAAATTTCCTCTTTCATAAAACAATCAGAATTGACGACAAAAACTTCAACGGGTTTTCATTCACTCTCAACTGGAAGAGAGGGATAAGACGAAGACTGTGTCAAACCAACTACTTCAATATTCACACTCTTTAACAAAAGAGTGGGATCAGGTGGATATGACATTGAATCGACCACTTCAACTTCATTCTCCAAAGGAAGAGTGGCACAAACTATGTGTTCTTCACTCTCTAAATAAAGAGTGCGATCGTTCGAGGATGGAAATCGATCGACCACTTTATCAACCAATGGGATGCCAAGGGACAACTTACGATAACCCGTTGGAAGATGTTTTTGAGGAACAGTAATATCTTCCAACAACTTGGAAGATTCATCCATGCAAGGAAAAAGGTAAGTAAGGTGCATGTCCTTACATAACAAGCAAGGATATCTAACCTTTCCTTTCTAACTCTTAACCAAAGAGTCACTAGTTGATGGGGTATCATCAGTATGATGACCAGAGACTGATGAAATCAGGTGTTAGGAAGCCTCAAACCACACTTCTAAAACCCAGGACAGACCGTAACAATCCTTAAGAATATGGTCACCCTTGCAAATTCTACAAGGGAACTTAGCCTTACGAGGTGTTCTTGTGGGAAAACCAACATTCTCAGCACTATGATAAGTGGCTGATGGGTTTCCAACATGATGAACAGAGGTTGGAGCTGTGACCTCCTGCTTAGTTTTCTTCTTCTTAGTCTTCCTTTTCGTCTTCTTCTTACCAGCCCATTTACTAACATCAAAGTTTTAACTAGGTGAAGAGGAAGAAAGGGAATTCAATTCAACATTTGAGGAAGAAGGAGAAGGGTTCACATGTGGTTGATTCTCATGCGGTGAAGGACCATGATCCAACACAAAAGGTGGATTTGGTATGATGGGATTGGAGAATAACCATACAGGTAATCCTATATTTGATCCAGGAAGACTCAAAGTGGCCATGAAGGGATGACCAACAACTCCACAAAGGGGAGAAACAAAAGACATACCTTGAAAAGGGGTCTCTTGAATGGTGGTCCCAAGATATTCTCCCATATACAAACTTTCTAAGAGTCTCTGAAGTACCACGCAAATAAAACACTGCTCAAGTCTAAAATAAACCAGCAAGCCATATGATAGGAGTGGGTGAAAATTCAGGATCCTCACAGGATTTTCAAGGCTTCACAACTCGCTATATACCGTAAGGTCCAATAGTAAAACATGAAAACGAGGATTGGGACCGTACCATTTCCTGAATACCTGACTACCTGTACGGTTCATGTGTAGTAATCTCCCTGAGTGTTATTCTCGGTGTATTAGGATGCCAAGAGGGCCAAAAGGTTAACTTAGTTGGTCACATGAATTCTAACATGGTCTCTTGATATACACTAGGTACAGGGGAGCTCAAATCCGAAGTGGTATTGTCTAATGCACAACCACATGAAAGGATCCTTATCATATGCTACCGAGTATGTTAAGTACTTTTCTGTATACCCAAAGGTATGTGAAAAATCCATTTGATATACTGTTTGGTATGTGGAAGAACTACAAGCCCTCGAGATGTAGTGCATTAAAACAACGACATTTTCCATGCTTAAATAGGTCGAAACACATCTCTAACTTACACACAGTTACTAAATGATTTTAATCCTAATATAGCATTAATTTTATATTATGTGGTTAATTGGATGCATGAGGTGTAGACAGGAAATGTAAAAAGAATGAAAAGCCTAGCTACATGATGATGCAGATTTCTCTTTTGATGAGGACTACCTAAGGTAGGGAAATATTTTTTCTTTTCAAACCAAAATGAACCTAAGTAGTAATGAAAAGAAGAATTCCTTCCTAGAGTGAAATAACTTTATATTTCTGCAATAATAGTCTAAAAAACGCAACGAAATCAAAGATACAACAAATCTTAACAATGTATAGAACAAAGTAGCAAAGAACTTTGATTTTTCAAATGCATGTATCAAAATGAAACTTGATAACTAAACTCTTTTCATATCTACAAACAAAAAGAGAGAGAATATCTATAGCACCCTATTCTTTCAGAAATAAAAAGGAAGATGGCAAGCATCCAAACAACTCCAAAACACTCAAGAATTGTTCAAAACCTACCCAAATGCAACCAAAACTCAATGATTGAGGGTGGAGGAAGGGTTTGGAGATCAAATCTAATGATTTGAGTAGATCTAAAAAGATTTGGTCATTTAATCAGGGATGGAAAGACGGAACCAACAAGTGGGGGATTGAAATTTCCCTCCAAAACCAAGTTACTCACTTAACTAGAAAAAATCCATAATCAACAAAATCAACTCCAAAAATAGACAATGTTGGACCTAGGGGTTGTGTGACTATCATATGCAGCATATGGACCACAATCCATCAAACCAAAATCCAAAAATGAAGGAAACTTGGGCTAATATATGAGTTTTAAGGGGATGGTGCACCTTACTACACTGCACCAGAGTGGCAGAGAGGGGTTGGCGCACCCTATACACATGCAAAGACTGACAGTGGTGCACATACTCTTAATGGAAAGAGTGCCAGTAAGACACTGGCGCTCTATATGCACAACCCAGGTGCGCTAGAGAGCTAGAGAGGCTAGATCTCCTAAGGCAGAAGGGTAATACGTCTAGTACTAATCCCAGAAAGAATCAAGGAGGTCCAAGAAACTTTCCAAATACAAAATCCAAAGGAGGGAGGGTCTCAAGAGGCTAGGAAATGGATTGATAGAGACATGAAATCAAAGACAAAAGAAATCAGATCTATGTTTATCCCCAGTATGGTCGCCAAATTTGTTACCGGATAAATATACTCAAGCGGACTCAAGCCAGATCTCCCTAGTTCAAGTGGATCTAGAACAAATCAAGTACAAAATACAATGTACTTTCCTAGATCAATAGATATTCAAGTTAATAGATATATCACTTACCTAAGGTCTGCAAATCCTTTTCCTCTTTGTTGATCCAAGCTCCAGAACTTTCAAATCTCAAGATGCAAAACCCTGTAGAGAAAATGGAAACAAGAAAAAAGTATAAGCATGTCTAGATATGAATTGATCTAATCTAACAGTTAAGGAATAAATATCTAAACATCATCAACACAACAACATTTATGGAAACGTTCGTATTATTGTAATCATAAGAGATACATAGAATTATATAGGGAAAGAATGTCACAACCTGAGCCTTAACGTTGCAACCTTCCATCCAACAATACAATCCAACCCTCCAAAGAATGATGGTATGCCTCCCAGAGGATGCAATTATGCCTCCCAAAGGATGGTGTAGAACACCTAGAAATTACACCAACATAAGAGTACCATATTCCTTCCTCTCTTCACAATGGAGAGAGGGTTCAGTTTTATAAGGCAAAGGGATAGAGGAGGTTTAATATTAAGAGGAGAGGTCTAAGGGATCCTCCCATTAGGTTAGGGAACAGAAGGCCACCTCACCTATAAGCTAGGGATGATCCTCCACCTCATCCACCTTCGAGAAGGGCCTCAAAGGTTTGAATTTTTCCCTCTAAAACCCACTTCTGCACCTTATAGTAGGAGACAGAGTGCCAAAGAAGGGTTGACGCACCTTGCATGAAGTGAAAGAGTGCCAACGGCACACCCTGTCAAGGTACAAAGAGATCTAGAAAGGGGCTGGCGTACCTTTCCTTAAGAGGAAGAGCTCTATCCTACCTAGAGGAGGAAAAAAGGCTATGAACAGCCTCACTTTCAATCCATTTTAGCTAAGGGAACTTTGGGGATTAGGCACAAGGTTGACACATGGCTCAAGATGACGAGATTTCAGTGTAACAAAGGTATTATCATGCTCAACAATCATCAATTTATGTATCAAACTATGTTATTTTTTCTTTAATGTTACTCTTCTTATTGGAATACAAAGATAATTATTTGCAGTGCATTAATTGTCATTTGAGTTCAGATCTAATGGCAACTTGTATTGTTCATTTCCTGCAGTTCATAATTTCCATTCTTGTACATGGTTTTCTTATCTTTTAATATGTTTTAATATCATAGCATCTTCTCATGAATGTGTGCATGCCTTACCCATATGTTCTTTTCCTTTTTATGCTTTCCCTTGTATTCACGCTGTAAGAAAGAATATTTCACCTCCTGAAGACAGAAGTTGTTCCTTTGGTCTGAATGGTTCAGATCCAGAACAAATGAGTGAATGAAAAAGGGTGAATACCCTCCCTATATATCGTAGATACCTAGAATGTTGCTTCAATAGTGCACTTGTGTACTTGCAATTAGATCAAACATGCAAACACATCAAAGCTACCAGAACATAATCTACTGATCCATGTTAGTGACTAAGAAATCTAACAACATGTACATGTGAAATCAACAACAACAGTAATGTGGGACGAAAATCAGCTTTGCATTAAGATGAATGGAGAATTTTACAACCAATTAAGCCTTAGTGTCAACATGCATCTCCATGAAACCAACACTTCATCCCCATAAGCTCCAAATTTGCTCTCTATGCTCTCAAATGGCTTAGGCCAAGTGGTCAATCCAACAGCATAACAATACCTCAATGGTTCTCCCCCTCAACCATGGACATGAGCTTGTATTTATAAGGCTCAATGGATAGGGATGGTTGAGATATTTGTGGATGAGGTGGCCTCTAAGATCCTAGGATGAGGGATCTCGAGCTCAACTAACCCACAATGATAGGCATAAGGGAGGACATGAGGCTCATGATATAGAAGCCTCGAGAATCTTCTCTTTTTCCCATTTTACCCAGGGTACCACTTTTCTTCTTTTATGATAGAGCGGTTCAGGTGAGAAACGGTTATGGACCAAAGGCTATAAGTGGTGGCACCACTTATGGATAACAAGGAACAGGCAGTGCGAGCAAGGTACCACTCATGGAAAAAGGGAAAAGAGCAGTGCTAAGTAATTTCATGAAATACTGACAAACAACATGGGTTTGCACTCCAAGTGCTGGGATTAAGGGCAAGTAGGTATGTCAAAGGTCTTATCACATGATGATGATAGGATTTTGGTATAACAGGATGCCCCCCAAAACATGAGTCTTAGAGGGCTACGATAAACGCGAGCTTTGAGAGAACAAGTCCTCTCTACAAGGTGAAAATGTCGGCTCGATCAGAGCATGTCGTCAAGTAGGCATCTGTAGTACATTAATATTTTGACTCATAGACACAAGTAACCAACTCATGGCCACAGACCAATACAAGGTAGATCCATGGGAGGAATAAACAAGCATGGATACTAGAATACAGCGTAGATCCATGTGATAGAGGACTCAAACTTGGACATAGCTACCAGACATACAATGTAGATCTATGTCATACAGACATAAATTTGAGCATATCCATGACCATACAAATGTGGATCCATGCTAGATATACAAAACCCCATCACAACCTGGGAAAAGCAATGAGTGCTTTAAACAAATACCCAAGGTCTTCATCTCGTCTTCCACAAAGTACAATTCTATCCATGTGATTACAATGATCTGAAGTCAAAAATGGTAGAAACCACTTGATTACCGGCCAATGATGTGAACCGTTAACAAGTGTGAGGGAGATCACCATTAATGTCAATGATTCCCAAGGTACCCTAGTACAATCTACTAAGTGTGAATAGATGTCCTGATGTCGAACACCCAGTCGATTCTATTGATCAAAGGTCAATGATGTGAACTAATGTTGAGAGCAAGAGAATCTGTCATTAAGGCATACAGATCTCAAGGTACTAAATATTGTTTCTAAGACTATTTCCTAGATGATGATCTAATGTCAACGGGAAAAGTCTCGTCGAAGGAGGTCCATGATGAGTCCCACATCGACGACACGAAACTCGGAACATAGTTCTGGAATGATGTGAATTTAGTAACCACGGGACTGACTCAAAAGTATTGACACAAAGACTATGTGGAATGCAAAGGTAAAAATTCTTCAAATCCCCTTTGAACATTGGGCGGCATGACAAAAGACTTGGCAGCATGACTGGATAGGACAAACATACAATGCGATAGTGGACAATGCATTCTTTTGAAAGACTCAAAGGAGTGGCATGACTCATGAAAGTGGATCATCACGGAGATCAGCTGAATACCCAATTGACTGATATGATATGCAAACAAGTGCCATGTTCAAAGGTAATGACAAACTACTGCCATTTATTTGCAAAATGATTCCCTTCCCATTCCCCCCATCATGATCGATGAGTGCCTATTTTCGGTTTTACAAATTCAACAAGGGTAACAAACACTCGATATAGCTTGTTGGAAGATAAGTCCAGAATCATATGTTTTACAAACCTAAGAGAGGAGGGGTTCGTTCCCAAAATGGGTCTCTCAATGTTTAATTTAATAAGTCCAATGAAAGAAAACTTGGTATCGTTCATGTTTAGAGAGTCTGAATGATCACAGAAGAAGACTCCAAAAGGGGTCCTTTTTTGTATGATTTAGTCTCTAAGGCCTGAAAAAGTATAAAATCATACCTTAGAGAACTCTTCCAATCATGATAGGCTAGAGTGTTCCTTTTTCATAAATAGTCCTATCTGAAATGAAAAAGAGATAACCTACCGTCGGACGGATGACTCTTCAAATGCTTTAATGAGCATGAAGAAGACAAGATCACTCGACAATCTTTTCATATTTAGGGAGCCTAAAAAGAGTTTAAACAGGAATCCATGAGGTTTCTTTACACAATGTCACTTTTTACAAGCCTGGAAAGAATCAGAAACAGACTCGATGGTCTTTTCATGTTTAAGGAGCCTGAAAAAGAGGTGAAAAGAAGACTCTGTGATGTTTCTTTACACAATGTCATTTTTTTGCGAGCCTGGAAAGAATCTGAAATGGACTCGGACCTTTGATACTGGGTTTAAGGAGCGTGACCAAAGTGTCATAACAAATGCTCATCGACCTTTTCCATTTTATGGAAGTGTGAAAAAGTCATAAACAAACTTCCAAAGCTTCTTACTATGGTTCTCTTATCCTACAATCGACTTAGAAAAAAGTATTAAATGCATTCATAACTAGCATTAAGGGATTATGACTGATAAATTTATAGTAAAAAGTAATTTTACATCAAAACTTTAGTATATCAAACCCAAAAATGCCTATATAAGTCATGTAAATAGTAAAAAATAAAATCATTTTACTATTTACCCACAATGGAAAGCATTTGGAGCACTTTCCTAGCCAGATCTTCAGCAGCTGATATTGGGAGTTCCCACCATCGGATTTGAGCGTCGTCAATTGTAGGTAACAGCTAAAACCCTACTCTTTCTTTTCATAGAATTTATTTTGAGTTTTGATGGGGTTTTGGGCTTGTATGGAAATCCCTAAAACCTTGAAAATGGGCACCGCGCATACCCCTTACGGGATACATGGTACCTCCCAAGAACTGCACCGAAAACATAGATGACGGGTGGTACCACCACCTGTCTCCAATGGTGCATAGGAGGTGCCGGATGTGGATATTTAAAAATAATAGAAAAAGCAATAATAAATCATTATTTTGATTTTAAATGATTAGAGATGATTCTAATGCATGCTATTATTGTTTTTGGCAGGTTTTTGTTGCTCAAACACGGTGATATGGAAAGAAAGACAACATGACAATGATGATGCTTTCGCTGAAAGGAATGCGGGTTGTATAGCCGCGGGACTATGGGCTCGTAAAATTCTTCCAGACCCCAAGCATGGTATCACACGAGTGGTTACTACAGCACATACTGTGGATGTGGAATCCAAAGCAGCAGTACTTTGAGTTTGGGTCCCATATTCTGACAATGGAGGTAGAGGATATCTACTTCTTGACTGGTCTCTTGAGATGGGGTGCCCCCATCTCACTGACAAGTTCCCGTGGATGGGATATTACCACCCGAGAGCTAATATATCGTCACTATGCTCCAAGGATGTACACATCGGAGAATAAAATCCCCATCAGAGTAGTGACGGATGGGCCCCTATGGACCATCCTATTTACTATGCAAAGGGTGGTTGGGAGTCAGGTTATGCACCAGGATTCTAGGGAACACATGTTATATGCCATAGAGGCCATGGCACCCACGGTATTCAACTGGGTGGAAGCCATGCTTCCGATATTCAAATATCAGCTGACTAAGTGTCGGCAGGGAGAGCTAAAGCAATTTGGCTTTGGTTCCATTTCAGCCTGCTTCTTCTTCGAGCGGGTTCCACAGATGAGACCTCAGGTGATATTCAGAAATCTGAGAGTGCAAGACCCCTGTATGCTGAGGTGGGTCCAGGTCATGGTTTGTACAGGAGTAGGTAGGGGGAAGGTGAAGTTCGGTGACCTATTCTTTAGATGGCTCTGATATTAGATCCTCATCATGGAGGATTATGCTTACGCAGGTACAAACTTCACCAGAGATCCTGACATACCACTCCCACCTAGCAGACAATGGGGTGACATCGGTAAGAAGCAAGAAACCTTAAAATGGATGAAATATTTTTATGTTTTTTAATGTTTTATACTTTTAATGTTAAGTGATGAGACTCGTATATTCTCATGCAGATGTTGGAGCAACGCGACTTGGAAGAGCTTCTCCATTGGATAGGCAAGGTGGAGCCTGCTTTGTACCACAGGGTGATGATATCACCGAGGAGTTAGAGGAAAACCTGGAGAGGTTGACCTTGGATATCCCATATGCTTCCATTGATGACCTCTCGATGAGGTATCAGAGATATACAGAGGGAGTACCGGGTCGATTCAGTAGTCTGCTACATAGAGTAGCTCAGGCAGTGATGTGCTACCACGAGCATCACTAGTGTATGAGATATGTGCTAAAAGTTGATAGCTTCAGGATTTTGTATGGTGATTTTGCCTGAAATCCTATGTGCTTCAGATGAGCTCTCGAGACCTATTTTTTGTAAACTTTTTGTATA
Source organism: Pseudotsuga menziesii (assembly GCA_001517045.1). Lineage (NCBI taxonomy): Eukaryota > Viridiplantae > Streptophyta > Pinopsida > Pinales > Pinaceae > Pseudotsuga > Pseudotsuga menziesii. The sequence continues at coordinate 1,607,181 of LPNX010551252.1, read as the reverse complement.
TATATATACACACTTTTACGTGGTGTTTATATGTCTCAAACGGTAAATGCATTTTATATGAGTTTTATGTGTCTTTAAATGTATATTTACAATGGACCATGTTTGACTTCAATGTCATGAATGGGAAATATGCCAATCTAGGATGTAATTAGCTAATGAATCAGCAATTACATTATGTTCCCTATGGATATGCCTATAAGTGATGGTTTCAAATGATCTTTCCAGCAAACGTACTCTCCAAAAGAGGCAGAGAAGCACAGGGTTTCTAATGGTGTAAATATGGTTTAAATGGAAAACCACGAGTTGTGAATCCATCAAGACTACCAGATTGCAAACATCCTGGGAGGAAGCTTTAGTTAGAAGACCGATGACTACTTCATACTCGACGATGTTATTAGTAGCAGGACCTATACAAACTGCTCCTAAGCTGACCAAATCTTCATCCGAGGAATAGAGGACCCAAGCAGTTGAGGCGAGATTCAAGGTGTGGTGGAAAGCACCATCAGCGAAGCTGTAGAAAGACATCTGCATGACCAAAACATGGTATAAATAGGTATGGACACTAAAATCAAAACCATCTTGAAGATAATAAAAGCACACTAAAAGTCAAGTAATATACATATATACAAGATACTGCCCAAGAAAGACCTAGGCATAGTACCTTTTCAGGTACAACCCATTGTGAGGCCACCCCAAAGGGATTCCATCATAATCAATGAGCTCATAGGTTCCTTTCTCTAAAACCTTAGAAATTATGAAAGGTCCGTACCACATGGTCTCGAACTTACCCTTCCCTAGTTTGTCATATCTCTGATTGTAATTCAAGACTAGGTCACCCTCGTTAAAGACATGAGGTTGGACAAATTTATCATACTGCACCTTGACGCATTTCTTATGTGCCTCATTAGCCAAGGAAACATCTCTTCGAGTCTCGTCAAGGTTATTCAAGTAGAAAAATCTTTCTTCCTCTGTGGAAGTGTCTGGGAGAAGTTCGACGACAAGTTGTAAAGATGGAATCTGACATTGAATTGGTAAGACAGCTTTGATTCCATAAACAAGTTGGAATGGCGTGAAACAAGTGGCTATTTTCACTGAAGTTTGATAAGCCCAAAGAGAGGATAAAAGAACATGGTGCCAGTTGTATTTATGATCTCCAACCATCTGATGAAACATAGTTTTTAAAACTTTTTTAATGGCCTCTACCTGACCATTAGCTTGTGGATAATATGGCATAGAGTTTTCATGGCAAAAACCTGGCTTGGCACTCAGTTCCTCCATCATTTGATTACAGAAATGGGATCCATGATCAGTAACGATGGACTGCACAACTCCAAATATAGCTATGATATGATTAAACATGAAGAGAGCAGTAGTATTACCATCTTCCACATATGTAGGCATGGCCTCAGCCCATTTTGTGAAATAGTCAATGGCTACGATGATGTAACCATGCCCCGCGGCTGAGGTAGTCTTACAATGCATGAAGTCAATCCCCCATTTGGCGAATGGCCCAATGGCAATGACAGGGTGTAGCGAAGCAGGATGGGTGTGCTTTTTAGGATAAAAGTGTTGACAAGGTGGGCATTTCTTAACAGCCTCATGACAATCTTTGAAGACAGAAGGCCAGAATAGCCAGCGCAAAGGGTTTTCTGGGCTATAGCCATCCCAGATAAATGACTGCCACATGCTTTAGAGTGGAAATCATTCAACACTTGTTCAGCCTCTTCATGGGTGAGGCATCGCCAGAGAATAGAGCCAATCCCATGTCTATACAAGGTATCATTCAAGATGAGGTAGTATTTTGCGTGGTGACGGATATGGCGGTGATCGTCATGGGATAAATGCGGCTGAAATCATTGTGTTTGGAGATAAATAAGCAAATCTCCATCCCAAGGGTCAGTAGTGCTAATCAGGAATAGGAATTCATCCGGAAATCAATCATTAGGCTCAAATTTCGTCAAAGCACAGGGAAGATCACACATGAGCTCGGCAAAGACCAAGGATTTCTTTGATGTGGCTTTGGAAAATTCCAAATCAAACTCCTGTAGTATGACTATCCATCGGGAGTACTTGCCCCCGAGCACCTGACGAGTCAAGATGTAATACATAGGGTTCTAGTCTACCAATATAGTGGTAGTGAGGAGTAGAATCTAGTGACAAAACTTTTGTATAGTAATAACCGTGGCCAATGCTAACTTTTCCACGCATGAATAGCGATTTTTGAAATCCATAACATTCTTACTGGCATGATAAATCATGTGCTCCTAACCATGGATATTTTCTTGCACTAAAACCATAGCGATGGTAGTAGCAGAGGCAGCAATATACAAGAGAAAGACCTTTGAGTAATTCGGGGGGTGTATCATGGGTGAATGAGTTAGAGCGTGCTTAAGATTGTCAAAGGCACATTGGGCCTGGTCATCCTAGAATAATGGGGTGTCCTTCTTGAGGAGACGCATATAACCGTGCGATTTATCTACAAAATTGCACACGAAACGGTGGAGAAGGTTTTCCTTCCCTTGGAAACTTTGGAGTTCAAGGAGATTAGTTGGGGCTGGTAGAGCTAAAATGGTGGAAGCTCTCAAAGGATCAATCTGGATACCATCTTTGGATACCACAAAACCTAGCAGACGTCCCGTCTCAACGCAAAAAACACATTTATGCGGATTGAGCCGTATATTATAATGACGGCATCTCAGAAATATCTCTCTAATATGACCAGGGTGGTCCTCCCGTCGCTGTGAATGAGCAGGGAGGTCATCAAGGTATGATTCAACAATATGTTTAATAGCATGAAACGCATAGGACATTGCACGCTGGAACGTGGCTCCAGCATTTTTCAAGGCAAAAGGTAAATTCTTATATGAAAAGGTTCCCCATGGGCAAATGAATGTCATCTTATGTTAATCGGAGGGTAATATCTCAATCTGATTATAGCCAGAGAAGCCATCCATAAATGAAAAGATGACACTTCCAGCACAGTTGTCAATAATCTGATTGATATGCAGAGTAGGAAAGTTGTCCTTGGGACAAGATTTATTCAAATCCCTAAAGTCGATACAGACTCTAATGGTACCCTGCTTTTTATTGATAGGGATAATGTTCGATACCCATTCCATCAGGTGTACAGGATAAATAAACCCAGATTTGAGAAGTTTCTCGATTTCAACTTTAATAGCTACGACGTTCCGAGGATGGACTTGCCTTAGTTTTTTCCTGATAGGTTTAGCTGTGGGATATGTTTTAATTTCATGACCACAATGGATGGGTCAATCCCTAGCATCTCTTAATAGGACCAAGCAAAAATATCATGGAATTCTTTGAAAAGTGCCTTGTATGCTTCAGATTCATTTGTCGAGCAGTTCTTCCCAACATGAGCATGCTCGATAGTATCAGGCTTGGCTGATATGTCAATCGGATTCATCTGAGTAATGTTGCAAAGGTTTCCTTCAGAATTTGTGTCTTGCAACAATATGGGACTTTGGGGTACATTGACAATATCAGTAGGAAACAAGGATGTGTAATCATGGCTAACCGAACTGGTGTTGGGGAGGAACATGGATCTGTGATGGTGATCCTCCCAAATGGACTCATCCATATTCATGATCTCCATAATGGACTCACTGGAAGGGAAAGTCTAGAGAAATAACCTAGAGTTGGAAGAGAAGGTTCTAACTAGTACGGTAAATGGAAAGGATCCGAAGCCACTAGATGGAGGTCATCAGTGTGATCATCGGAAAAGGTTTGAATGTCATCATACAGTGCTTCGTGTGCACTCAACAACTTGTTTTCCTTAGGCTCACAATCAAATGAGGCCATCATATGGACTGTCATGTTATTCGTGCTAGGAGGAGTGGATGGAAAAATCCCCATAAGGGATGAATCCTTCAACATGGCTACCCCAATCGACTAGTAAGGAGGAGGGGACTGGCCTAACATAGAGATGTTATTAGACGTGGAGGAAGTAACATCCAGCATGCAGAAATCAAGCTGGTCAATGGTAACAATTCTCCCTAGATGCAGAAATTGGACTATTCGGAATACTGTTGAGGCGACAGCAGTCATGGCATAGAACCAATTTTGTCCTAGAAGGAGGTTGTAATCTAAGGGGGCATCTACCACTTATACTTGAATGGAAATGGTTTTTCCCCCTATATCAACCGCTAGGGATGATATGAGACCATGGGGTTGGAAACCTCGTCCATCAAAGGCCTTGAGGGTCATAGGTGATGTTACAACCTCGAGAGAGTCGAGAGCCTTCTAACAAGATAGAGACAAAATTGAGGTGGAAGCTCATTCATCTAGTACCATTTGAAAAACTTTCTTTCCAACTAATTTCGTAATGATCTAAAAAGCAAGTTTATGAGGTAACCTAGACTTATAGTTCTCAACATTGAAATGAATCAAGTTAGTATTATCCGGGTCTAAAGTTCCTAATGCTGTAAATGAGTTTTTGTGTTGTGTAGGGAAACTTTGGAGTACTTCTAAGGTAGACATTGCACAAGGTGCCTGAGCGAGATCTTCAACTACATTATAAAATTGAGCAGCTCAGGCATTAGGGTTAAATACAGCCTTCCGAAGAGTACTCTTGGGTGGATGCAAAATCATGTCGAGAGTAGGCTTCTCGATGGATAGGGAGATAGTAGATGAGGATTCAAGAGAACTAGCAGAGGGAGATTTCCCTAAAGAAGAATGATCTTCTTTCTTATCTGCAAGTTTGTCATAATTCTGGCTTCAAGTTGGAAGATTAATGGTATCCGAGGACATCATATGAATTTCCTCTGACGAACTGGAGTTACCCTGATTAGACATATGGTCTATCAGTTGTTATTGAGAGGGAAAAGGATTCGTGAGTACTGCGAGTGCGGGATTTGATTTCATAAATTGGGAGATTTCGTCCCTATAGGGACACTCCTTTGAGAAATGGTCACCTCCGCATAGCAGATAGGGATATTTTTCCTTTCTTTTCCCTTTATCGTTATCATTGTTGGTTGGTCTTGGATTCTCCTGTTGGTTTCTGGGTTTTTTATTCCTATTTTTACCCTTCTTTTTATTGCTCGAGGTTTGAGTACTTTGAATGGAATTGACCTCGGTGGAAACCTTAGGAGTCGAAGGAGTAGGGGTGGTAGTTTGGGGTTGCTTGGCAGGTTTCACTGTTGATGGGGACTGGATTGAACTGACAATCCCATCAATAGGTACTTTTGCTGGTGGATTGGTGGGATCAGTGCTTGGGCAAGGAGCTTGACGAATCAAGTCATAAAGGGTTCCAAACTGGGAATAAACCAATTCTAGATACTGGGCTCGACTAATAGCCTGATCTTCAGTAACGGCACCACCCACAGCCACATCTCGGGAAATTGGAGGCAACAGCAATTTGGTAAACCAATCAATTAATAACTGATCTGGGATAGGGGCCTTAATAAGCCTTCTCCACCTTCTCCACTCATGGATATGATCGGATATGTGGGTGGAGGTGTTCTATCGCAGAGAAGTTAAGAGTTCAGTACTCGTTTCGTAACAAATAGGGAGCTGAAAGTGTGTAAGAAACACGGTTTCCAACAAGCCAAAATCCACAAACGAATGTTGTGGGAGTTCAATGTACCACTTCGCAGTTGTATCGGTCAAACTTCGCTGAAAAATTCGTAACCGAACTAAATCATCCATGAGGGAGTTTGAAGAACACCACAAATGGAATGTCATTACATGATTTTTCGGATCGTCTCCCTGCTTCCCATCGAACTTCGGGATGTCCAATGGTAACTTTACTGGAATAAAAGGCCACGAGGGATTGTGTCGAATGGTGTCATTAATCAACTTGGATAAGTCAGGTAAGTACAAAGTTGCTAGGAAAGGCAACTGACGGTTGGGTTTCACATACTGGTAATATTGATATGGCATATAATTACCAGTAGGACCATAAGTGGACTGAAAGACAGGTTGCTGTGACGAAGAACTAATAGAAAATGGGGTTGATTTTTGGGATCAGGACCATTAGAACCACTAGGGCCTCTAGGAGGAGGACTTCCAGGGCCTTCAGGACCCTTAGGACCACCAGGACCACCAGACCCTCTAGGGCCACCAGGAGCTAAACCTCCAGAGCCTCCAGAATCACTAGGAGGAGGGCCACCTAACCCTCCAGGGCCACTAGGAGGAAAGCCACCAGGCCCCCCAGGACCACTAGGACCACCAAGAGGAAATTTTCCAGATCCTCCAGGACCATTAGGCCCCCCGAGGGGAGGACCTCCATGAGGTGGTCCTTTGACACCTCCCGTAGTATGTACAGGTATCCCCCCCATGGATGGCATGTAAGACCAGTTGGGTTGCCCCCATGGCGTAAAATTATTACCAGGTTATGGAGTTCCAGCATAGGGCATTCCTGTAGGATTGGGTGGATGATTAATGTTACCTATAGGTATTTGATAACCATAACCTATAGAAGATTGAACTGGATGGGGGATTAATCACATTAGTATGGGTGGGAGAGACATAAATTGTAGATGGTTCTATATTAGAGGTATGTCCTTGACTAGGTACAATTTTGGTGTCAGATAACATAGGTCGTGTCAGGGGTTTCCCCCCGACACTAGAAGGTAAAGACGAAACGAGAATTGAAGGTTGGGCCCTAGGTGCATAAGACCTGGGAGGATTGGGAACAGACATAACATGGGAGGTGGAGGGGGTGGCATTTTGACCTGGGTTGTGTGGTGTTACTGCATGATCTATAATCAATTCAATGTGTCTCATAGAATCAGAAGTGAACAATATCTCATAGGAACATATGTGGAACGTGATAGTGTCGAGCCTAATAGTTCATCTATTTTCTTGTCAATATCCTATGCATAGAGAATGGCAATGTGGTATTTCCTACGTTCTTCTTCATCTTTAGAAGAGTTTAAACAGGTGCCAAATGAGGCAATGGCCTGTCCTATAGAGGTATCCCAAAATGGAGCATTGGGACCATAATCTGGATGGGTAGTATCATCAACATGACCTTCCATGGGAGAATCGAATGAGGTATTTCCCCGAGAAGGTTGTTGGACCAAGGGAGGCGAGTGTGAAGAATATGGTCCTCCACTTTCTGCAACCACACTATCTCCCACTTGGGAGGTGGTATCAACTCCTTGGTCGATAGCTTCCATTGGATTTTCTCCTGAACCAAGAACAAAATCGGGTGGAAAGCCCCGTACTCTGCTAGATTTTCTTAACTCAGCCAGTTTGTACAGTTCCTATCTAACCTAGGGTCTGAAAAACTAGAAAACACACCCAAAACATTTCCCTACACAAGCTATAGGTCAAAACAAGCACACTTAAAATGATAGGAGGAGTTCAAATAGTCAAGTCTCTCACCAAGATTGTCAAGAAGGTGCCACTCGTGATATGCCTCGAGGGTATGTGCATAGTAATCTCCCCGGATGCTATTTTTGGTGTATGGCTCCAAGCAAGATGGCCAAAGGGCTTTTCTCATATGGATAAGGTATCCTAGTGGGGTCTCCCGATATACTCAAGGTACGTGGGAGCTCAAATCGGTAGTAGTGCTATCTAATGCATAACCCTACACGAGGGGCCTTCTGATATACAATAAAATACATGAAGTACATTTCTATATACCTCAAGGGTACATGAAAGGTTGTTCGAAATACCGAAGGTATGTGGAAGAACCGTGTTAGTCCTGGGATGTCATGCGGGCAAATAACGACAGCTCCTACGCTTAACGATGCCCAAACATGTCTCTAACCTGTCACTCCAATTGCTACGTAAATTTTAACCCATAACTACTATTAATTTTAAAGTGGACGGTCAGGTGAATGCATGGTGTTTTGACAGAAAATTAAAACCATGCGGTATGCGTATGCAAATATTTCACTTTACCGTTCAATATGCCTACTTATGGGAGGGAAAGAGAGTATTTTATTTTCTTTCAAAACCAAAAATATTTCCAAACAATAGTCTTGAACACAAAATCAAAGACAAGGAGCACTTTCTAAACTGATTTCTCTTTTCTGAAAGCAATAAGAAGGGGAAGAATCTCTTTTCCTAGAAGAAAAACAAGAAGCACACTACATGCAAATGCACTCTATTCTTCAATTTCTCTCAAAACATAGGAAAATATAACTTAAAACTACTATATTTTTTATTTTGATGAGATAGTCCTAAATGCATAAGAGACACAGAAACATAAAGAGACTGAAAGCTTGTAAATCCAATCAAGGATCCAATGTCCAATGCTCAATGATGATAACCTAATCTCAGTCAAAAAATTTCTTTTTTAAAGGAAGAAAAAGAAGTTCTCTATGCAAACAAGAAATGAAACTAAGATGCTAATCAAGTGTTCTTCTTTTAGTCTATATAACATAAATGAAAAGAGATATTACTAACAACATGTACATGTACATGTGAAATCAACAACAATAGTAATGTGGGACAAAAATCAGCTTTGCATTAAGATGAATGGAGAAGTTTACAACCAATTAATCCTTAGTGTTGACATGCATCTCCATGAAACCAACACTTCATCCCCATAAGCTCCAACTTTGCTCTCTATGCTCTCAAATGGCTTGGGCCAAGTGGTCAATCCAACAGCACAACAATACCTCAATGGGTCTCCCCCTCAACCATGGACATGAGCTTGTATTTATAAGGCTCAATGGATAGGGAAGGTTGAGATATTTGTGGATGAGGTGGCCTCTAAGATCCTAGGATGAGGGATCTCTAGCTCAATTGACCCACAATGATAGGGATAAGGGAGGACATGAGGCTCATGATCTAGAAGCCTCGAGAATCTTCTATTTTTCCCACTTTACCAGGTATCGCTTTTCTCCTTTTATGACAGAGAGGTTCAGGTAAGAAACGCTTATGGACCAAAGGCTATAAGCGGTGGCACCACTTATGGATAACAAGGAATAGGCGGTGCGAGCAAGGTACCACTGATGGACAAAGGGGAAAGTGTGGTTCTAAGAATTTTCATGAAAGAATGACAAACAACATGGGTTTCCACTCCAAGTGTTGGGATTAAGGGCAAGTAGGTATGTCAAAGGTCTTATCACATGATGGTGACAGGATTTTGGTATAACACATGCTTGGTATGGTCTTAAGTTGAATGTCAATGACCTATGAAAATACACTCTCAGTGGTAGACACTTTTGATCTTGGATATCAGATTATTTGAGCCCTTGTGATCTACTTCTCTGTCCTTCCTTACAAATATTATTAGCCTTAAACCAACTATCCTAAGTTCAAGATGTGCTAGGCAAGTCTTGTTTGCATTCATAAGACACCTTCTAGCGCTAACAAGAAAAACCAAGGCCTTTAAACGCTCTGTAATCCTAACAAAGAGAAAGGATTTTAACTCACAAGAAACCATGATATCAAAAATAAGAGATACATGGGTTGTGGTGCTTCAATAAACAAAGGAGGATGTAATTTTGGAGCAATAACACACTACCTAGGAACCAATTTTTTAGCATCCTCTAAGGAAGGCTCACACATGATTTTTAGAGAATGCCCATTAGACAAAAGAGGAGGCGATACACCAAGAACAATCAGAGTTAGATAAAGACTACTGATAATAGAAAAAATTTCCAAAAACAATTCCAAATATTGTGGAAAACACGAATGAGGTAAAATATGATGAACTTTTCCCACCCTTATCTTTTCTATAAAAAGATAAGAAAATTAAAAAGTTGAAGAAAAAAAATAAATAATTGAAGGTTCTAAGTAGACATATCAAGCATGAAATTGAATCACTCAAATTTCATAATGACAAACTTAGGGAGTCAAATGAGATTTTGAAATTAGAAAGTAGGGAATAGGTTCAAAATGGTATAAGCAAAATAGAAATATTTGATTACATAATAGAAGGAAAAAAATACAAGGATGCAAAGGACCAAAGAATCAATCCATATTACATCAACATCATGTTTGTATATATTGGTTAATGCAACACAATTATCTATACAACCTAGGACCATTCATGATAAATCACATAATGATTCTATAGAACCTACTCAGAAAATGGTAATTTAAATTTTAGATGATATTATTACAAATTCCTCGGCTCTAGTTTCTCTCATGGTTAATCTACAACAATGGAAAGGGAAAGAGACACTATATGATTTTGAATATCATCTACAAGTAGAAGTATAAAGTAGAGATTCAAATAGTGTGTGAGTATCGGTTGGCTCAACGTTCAAAATGAGAAGAAAGCAAGTGGAAACTAAGACTTCAACATGTTAAGCAACAACCTAAAATCAAAGAACATGAAGTGTAATAACTTAGAGAACTTTCTCTATAAGTTTTCTTTTGTCAATGTCTTTCTAGAATTTAATTAGTATTTTTGCATGAAAAGTGGAGCAGAATTAGGATAATAAGGCTAGGAGTAGGACAACAACATCAAATTAATATTATTTCTAATTTCATAAATATGTATATTGTTTCATCAAATAGAGAAAATAATATGTTAAGTGAACTTTACCAATTCACTTTCTTCTTGATAAAATAAACTAGATTGAATCCTACTTTGTGGTTGGAGATCTACAATTATTGGCATTCTCGTCTTTCCTTCAAAATTGGATTTGGTGGAAAGAGGACATGCATTTATACAGCTAAGTGAATCATATTCTTGTTTATAGTAAGAATTGAATATCCTTTACCAGTAATAGTCATACAAGATTATGAAATCCTCCTCTCAAATAAGAGTCGAACTGAAATATAAAGATAAAATCAGATATTGGTCATTCATAGCTTTGAGTAAATTCATAGAGAAAATGAAATCAAAGCCTTAGTGTCTGCTCAAGAAAGATGGTAGTTGTTATCTCCGACATTTCAGAAAAAATACCCTATGGATTACCCCATGTTTAGAAAAGGCATGATTAGAACACATCTTTATATTGATTCCTTGAGAATAAAAGGACCAAAATGGATTGGTTTGAGGTTCCATTTCCATTACTACAGTGTCCTTCAAAGAATTACAAAGAAATCAGCAAGTGGAGTAAGTTTCAAGAAAGAGCAGAATGGGCCAAAATTAAACATTGCTTGGGATACGATGAATCCATTGAGTATTGACACTTATCTTATGATTGGAATTTTATTCATCTTGATTTTCTAGGAGATATTTTTGAAATTGTTGCATGAGGACTTGCAATATCTTCCACATGGGGAGATGTTGGTTCCTCACTTTGACATAATTTTAACTATTATCTCCAATCTTTTTACAATTGATTACCTTCTTCTTAATCATGACATTATCCCTTTTTTCAATTTTCCCTATGGTTTTTGCAACACAAATTGTTCTATTGGAAATTTCTTATTATTTTTCTAATAAAATATATCCAAAAGTCATTGATTATAGGAAATATAAATCTAGTAACCATTGTTCAGTTCTAGAATAGCATAGGGTCAAATCAAATGTCTCCACTTGGTGTTTGTGCAAATTATTACACACGTGAAAAAGGGCGCATACTTGTGCAACTTTGGTATAGATTCAAATGAAAGGAAAATAAAATAATCAAACTAAACTAAACTAAACTAACAATATCTACCCATCCTTCAATAACATCACACATAAAGAGTGTCAAGGCAATGCCTGAAGAATCAAATAATGATATATATTTTCACAAGAAAGTATTACAACAAAGATGTGTACCTTGGTATAGTGAAGAAGAAGAGAAGCCCCTGTAGCTACCCAAGGGAAGGTTTATTTTTCCCCTTCACAATCTCACAACATCCAACTAACCATCACAATTTTAATCTCCTGTAGGTGGAGTAGAAGGTAAGACGTGGATTGCTCCTAGTTTTGGGATAATTTTTTCAGCATAACAGCTGGAGTGAAAAATCGAAATTGAGTATATGGAATAGGGACCTTGAGGGGTTTTTATAGACACAAGAATGAATAATAGATGGATCTATAAGCATTGTAAACATTAACCATTTCCTTGATTGTTTAGTGGAAAAAATAGTTTTTTATCTCTAGATTCATTAACTAACTTGGAGCATGTCAAGGTTTGTATCCACTTTTGACCTTTTCTTTATGAGCAAGGTGGGAATAAATTTTTTTTATGAAAATCACGTTTTGGGACCAATTCACACTTATACATGGAAAAGGTACGACTCATGTCATTTCTTTCAAGAGAAACCCCACAACCTCCTTCTAGGGTGGTCAATTTAGGGTTTGAATTTCAGTTTTAGGTATTTTATCACTTCCGCGAGGTATAAGGATGGAGTGAAGTGGAAAAATGGTGTCATTGATGTGGAATGATGATCTATATGGATGATGAAGTGGATGACATGGAAAGTGAGCAAATTTGGCTATTAATATATTGTCCCCTGATGGTTGGTTAGCTCATTATATGGACAACATACATTATAGGACTTTCTTACTTCAAGGATATAGAGGTGATGGTGACATAGAATATGTAGACCACATCAGAGGGAATTATCCCTCCCAAGGGACTACAAAATCACATACCTATAGACACAATACTCAAAATGAATGAGGTGCATATAATCTCAAATAGATGGATGAGGTAGGAATCCCCATGCTCATATCAGTGTCTTAATATAAAATGGGATATATAATAAAAGGGGCTTTATCAATACATGAATAACTACTAGATACAATACATCATAACAGTACAAGAGGGAACCATGTTGAAAATAGAATGAGTAGATAATGAGGGTCAATGAGGGACACAATCTGGAGATACAATGGATACATAATCATGGTCCAACCAAGGTTGATCTAAAGAATGCATGTTGGAACAATGGCATCCCAATGGAATTTTGGATCACAAGAATTGATTCCCTACTAAAATTGAAGGGGCCCAATATATGGAAGGAAGATACAGGAAAGTCACTCCCCACATGTGACTCAAATAATTGAATATATGAATCAAACAGATCTAGGGAACTACATTTGGAACTCGATACCATAGGAAGCATAGAACTAGATGGATTCCAAACAATGTCATTAACACACCCTAGATACCACAGGAATCTTAAAACTAGAGGGTTTCTAATCTCACCAAATAACTAGAGTCAAGGATATCTAGGGTCTTTGACTAATCAAATGAGAAAACCATCAACATGTTCAATAATGAGATGAAGTCAAACATGTGAGAAACAACCAAGCTAAGGGGAACTTATTTCTCCCCTTAGTTGGTCCATGGGATCCCATAAGTTATGGTTATGGGGCCAAGGTACATGGTGCCTCTAGGTCTATCCTTTGGAATGCATGTGTTGATGTCAATAGAGGGAGATTCGCTACCAACAAGGAAATGATTTTTACTTGAAGGGGGCGCAAGGGATACGACCAAATAATTGATAGAGAGGGATAAGGTATTGAGAAACTAAAAGCGTGTATGAGGTTAATTTAGTGGGGGAATCAAAATTCCTTTGTTCAAATCATGATGGCATGTTTGACTTGGAAGCATATGTACACTACTACATTTCAATCCAAAATCCGACGGAAAAATCCGACGGTGCGTGGATTTCTCTTTTTAAACTTACCAAAAATCACAAGGATACCTTAAGCGACGGATATTCTCATAACCGTCGGTTAAGCGACGGCTCCTTTCTATTTACTTTACCATTTTATTCACTATTCACTAGGCTCAAGCGTTGCTTAAGCGACGGCGCCTTTCTATTTTGATTTATTCACTATCGCTCGACCCCAACAATTCACATTCAGTTCGCTTCCACCTTGCCTTTCTGTTAGTTATACTTTATGGATCCCTTCTGTTCGCTTCATTGCCCGCATTCTATTGGAAATCCGACCCTATACTTTCGCTTTCATTTGAAGGATCATTCGACCGGTAGGGATTATGCGAGGAGCCATACCGCCGCAGCAGAATTGGTGAAAAGCTCCTGGTTGATTCATTCACAAGAAGATACCGCTAGGATAGGGGATCGAGATAGATTGCTTGCCTTGGTTCGTTGGTCGGGTTTCTCCTTAGAGCCTGAACTCTGTTAGTCAATCATTTGACAGAGCCAGACGAGGGTAAATGACATTGAGCTATTTTGATTTGGTTAAATAGCTCAATACAACAGATCATAGGTAAATACGAAAAATCACAGGTTAAATGAAGAAATTAGAGGTTAAATGAACTAAATTATAGAATAACTGAAAATTTTGTGTTTTTAAGCACCAGATGGAAATAATTACTCGTTAAATGGAAAAAATTGCAGGTTAACTTTTTCACATTAAGTTTTCAGCGTATATGGGCGATTTTCTTCCAAAACCAGGATTTTGGTTCACCTAGAGAGTTTTCAGAGTTTTTCAGGTTGCCTTCTAACAATATTTTCTAATATTCTCCGATATTCTGATAAGTTTCTTTCAATACCCATGGAAATATATTCTCCAAAACAGTATATGCTACATTGCTAGAGATTTTGAATCGATGTGTAAGTTAACAGTGTCCGTTTGCTCCAGATTTTCAGTAAATACAGTTAGCATATTGTTTTCTTGTATAATGATTTTTTAGAGTTGATATAGGTTTCGTTTTATTGGAAAATTTTGACATTGACTAGGGGTTCTGTCAAACGAGGTTTACAGTTGACAATGGGTATTTTTTTAAGCAGACTTTCAGTTGCATTCATTCAGATGATCTAAGAATTCAATTTAAAACCCAAGAAAAAATTGTTGACCTTATTTTTTGTTTCCAAATGTTTGTTCAAATGTATTTTTTAGCCTCTGGTGAGCCCATTGTGAAATATTTGGATATTTGTATGCGCAGGTTCTCTCTGTGGTTGGTCTTTTGCAAGATGAAGTGGACCCAATGGTATCAATGATGAAAGTTGAGAAGGCACCATTGGAGTCATATGCTGATGTTGGAGGTTTAGATGCTCAAATTCAAGAGATTAAAGAAGCAGTGGAGCTTCCTTTGACCCATCCTGAATTATATGAAGATATTGGTATAATGCCTCCAAAGGGAGTCATTCTTTATGGAGAACCTGGAACAGGAAAAACTCTTCTTGCAAAGGTACATATTGTCGATTACGGTTATTTGAAACATTTCTAATCTGCTGGTTAAGGTTTTAATGTTAGTAAACAATCAGCTCACTAACAGTAAACATGTCACAAAGAGGGATTTGAACTCGGGTGGGGAGGATAACAATTTTTCCTCATAACTGCTTGTCCTACACCCAATTGATTGTGAGGGGTATATCCAGTTGTGCTGGGTAAAAATAAAAATAAAAGCAGTTTAAAAAGAAGGCAGTAACGTACAGTCGAAAGGTAATTGGTAATGGTCAAATGATATAACGTGTCTTTACCTGAAAGCTAATAATTGGGGTAATAGGTAAGAATGCGTAGGAGAACCTCCTCTTGGGTTTTTCTAGACCAAAGATATATAAATAAACCTAAAATAGAATTATCGTAAAGGGTTTCACCAGAAAAGCCAGCCCTGTTGGATTTAGCTTGACTGCTAATGGGATTTAACAGGCTTGCGATGGGCACTTTAAGGTTGACTACCCTTTCTATGGCCTACTTTCCTTACTTTATTCCGACAGCAGCAGCAACCAAAACACCACCTCGCGTGGACCTACTGGTTTTATGTTACCTTTGGATTGGCTGAGATACATGGTGTTGAGTAGGGATCAATTCATGTTGCATAGCCACTTCCATGAAATTTGTGGATCTTATTTTCAAAGGTGATCCCGATCATGGTGACCTTAGCCTTCACTTTTCTCTATGCAACTTCAAGGATTTCATTTGCATCTTCAATGATGTCAAAGGTGAGTTTCACAGCGAAGTTTGTTAGTAAATTTTCACTCAAAGACTTGGCGGGTGCGTTCTGTTGATGTTCATGATACTCTCTGGGTGAATTGCTGCATTCTTCTGCAGCTTTGTGGTTCTACATTCAAAGTACATTTTCCTTTTTTGAGGTGGGTTTCCTATGCAAACTTGGTGTGTGAGATGTCCATGGCAGTCACTGGTGATTTTCGGGAGAGCTTCTCGTGAATTGCTCTAAATTGGCTCTTGTCCCTCGAGCACTCTCTTATTTGGAAGATGTATTTCTGTTCTGAGCAATTTCTTTGTTATTTATACCTAGTGTGGGTAGATTCAGTCTATGTATTTCAGCATGACTGTCTGTTTTCATCCTCCAACACCACTATGCAGTCTATGGCAGGTTCCTTGGAATGTTGAGCGCATATTTGGTGCTACTCATGCTCTCCAAGTGGCTTGTGAGCACACTACAACCATTGGAGGGCTTTCTCTCATGTCGCTGTCATAAACATGACCTAGAATACCTTTTTACATCACTATTTGTTAAGTATTGTGATGTAGGATAATTGGTAACTTGCCCAATTGTTGAAAGGGCGGCCTTCTTACTCCCACGTAGGATTGATTATTGACATTTTATAATAAAAGATTTTTAAGGAGGATATTAGAACCTTTGTTTGGAGGTGTTATTGGATTGATTTATTTTTCCAATTTGTAATCTCAAAAGTTCTTAGAGTTTTGCCCATATATGCTGCATACAATATAAATTTGCAATTTTGTTCAGGGTGTTGCGAAGACCATTATGTAAATGTTGGCCTTCCAATCATCAATGAGTATTCAAGCACACCACCATTTGTTCTCCTCTTTGAGATATTCTTCCTTGAGGATAGAGCACACTACAACCAATGGAGGGCTTTCTCTCATGCCGTTGTCCTCAACACAATCTAGAATACAATAAATTGAGTTAATTACTGATATGTAGGCTTCACAAATTCCACCAATACATCAGAGGGTTTGCATGTGGCCTCAAGTGAAGATTAAACATAATCTCAACATGAACAATTCACTGATGATGTATAAATAAGCAATTCAGTGCTATGCATGCATGTGAATTGGCCCTCCTCTGGTGATATCTATGCACCTATGTTTGCCCTTCATCTGCAGAAGCGTTGGCCTTTTTATGGCCCTTGCAAGTGTGTTGGCCCTCATGGAAAAAGGAAAATTTGTAGGGTCAGGGGCTTTTTGCATGGCAGTGTTTTACATGTGCCAACCTTCCTTCAAAAGGGTAACAACGGCACTTGCATGGGCCTTCCTTTGAATCTTTGATCTCTTTCCTTGCTTACATTGGCCAACCTTTGTGTTTCTCTCTTTCCGTACCTGCATGAGCCTTCCTTTCACGGGCCTTCCTTACAGGAGAACAAATTTAATAGGATGTTTGAGAAATTTTAATTCAGGCTTTTAAAAATTGCCTAAAATTTGAACATAATCTCAAAATATGCTGAAGTTGGTGACAGAGGGGTTAACAATTTGGTACTTATATTCCATGATTAAGGAGATGGATAACTCTGATACTGACTAAGATCAGCTCTTTATATTGTTAAAGGGTGGTAATATCCACCAAGTATCCTCAAATCAGGAGGGTTGCGAGAGGAGTATCCTTAATTTTTTTATATGAAATTGTGCTAGGCATGAACCATAGATTATTGGGAGTTTAATTCCCAACAATACATATAAGGCCAATAGAAGGTTCCATATGTCAGCAATGAATGTTTGAACCCATGCCGAAACCCATAAACTTATATACCAATGCTTATCCATAGCCTTATCCTCAATAAACACATTTAGATGCTAACACCTTAACATGTGCACACTGAAGATATATGTGCAAGATTGGCTTACATTCTGTAATAGAGGAGCTAGATTTTCAAAATGTATTCAATCACTTCACTTTTCTATAATCAATTCAATCACTTTGCCTGTGGAATGCTTATTCTATCATGTTGTGCACAATTGCCAATAAAAAAACACAGGACATTACAATAAAATTATTGGGCTTAGGACTATGTTGAGGTAGTAACTAGTTGCTCTAAAGGGTCATGGGGTTGAGTGAATGCTCATTTGGTCTTATGGGACCTCCCATCATTCTTATGTGCATCACTGACAACCAAAATCTTTGTCATGCCCATGTCACACCTATAGGCTATACTTGCATGCTTAAACTCCTCTTTGAATTGTCTCAAGCAAGTATTGAGACACAGTCAATAAATTATTTCTTATATGCATAATATGCTAAGATGCCAGGAGAGAGACCATTTTTTATACCCCAAAACCCTCTGCCCCACCTTTTCTTATTTCATTACCATTTCCCATTTCTCCTTCCTGGTAACATACCTCACATATAATAATCATAGCTTTGTGGTCCTCTATAAAGTACTTACTTCATAGGCTACAACTTTTGAGCGAGGCTGTATTAGAGACAACAAAGTGCAATATGTCTAGGTCACCTCATCCCTCAAGTAGGCACGCTTGTGGAACCATTATTATTGCGTGATTAATTTTAGGTCTTCAAGCGATCAATTTGGTCTTTGGATGATAAAGAACACATCGCTACTAGACCAAGTGGCATGTGGCTTCCTAGGGTCTTGCAATGTCCATATGGATCTAAGCAATCCTTCTGTAGATGTATCATCAAACAAGTATTAGGTGATCTTATACATGTGGATTATGAACATGGAAGCTAATTTTTTGTTATAGAGTCTTAGGTTGATGGAAGTTTCAAGGTTTTTTGGGCCATGTCATAGTTCTCTGTTTTCTTGGCCATGTCATTGATTGTCCCAGGGTCATACTCACAATCCTTGCAAGTACAGGTCATAGTTCTAACTAGGTTAACTAGTTTTTCAAGCAAAAAAGGAAAATACTGTAGTCAGGTTTCCTATTTTTCTAATATGTGTCAGTCAATGACTGTGGAAGGGGATAACCTGCGATGCATGTAACAGATAAGAGATTTTTTTAATCGTGAAGGATACTAACCACTTAGAGATCACTCATGTCATACAGGTTTCCTATTTTACTAGTCATACTTGATGTCTGTGAACATATCTATACTCTGACTTCAGTAAAAACATTGACTGAGTTTCAAAAATAATTTATTTTCTAGTTGACTAAAGATGCATGGCTTATATTCAATGATCGTAGCAAGTTGGAAATGTTTAAAGAATGAATTGATGAATATCTCTGCAAGCATTAGCCTTACTATTAACATGAAATATCTTTTTTCATGTTGTGTTACCCAAAATAACCAAGAAAATACCCAATGTGCCTAATATGGAGAACATAGCTGTGGAGCACAGCTCTAAATTTCTAAAATATTATAGCCATATGTGTTGCACTGCAACCTTAATAAATCAAGATATGGAAGCAAATGTCCATAATTTGTTTTTATAGAATATCTTAAGCATGTGTTTTTGAGAGAGTTTAAATCCTTGACGATGGATGATGGGTTCTCAACTGCAACATTAGAATAGTCAAACAATGGATGCAACTAATTTCCAAAGCCAATGACTAGAGTTAAATAGAATCTCTGTACACTCATTTTCCCAACATTATTCATATTCATCCCATTGATGCAGGGGCATCCCACTAGCTTTCTGTAAATCCTGTATCAATTAAAAAAAACTGATCTAGTTTGTTCCTTAGCGTTTATTTGTTCTGTTTTCGAGTCAATATCATATTAGGGAGAGCCTTGGTGTGCATTTCTAAGCATTTCATGATAAGAGAGGAAAAGTAATCTGTATGCTGATGTGAATGTAAGCACCTTGCAAAGAAAGATCAATTGCAAGACGGTATGTTATTTCATCTCAAGAATTGACAGTGAGAACTTGGCATTCCTCATACCTAGCTATAGCCAAATAGTTCTCATTTGCAGAGTTGAAAACAAGATGGACTAGTTCAAATCGAACTGAATTCCTGGAAAGAGGCTTCACATTAGACTTGTCTACTGTCACAGGTGCAACAGCTGGCTGTCCAATAAGTTGCCTCGCATCTAAGATTGTTACTTTGTCACCTTAGAACTAGTGGTTGACCAAGGCTTCTCTGTTAATTTTTCAGAAACATGCTTGTTAGCACCATACGAACCCAGTGCAAAAACCAGAAAACCCAAGACAAACTTCAAACCCTCCAGATGGGTTTCATCGGCAGACAACTTGACCACCATATCAATTTCCCTCTTGATAATAGGCTTTATTGTGGACTCACCATTTGCCAACTGAACTACAAAATTGAAGTATGCTTTCGCAGTAGGAACATCAAATGACACTTTGTACCACATGATATACCCATGATTCTAAATAGCCTATTCCTGTGGGAATCTAAAAAGTTCCTCCTTGTGTAATATGTATTAACTTATTTCTTATATTGAACATCAACCAGGATGGGAAGGTTGTAGAGTGGAGAATCATGTGCCGAAGAATCAACATCAGTCTTGAAATTAGCAAATACCAGCAAACCAATTGTGTGCTGTTAAGTTCCACTGGAGGACAAATGCATACTAAAATCATATAATGGTGTTGCATATGGTGAAATGCTACTAAACTGATCAAAGAAAACTAGAACTGTATGCTCCTAAAGGTTACTTCTTCTCAGGTTGAGGCATTATTTGAGTTGATTAAAGGGTTAATCAAGGACATAACTGGAGCACTGTCTGTGGATGAGGTGAATCTTTTAGTCTTTCTTATTTACATTTTTGGTTCATTAGATTCTTTTATTAACATATGCTCTTCATTAATGTCTCTGGGGAGAGGTGTTTACTGTTTTCTTAATTTGATCATTGCCAAAACTAATTGCACTAGGGACCGCTTACAAACTGTACTCAATGTAATGAAATTCTGCTAATATTATGGTATAGTGAAGGCTGTAGATAATTATTTGATAGGTTGACTTGATGTTTGATCTCTGATGGTGATCACTGTTTGGTTATTTTCTCCCAATTTCCAACTTGATGTTTACTTGCATAAGGGTTTATGGTAAGTAAAGATATGCTTTAATAATATTTTTTTTGCCTTTGAAAGAGCTTAATGAGGAAGATTGTAAGGAAGAACAAAATTTGGTGGCACGGCTTGTTCATATGCTAGTGAATGAAGACCAGAAGGAGATGTTTAAGGTAAGTATTATAGGACCACTTGAAGCATGATGGATAAAGTGCTTATACTTTTGTGTTCTTTCTTGCCAACGACAGTAGCTACTTTTCTGCAATGGAATTATGTAGAACAGTATATTATATATAAAGGATTTCTAGGTTCCCTGATCACACGACATGGGATTCTATAATTCTAGCTACTTTTCACCATATGGGATTGGGTTTTTTGGTTTTGAAATTTATAAATGGTGCTTTCACCCTTGTCCTTAATCAGCCTTTCAGGGTGAATTCCTCTTAGTTTGAAATGATGCTTCTCAGAAATTCATAGCCATAAACACTTTTCAGCAAATCAAGATGTCAATAAGGTGCCACTAGACTCCAGAATACACTTGTTAAACATAAATAAATTTCAGTATTTTATTTTCAAGTAGGTGCTTATTTAGTTTGACTAGAGGCTGTTGGAGCTTTTGTTGAATCTATTTTGACAATTATCTATTCTTTGTGCCGCATTGTTCATTGTCTAATAGGTTTCTATAATACATGCTTGTTACAGACCTCTCTGTCTCAGATTCATTGCATTTGGTTACCATGTCTGCATATAGATGGTTTTGAGTCTCCTACAACAGATCAGACCTCCACAAATAAGTGATGTCAAAGGTTATGTCGTAAACATCTAATGGGACTACATCACAATCCATTTCATCAATGAAATGAACTTATATGCCAAATTTGATCTCACATTGTCTGGCAGAGCCATTGCAATGGATGATGTTCTGGATGCTTGTTGGTATTTAATCCCAAGTTCTGCACCTACACCTATGAGATTGGATTCTTCTGACTTCACTGGACAAACAATGCAGTGACCTTCTTCAACATCTTCATTTGAATCTTGATGTTGAACAACTGTTCTCTCATGGCACTGAGTTTTTTCAACTCATCCTCATTAGCTGGTGGTTTTTCAATTTTGTATGCTCATACAAGTGATCTTCCCATCTAGTTTCGAGTCACATTCTAATTCTTGTCCCTAAATATTGGTGAGAGCTTGCTTCGATGCTTTCTTCCAATTTCTAGGATGCAATTCCAAAGGAAATTTCCAGCATTTTGTCTAGGTATGGCCATCTATACTACAATAATTGCAAATAGCAATGATTCTCACCACTGTCCTTCAACTGAGTAGCTTTGTAGGTCATCCTCCTGTCATGTTGTTGGGCACCATACTTTGTGTTTCCTATTGCTCCATTCTATGCTGGTTTTCTGTCCCTTCTTAAAGGGATCATCAAGTTTCTTTCCCTAAAAGAGGGCTAGTTTCCTTTTGATTTAGCCACACAAGGCTCCTTGGTGTTTCATCAATAAGTGTTGATCTTCCAGCTGGAGGCTTAACATAATGGATTTCTTCCTGAATTTGGTGGTATAGTCTTGGACATTTTGACCATCGCTTTGGTAGAATTATTTACTATTGCCATTCAATCAACTGTTCCTCTTGATAGCCAATGGGATAAAACTGTTTTTTCAGGGCTCTTGAAAGCAAGACTTCTTCATAAATTAATTGCCTGAGCTTCCAAAGATGCTTCCAAGAAGGGGTCACTCAAAGATGCCCACAAAGAAACCCAACACTGAGCTCTAAAGATATAAAAGAACTCCAATTTTCCCATAGCAACACTTAGATGCTGAACACTACCTTAAACCCTCTGAAATTACCTCCAAAACAGGACGTTTCCAAAGAAGGCTGAATGCTGATCAGAAATCAGTGGAAAAGATTAAAAAAAGGGGTGGCCCCTTGTTCAATATACAAATACAAGAGAGGGAAACCCTTCATGGCTGAAACAGGGAAACAACAGGGGCAGGTCATTTAGGGCCAAGTGTTGTCCATTAGATTCAAGTTTTCAACTCAAAATGCGTCTATTTGCACAAAACTCCTATAAGCTAAGTCTGAAACCTTCCTAGAAGCTGGACAGCAGCTTGAATATGATAGCTATCAAGTGAAAATCCTCTAATAGTTGATGGCTTCCTCAAGTTGGATCACTGTTGTTTCCAAACGCTGCTACAGGTCAAGAGCGGCTATGTGTGCCAGAGGATTCTCAAATGGTCAAGAAGGAATGAGTTTACCCTGCACCCAGTTCAGGCATTTCAAACATTTGGAAAATGGGTTTTTCAATTTTTAAGACCCATTAGCTGACCAGCCAGGCATTCTGGAGCACAATATATAATTACTACAGTTGTATATCTCATCAGATGGGCAGAAGCCAGACCTACTAAATATTTCTCCACCAATACTGTAGCCTGTTTCATTTTTTAACATACCATTAACAGGTTTGGCTAGCCTAAGTGTTTTACTAGTGATTATGGCTACCACTTTATTTAAAAATACCATGATTTAAAAGCTCACCCGAGAGTTCATAGTACAACATCAAAA
Organism: Pseudotsuga menziesii; assembly: GCA_001517045.1. Lineage (NCBI taxonomy): Eukaryota > Viridiplantae > Streptophyta > Pinopsida > Pinales > Pinaceae > Pseudotsuga > Pseudotsuga menziesii. Next base: position 1,583,916 of record LPNX010551252.1, on the reverse strand, counting down.
GAGTAGTCTATATAATCCATGATAAAATGGAACCATGGAAGATGGATCACCTAACCTAATAAGGGTGAGGAAGCCTTTAATCAAATTGAATAACATGGGTTGACCAGGGTATGTTCAGCGAACTGTGATGATTTGGATGAGAGGATTCCAGTAGTATTCTAGGCTTACAGAACTAGAACTAATAACTTGACCAAGTAGACTCACTTTCGGTTAGTATATGGATGAGAGGCTGTGATCCCAACATAATTTTTAGTTCCTAGTCTGCTTATTTATTATGTTCCTGTATGTCTGAGGAGTCACTCACGGAACAGATAACAGAACTGATGTAGCTGGATTAAGCCTACGTTTATTTTAGTCAATTTCCATCAAAAAGTCAAAAAGGCCAGGAAGACGGCATGGAATGATTTAAACATAAAGAACAAAACATTTCCCAAGGGATATATGGTATTTTATGATAGCAAGTACCTGAAGGAGCCAGGCAAATGACAGATGCATTGGTGGAATTTGTTCATGAACTTGAGCAGTTGATGATCTTGTTTGTGGCTTCTATGTGTTCTTATATGCAAGCTTGCCTTGCCTCCCAATAGTAACTCAACCTTAATAGGTCTATGGACCTTTCCCAGCCTCCCTGTTTTGTCCGGGGTGTGAGGCAGGGGCTTGGGATTCTTTGCCTCTGCCCCTGCTTCTTCAACCTGCCCTTTTGACTCCCATGCATGTTTTCTGTTTTTTAGAAAATGTCTGAGAACCTTCCACTGTGAAATTATTGGTAGATTGATACATGAACTGGATGGTTATGACAGGAGACAAGGGAGATAACCCATAAATGCCTTGATTCAATTGAATTATAGTCGAACATGGATAGTCTTTCCCTACCTTCCAACATGGTTACAGTTGTCAGGCTGCAGGAAACATTGCTCCCTTGAATGATGGACACTTCCCTTCATAATGATTTCCCCTCCTTAGGCTGTCTTGATACAATCTGAGCATTTAAATTGTTTTGAAATACAAAACTCTACTACCTCTAATCATCATTAACAGGTGGCTGTAAATGGTTTAAATCACCATTATGGCACTGTTCAGCTTCTTTCAAATCCTCTCTGACCTGGCTCCCAATCTCTTTGCCGACATGGCTGTTTGTCACCAAATCCCAGCTGCCCTTAATGGTGGTTTATAGCCTATGGCCATCAGTACCCAATTTCAAGCACGGTTTTAGTTGTGAGCCAATCTTTGTTCAACCTTCATTTTCTTGGCATTAAGGTAATGGGTAGGTTCATGATGCCTCTTCAAAAGTTTGTTTGTAATATGCTGCACTCTGAATTAGACATCAAATTTTTTGTTTAACAATAGTTCTTTAGTGTCTTTCCTCAAGTTTGTTTTTGAATTTGGACATGGTTTCTGTAGAGCTGTTAATTGGATTGATTTAATTGATACTTGACTAGCACCTACTGTCTGGATCAAAATGTTGTAGACTGGGATTCTAGATTAAACTCACATTGTGCCTAAGAATACAAGTGAATGCAAACACCGAAAAATGTAGTGTCAACAGAGATATAGTGAATAAAATATGTTGTGACAAATGCAACCTATATTAAGTTACGGGTCATGGAATTTTGAAATAGTCTGCCAAAATATTTGGCATCCTGCTTCCTCATAATAAACTAGACTTTACAAGTGAATTTGGATATTTAATATATCACAATAAAAAAGAGTAATGAATGTCAGAAACGCTTTGTTGTGGCATTGTTCCAAAAGAATTCTAGTCAGAAATCCAGTGAAATGGTCTCTTGGAAATTTTTGAGCAAAATAATGAAAACATGGAAATCAAGGTGTTTGACCTATTGAGATTATGTTGATGAACTATGTATGTTGAATGTTTATAGTATATACCTCCTAGCATATTTAGGTGCTGTGGTAGCTCTATGGGAATTGTCCAGATGAAAGTTAGGAAACTGGTACAAAAAACATTATGGGTCCATATGACTTGTCACTTCTGTAAAAGCCCAATTAAATTGTGACAAATTTTCTGTAAAAGCAAAAAATTCCAAAGTACAACAATGCATATGAGTGTGCTTTTTTGAAAGCATCTTCTGGGTTTATCCCTATCTTGTTCATTTCCCAACAGAATGAAATCCTAACTAGGTTCTGCCCTTGTAAATTTCAGTTTCCAATGTTGATGACATTTTGGATTATTGTAATTATGTGTTTTTATTCTGGTTTACTATTAAATAATTCTAAGAATAGGTCCTATATTTTGGTTGTTTAGTGGACTTGTATCTTCTCCCATTGTATTGATTTGTTCCATCAAACAGATATACAAAAATGTGAATTTGTTATTTCTCTCTTTTATGTTTGATATTTTCTGATGGTAATGTTTGGGATGTGCAAGTTGGGTCTGGTAGCAACCATCAAGGTATCTATCTACATTCTTTCCTTTTGAACATTTTATTTGATAAGTAAATAGTGCTGCAAAAATTCAACTGTACTGGTGTATAATATTTGAATCAGGTGTGTTTTCACTTATTCAACTTTTGGAGAAGGGAATAATGTCTATGTTAAATATTAATTAATTGTTGTTTGTTTTCTATTATAAGTGAAATTTAATTAGGTTTTATATTGGCATGGGGGAAGAATCACTTGATATTTGTGCTAGTAGTCTTTGATTTGACTTTTTCTTGATAGATTATCTTGTGTCTAGAGGAAGAACTGTTCATGCTATTGAAATGCCTAATATGTAAGAATAGTAAGGATTTGTTTTGTATTTAAAATAGCATAAAGATGACTAATATTATTCTAGATTTTTTTTTCTTTCATGCAGCTTTGTTGATCGTAAAAAATCTAGACATTAATGAGATAGAATTCGTTTGATTGGCAGTCTAGAAACAAGGATTGATTTTGCATTCAAAAGAGAATCATGACTAGTTTTGTTGAGATGTTTTTATTTTTTATTTTGATTTATATCCAGTTGCTTTGACGTGACTACTGTCTTTCAATTTCCTAAGAAATCTAGGTAACCATGAGACAACATGGTGGGGACACAACATTCCTTACTTAAAATTTTATGGGGAATAGTGAGTGGAATAGAAATCAAGCCCACATCAGATCAGGATGTGATAACTAAATCTAAAAAATATGGAGCTCCCTCCCAATGAGTATGAAACTTTGTTAGTTACCGAACTGAGCCTATGGTAAAACATTTTAAAAATGTAAAAGGTTCCTAACTTTTATGGAATAAGTTGAATATATATTTGTAATGACTTATGCTTTTATATAATGTATTTATAGAATGCACTCTGCCATAATGGGCTAAGGACCAGGCTGGGCCGTCCCTGTTGAAGCTCTCCTAGCATCCAAGTTAAATGGATCACTGTTGGAAGAAAGACACTAATTTATGTGCTTCTGTATGCTTTCAAATAGAAAACATGTGGCAACAAAATGGAATATTTGCAAGATAGAACTCATCCTATTCTCCCCAAGTTATTCTCAGGCCAACATCTAATTCACAAACTGTTTTTGACCATTCCATTGCAGACACTTTGACAAGACAAGAGGCATTGGAGGATGATAGATGACCTATGTCTTCTATTCCACAGGCTAGCTTATGATGTTTATTCCTTTGGTTTAATCAGGAATTTGCTACATATCAAATTCATGCCAGGGTGATTACATGTATTTGTTGATTTTTGCAGCTTCTCTGGGTCAACCTTATCATGGACACTCTTGGAGCTCTTGCATTGGAAACTGAACCCCCAACTGAGAACCTAATGCACCGGCCTCCTTGTTATTTCAATGATAACCACTTTGGCTATCCTCCTTTTGTTGGTTTTCCTAACTTGAAGCTAACCATGCCCAACATATGTAAATTGACATTATAGTAAAATTGAGTAGAATTGCAAATAAGTACTATTGCTTTTTATTCCTTCACTGAAATTGATCAGAATTCTAGTGTAGCTTAGATTTAATGGGGCACCATTTAGTAATTTACGATTCATTTTGTTAATTATAAATTTATACCACTCCGGCAAACTATTAATAAAAGGAAATGCCACTCCGGCAAGCTCGTCCATTAGCCTATGCAACACAACACTCCAATATCTATTCAATGGTTTGTCTCCAACGGTTAGTACAAAGATGGGTGATGAAGCAATGCTATGGTTCTGTCATCTTTGCTCAACTTCAGAACCCATGTTTCTGCTGTCAGAGTTCACTGCTACAAGCATTCTATTGTTTACTCAGGAATTTAAACTAAATATAATCGGTGAGGAATTGACAGAGTAATAACTTCTTCCACTATAAGCTTATGATAATATTTGTATTTTTTTTTTTAAACACTTATAGCCGTCGGTTAAGCGACGGCTGTAAGTGATTTTTTTTTTTTAAATTCAAGAAGTGTCGCTTAAGCGACGGTTTTTTTTGGCTAAGCGTCGCTTAACTGACGGTTTTCTTTGGTGAACCGACGGTTAAGCGACGCTTAGCCAAAAAAAACCATCTCTTAAGCGATGCTTATTGAATTTTTTTTTTTTAAATCACCAAAACCGTCGATTAAGCGACGCTTAGCCAAAAAAACCGTTGCTTAAGAGACACTTATTGAATTTATTTTTTTTTAAATCACTTACCTCCATTGCTTAACCGACGATTTACATTTAACTGACAGTAAATTGACCTGTCGCTTAACCGACGAATTGGAAAGATGTCGGATAACCGACGCAAATCCACCGACGCTTAAAAAAAATCATAGTGTCATACATGCGACAGGGAAGTGTCAAAAATCCGACAATACGGCCGTCGGATTTTTGGTCGAAATGTAGTAGTGGTAAGACTTGTGATGATATCATGGGAGAAACACAACTGGGGTGCTGCCACAAAATGAACCTATACACGATATGTAGAATTATTCAAAAGCATTGTTGGTGAATAGTTTATCCAATTCATTTGAACAAAATAGTTAGTATAAAAGAGTAATCAATGTCATGGATTCTCGTATGTGTGAACACCTAAGAAAATGGGGTGCTTAAAAACACCATTATATAATGGTTTCCTAGGTGGATGGCCACACTGGTGAAATAAGGGAGAATGACAAGGAGATAAGTATCCAATCAATGAAAAAATGAATTGATGTATATATGATAATAGATGGAATCAAGGGATCTCCTTACAGGATGATGAATGGTAGAAAAACAATGTAACTTATGTAGTATGGATAGAGTAGTGGGATCATGAATGTGCAACATGAAACATAAAAATGCCATAATGGCCATAATTCTAGGAGTCAATCGATATGCCAACGAGTGATTATGAAAGAGTAATATGTCGATGAGTGCAAGATCACAGAACATATGGACTCTCAATCCTAAAGGAAGAATAATGACATGGCATTGAATTCCAAGGGGTGATAGAAGGTGGCACCCATGTGAGGGAAGCTTTACTGTCAAGTAAGGGTGAATGCAAGGATGGTTGGGCTAGGAAACTTGCTCAAATAGAGGGGGTCTACAGGTGTAGAAGGAATGATTAAGTTTGGTGCACATGATGTGATGTAGAGGGGAGTCACATATACGCTAGTTTGAATAAGTATACATGTAGGGAGCGGTTATAGGAAGAAATGATAGCATCACTTTGCAACCTAGACCTATACACATGGAAACGATACCCAAGCATAAAAGAGCGTCTAGAAATCAAATCAAATATACAAGTGAAATGTGACCTTGGGAGTTTGTCAATATTACATGTGTGAAAATGTGAGTGGGCGGGAATAAGGGCTTACCCCCATGCTATGGGCATGGGGTTTGTGAATATGGGTCACATAAGGTTTGGAATGATATATGGGATCATTAAAATATATATGTATAGGTTATGGGGAAAGGTCAAAATGGTTTATCATGACCCCCATCCCAAAGGTGTTGATGCGGTGTGGGTGTGATCCTAGAGAGTTACCAACAAGGAATCGGCTAGTATCTAGATGGGGGGTGTACCATGAGGTGGATATCCATGGAGGAACACAACATGGATGATATTAGGAGGGGGGATGCCTGCCCTAGGAGAATTGCCCCAAAAAATGTTAGGAAAATATAGGATGATGATGATGTGTACATGAGATTTCCTCATCAGGTTGGATGGATAGGTCAGAGGGACTCACATTTTTCAATACAACCATAGTTATATGGGATGAAGAGGAAACCTCATTAGAGGAAAAATGTAATATATTTTTGTCATACTATGTGAAGATGATATAGGAGGTGGCACTTCCTCAATGGTGGTGACTTGGGACACTAGTGAGAGTCAACATATATCATCCAAGATAGACCAAAATTGAGGGACATCGGTACAATGATGCCAATAATGACCATAAATGCCACACAACATGCAAGGATGGTTGGTATGCAAGAAGTTACTACATTGTTTGGGGATCATCAAGGAAATGTACAACCAGAGTGTTCTCATAAACCTTATCCTTTTTCATCTCTAGGTGAGTACTTAATATGGCCAACTTTGGATGTTGTTGGGTAGAGTGACCCAATACATTGTACACAAGACAAGGTAGTGGTGATCGAGTTGTGGAACTAGTAGGGGGATTCATGGCTTGGTTTGGATTATCTCATGTTGTTACATTCTTGGATTTTCCCCCAACTTTCTTCTTGTGAGGAGGTTGGGTGGTGGGTAGGGATACCTTTGCAAATCCAAAAGGTGGGTCATTGGAAGTACTAATCAGTTGCAAGAGATTCAAGATGCACTACGATGTGGGGATCTAGTTTGGTGGAGTAAGGTACCAAATAGGGAGAGTTAATGTCAATCCCGGGAGATTGAAAATGGCCATCACAAGCGTGCTCACTATTCCATAAGGTGAAAACAGAAATGGAATCTGATGTATATGTGTATCCACCCACATGTTCTTGGAAACTAGTTGGGAGGTGGTGTTGGTTGAGGTTGGGTGCTAGAGTTACCAAAAGAGATAGTGCACATATTTAATATATCCACATTTGGTGGTGGAGAAGGCATGGCCTAAAAATACCCCACCATGGAAGCATCTTGAAAGATTCCCGAACTAACACTTGTAAATGAAGGGATTTACATGCTTCCATAGTTGCTATCAACTGTAGGTAAGACATGATCCAGACAAGTCAACCCCCATTAGGTGAATTTTGAGGTAAAATATGGGCCTCGTAAGGGATATATTAAAATATTATGAACTAGGCATTTTATAGGGAATGTATACTTGACAACTCACATTTCCACTACATTAAATATACAATTTAGATAACCATGGTTGAGTTACATACTAGAAACAAAAATAATAATAAAATGTTATATTGAACTGACTAAAAGCTAATTTTAATTTCCAAAAAATGTGTAGTACTTGGATGCATTCATGTCCTTGAACTTGGAGATCACTTTTAATAACAAAATATAAACACAATGAAAAGACAATCAAATATGTTTTAATAATAAAATATAAACACAATGAAAAAACAATCAAATAATACAAAATTAAAAAACATCAAAATTTTCAATTTTTCTCCAACCACACATTGAAAATTGAAATTTAAAATAAAAAGATATATATTTTTTCTTAATTCTTTATTATAACTTGTGTTCTTTTGTTTCTTTATATAATTTATGTATTTTTATGATATAATTAATTTAGTGTTTGAAAATTAAAATTTAAGATAACATGTCTTTTTTTAATTTTTTATTATAATTTATATTTTTTAAGTTCTTAATAAAATTTACATCTAATATGCTTAACCTATTATTCGAAAATTGAAATTTAAAATAATAAATATATATGTATTTTTTTAATTTAAATTGTTTGTTTTCTTATTAAACCAATTTATATTTTTTTTTCTATATTAATAAATAAATCACCTATAATTTTATTTTTTAATTTTTTTAATTTTTATACATTTTAAAATATAATATATATATATGAGCTAGAGGAATCAACAATGATGTCAGTTTCATACTCACGTGGTACGTGGTCAATTCTGACGGCTCGAATATAACCCCTAGGCATGACCAACTATTTGCTCAACGTTTGCGCACATTTCATCGAGACTCAAACCAATGACTTGCTTAACATCTTGTATTCTTTAACATAACGTGTAGTTGCCAATCGACCTACATCCCTCCCTGTTATAGCTGATTTTACCACTCCAGGTAAATCACACTTTGTATGGCCTTCCCTTGTCCCTCTGTAGACTCATTAGACCCCTTGGACCATTTTTTGTCCTTTGATGTTTCCTTGACCATCCGTAAAAACATGTGAAAAATGATACACGCGACTTTTAAACCCTTAATCGCGTATATACGTGGGTTTGACCCCTAAAACCGCGTACATCGGGATGTGTGCATAATCCAAATCCTTTTGGAGTTTTCCTTGACATGGATTCGACTCACTTAACTCCTAGCCTTCCCTATGCCTTGAGATCACTCGGATTCAACCTTTCATTACCCCTTTGAAAAGCTATATAAGGAACTCTATGGTACATTGAAGGCATATGAGAGAATTGAGAGCAAAGAAACTATAGTCCATTGTTTCTGAAACTTATGCTTGAGTCTGCATCACTTTGTCCCTTGGAGCACTTTGGTGTTCTTCCCAAGCTTGCCTTTTTCTTGTGAGCTTGCTATCGAGAGATGGAGGATTGAGGTGGTGGACGCCCAAGTGGGGGATTCAGTTTCTCTGATTCGCAAATGTGCCGACAGAGGTTGTATCCATTGTAATCTCTGATTTTATATTAATAGAAATATCTTTTCCTGTCCAATAATGTATGTTTGAATGAATATTTTATCCATGGGATGTTTTCAAATGCTTATAAATTGTTGATTATATATGCTAGAATAGATCTAACACCAGTATATATAGTATGCTTGTATTGTTTACTTGTTGTTGATGAAGTAATCTATCAATTCAAGTTGAAGTTGGAAAGCTCAACGGGGATCTACTTCAACCGTCTGGAATAAGGTACGAGGTATGATCCTTTAGTGTTAGGTATTTAATTTCTATTGCATATTGCAAAGGATTGATTTCTAGAGTCAAGTTGTCTGTTGTGGTACCCCAAGCCATAGGAATTTCTCTCCATAACAGAATTGGTGACTCCGTTATTTTATTTGATAGGGTGCACCAACAAGACTAGGTTTTAGGGTCTTGGAATAGTTCATTGTGAGTAAATTCTCCAAGACCGCTAAACAACAACATGTATGTGTCTAT
>LPNX010551252.1:1301093-1571165 GCA_001517045.1 Pseudotsuga menziesii | reverse complement strand
TGTGAGTCCTCTCTTAGGTCCAGGAGTCCCTTTTAGTCCCGCCATGTCCTTGAGCAAGAGCTTCATACTCCTCTTGAACTTTATGCTGGCCATTTCCCCGAGACTCCCTTATGTCAAGTTGTAATTGCATTAGCATGATCTTTTCCTACCTTATTGAGCTTTATGTCAGGTTTCCTGACATTGCGCTTTAGCCTTATAGCCTGAGCTTGTCTCATCTCTAGCCATGCAGAGCCATTTTATATATCATTTGCAGCTTGATTCCCGTTTTACCGGGAGGGGATTTTCCCCTGAGTGTCAATATCCTACACACGTATCCTTGCATTGAGCATAGGTATGTTCCACTGCTTGGAACTAGTTTGTTTGCCCTTATGACACTCATCTCCTCCTAGTTTGTAACTATAAAGCAATTTTATTCTTTTTCAAGCTTTTTAAATATTTGAAAATGTCCAAAAAAAAACCAAAAAGCCGGACAAGGAAAGATGTTATCTGTGGCAGCTATCGAGTCNNAAAACTACTTTTTTGTTCGTATTTTTGACATATCTCATTGTGTTTTTACTCAAATTTTGATTGGGAGAGCTCGTTGGATGTGAAATTTGATTCCGCATCCAACGAGTACCCACATTGCATACTTTTGATGGACCTCGCTACCCCAAAAACAAGAAATATCTGGAAAAAAATGTGATGATGATGTCATCATCATNGGTTTATAGTTTGAATTTAGGAGCTGTACTCATTTATCTGAGTTTATCTCCATCGACTGGTTAAGCTTCCAGTCCCCATGGAGCCTCTGTCGATGCCTCCTGTGTCGCAGAGATGTCCCAGTTTGTCTATCGAGTCTATGCTGCCTTTATTCAGTCACCACTCGCCGTTATTCTCTTGTTCGAAGGAAGTTGAAACCTAAGTTAGCCATTCCTCAGTTATCTTGACTTTGCATGTCAGCCATTCCCAATACAGTTATTGGTTCATGCACCTTATCATCAATTCCTTCCACATTATACAGCTTTGCTGAGAACCTCGTGTTGGATGATGGGGGATGCCTTAATTCCCTCCTTCCAACGGATTTCATCCCATCAACTTCAGATCATTTATTCTGGGATCGAAATCTAGAGTTAATTTCAGCGCCTTGAGACTTGCAGTCATCAGTGGCAGGTTCTCTCACCATCGACAATCTTTGGGAATACATCAATGTCCCCTAATCGATGGATCCTCTCAAGTGTTCGACCTCAACACATTTATTCACACTTGTTAGTTTGCACTCTAGTACCTTGATTCCCATTTTCATTATCAGTGGGTGATCTCACGTCTGTTAACATTATACATTAATGACCGATAATCAGACGATGGACTACTATGTTCGACCTCAACACCTCTATTCACATAGTAGGACATGTACTCGTAGCAGTTTGTGTAGAAGACCTTCCAGATTGGTGGCATCTCTTATATGCTACCTCCTTGATCGTGCCAGTGTTCATGATATTTCAGCTCTCGTGACTTGATTCCAGTATATGTCAGACATTTCCAACTATTATGGAGATCTTGATCCATTGTATATCTTCAGCCATTATGGAGATCATGATCCTTTGTATATCTTCATCATGGAGATTCTGATCTATGTATATTGTACGTGGCGATGACCACTTATGTGATATCTTGTATCATGCCTATTCATGGCCATTGTACTCTTATGTATCTAAGACTACTATATGCATTTGCAGTATGTACAGAGTTGTATCATTGTACTATGCTGATTGGGTGGCTGGTATTCCATTTGGGATTCTTCATCACTCCACTTCTGGGATGGACTTATAATGTATCTCAGCCATCGTATGACCCCTCTAACCTCACACAATAGGGGGCATCTGTTATAGCTGATTTTACCACTCCAAGTGAATCACACTTTGTATGGCCTTCCCCTGTCCCTATGTAAACTCATTAGACCCCTTGGACCATTTTTTGTCCTTTGATGTTTCTTTGACCATCCCTAAAAACATGTGAAAAATGATACACGCAAATTTTAAACCCTTAATCACGTATATACATAGGTTTGACCCCTAAAACCACGTACATCGGGATGTGTGCATAATCCAAATCCTTTTGGAGTTTTCCTTGACATGGATCCGACTCACTTGACTACTGGCCTTCCCTATGCCTTGAGATCATTCAGATTTGACCTTTCATTACCCCTTTGAAAAGCTATATAAGGAACTCTATGGTACATTGAAGGCATATGAGAGAATTGAGAGCAAAGAAACTATAGTCCATTGTTGCTAGAACTTATGCTTGAGTCTGCATCCCTTTGTCCCTTGGATCACTTTGGTGATCTTCCCAAGCTTTCATTTTGCTTGTGAACTTGCTATTGAGAGATGGAGGATTGAGGTGGTGGAGGCCCAAGTGGGGGATTCAGTTTCTTCGATTCGCAGACGTGCTGACAGAGGTTGTATCCATTGTAATCTCTGATTTTATATTAATAGAAATATCTTTTCCTATCCAATAATGTATGTTTGAATGAATATTTTATCCATGGGATGTTTTCAAATGCTTATACATTGTTGATTATATATGCTAGAATAGATCTAACACCAGTATATATAGTATGCCTGTATTGTTTACTTGTTGTTGAGAAAGTAATCTATCAATTCAAGCTGAAGTTGGAAAGCTCAATAGGGATCTACTTCAACCGTCCGGAATAAGGTACGAGGTCTAATCCTTTAGTGTTAGGTATTTAATTTCTATTGCATATTGGAAAGGATTGATTTCTGGAGTCAAGTTATCTGTTGTGGTACCCCAAGCCATAGGAATTTCTCTCTGTAACACTCCCCCTTATTAATATATTCATTATACATTCTAAATTTTAAAAATTTAAATTTTGATTTTAATAATTTTTTATTTTAATATAGGTTAGCACATATATTCTATACTCAATCTAAGATCTTTAAAACTTGATTTTAATAATTTAGAATCTGAGTTTTTCTTAGCTTTTAATTAATTAATTGTAATATAATTTTGTAAAATATTGTTTTTTAATGTAATTATATAAGTTAATATTTAATATTTTAAACTTTGATTTTAATATTTTGTATAATGTAATATTTTGTAGTTTTTAATTAATTGTACTATAATTTGATAAAATATTACATTTTAATACGATGTTTTGTTTAGAATTTAGTTTTCTGAAAATTAGTTTTTAAACTGGGTTTTTATGAATATATTATTTTGTAATGTTTTTTATTGTAAATTTTTTATACAAATCTGATAATAAAATATTTTAAAAGTATTAGAAAAGTTAATAACATTTTTTTTAAATAACGAAATAAAATAAAGTTCAATTAAAAATATATAATTATATGATATTTTTTAGATTAAGAAAAATAGATGAATATATCATAAATTCATAAGTAAAAATGTGTAAATATAAAATATTTTTAACATTAAGAAGAATTGGATAAATATAACATATATTAAAAATTGTGTAAAGACATGAATATTAAGTGAAAAGACATTTATTGTCTTTTTCAAAATATATGAAAGAAAAATAATATATTTTACTGAGAAAGTGTGAAAAGACATTAGTACTTTACTCTAGTTGTAAAAGTAACCAACGTAGATCCAAATCCTAGGCTCTATCAAGCGCAGAGATGGATCAAAAAACCTCTTCTTAGGTATCCATTGATTTGATTCAAACCAAAAGACACATATTTTTATTTAAGGTCCACATATAATTTTATTATTATTAATATTTAATATTATTTATGGCCGCCATATAATATTTTATATTATTTTTTATTTTGTTAGAAACGAACATTGCATCATTTCTCCACACATGGTTTTAAAACCATATGCAAGGCCCTCCTACAATCATGGGTTGTTTAGGAGGCCTTGCACATGGTCTTAAAACCATTTGCAAGGCCCTCCTAAACCATGTACAATAAAACCATGGGTTGTTTAGGAGGCCTTGCACATGGTTTAAAAACCATGTGCAAAGCCTCCTAAACCATGTACAATAAAACCATGAATTGTTTAGAATGCCTTGCACATGGTTTTAAAACTATGTGCACATAGTTTTAAAACCATGTGCAAGGCCAACATTTTTTTGTATTTTTTTCTTGACCCACATATTTTTTTATGGATAATTAAATTTTTACTTTTTTATTGTTTTGTTAGGTACGAAGATTACAACATCTCCCCCATATTACATTGTTTTTGTGGCTGACATTTATTTTGGCCTATTAGAAAATTTATTTTTTATTAATAAAAATAACTTTACGAAAGTGATATTATTTTTTATTTTGTGTTACAAAATCCCCCCCATAATATTCACTATCACTATTATTTTTTGCCGACATGTTACAAAAGTTACATCACGTTACAAGATCTCTCCCATAATATTCACTATCACTATTATTTTTTGCCGACATGTTACACACGTTAGTAACGTTACATCACGTTACAAGATCTCCCCCATACTGGGCTGTAGAGCGCCTCTCGGCACAATAATATATTTTATTGAAAAAAGTGTGAAAATATATTAGTACTTTACTCTACGTGTAAAAGTACTTATACACTACCATGGTTAACCATATATTTTGATCAACCTTTTAGAATATGACAAATAAGCAACCTTAGCTCAAGTAATGCCAACTCAACTATTATAGATGATGTCATTCTCTAGATTGTGATTGGTTCTTAAAAAGTTGATTTTAATAGTACTTTTTTTGTTTGGAAGCCCATTTTTTACCTCAAAATTTCTCTAATGTTTGAATCATAACGCATGGAGCTTCACCTCTGACTAGCAAACACACTCGATAAGGATATTTGGGATTCTTGGGATGGCTTCTCGTTTTATAGAGCCAACACAACATTTGTTAAGACCTCTGCTAAGCATAAAAACAAAATTTCCTAGCTAGTACAACAGAACAGCCAAAACTTCCCAAATTTTGATCAGCGGTCTATTGATGAGCCAAGGGATGATACACTTGAAATAGACATCAATGAGCAGCGATATTTGGATGATCCGTAAAGTTGAGAGAATCACAGGGGGATGAATGGCCTTCATACACATCACACCCAACTAGAGCCAATTGCCCATCATGCCCAACCAATTGCCAATCCAATCGCTCAGCCATTTGCTCATGCTCATCCAAATCATCTAAACACTCACACTCAGCCAATGCCAAACGCCCAACAAATTGCTGACAAAGGCACCCATCAAATTGTCGATGAAGGAACCTAGGGTGATCTTCATCGTGACCATCACATCTAGCTAGATCTCACCCATCGCGCACCAAGCACTCAGTCAATCGCTCACGCTCAGCCAAACACTCACGGTTTTCAGCCAAACGTCGCTCCAGAAGATGATGAAGGCACCCAGCATAATCTTCATTGTGACCATCACACCCAGCTAGAGCTCACTTAATCAATCGCTCACGCTCAACCATACACTCACGTTGTTCAACCAAACACCTAGCTAATCACGCCAGAATATGATGAAGGTTCCCAGCTTGATCTTCCTAATATTGACTAGCCTCGGCATGATAATCAACTACCTCCTCGTGATTGTGACCAATCAGCGCATCACGACCAACACGATAACCAGTTTCTGGATCAGGACTAGCCTTCACAACAGCACAATCACTGACAACAAACATCATTGAAACTAAGAAACCCACTTGCAAGCAAACCTCAATCCAAAACTAGGTCAAGATACCCCAATTGGCTTGTGGTCAACCTTTCTAACACAAAGCTTAATCCATATTCCCGAAAACTTCTTGAGAAATGTCTCAATTTTGCGATTGCTCCCAAAAATATTCTGGTCGAAGATATCATTTGCAGCTTAGAAGAAAGCATTAAACATATTCCCGAAAACGAAGCTGGAGAGGTGCGTCAGAAATGCGCTCGTACCTTAAGGAGAGACAAACCACCCAAACCCAATATTAGCAATGAAGAATACGAGGCCCTCAAGGAACTCAGAAAGAATGATCAAATTGTCATCTTGAAGGTGGATAAAGGAGGAGCTACAGTTATCCTCAATAAAGAATACTATGTGGCAAAGATGAAATATCATCTGGATCTAAGTGGTTGCTATAAAAACTTCATAAGAATCCTCTATGTCGCATTACAAAAGAAGTCACGAAAACCATAAATAAATCATCCATATATTATGAAATAAAGAAAAAACTCCTCACTTCTGATCCTTTCATTACGAGGATATATGGACTCCCCAAGATCCACAAACCGGGTATTCCTCTTCGACCCATAGTAGATACCATAGCCTCCCCTACCTACGGGCTTGCCAAATTCCTTGTAAACAAATTAAATCCTCTAGTAGGGAACACAAGCTCCTTTATCAAAGACTCCTCATTCTTCATTGAGAAAATTAAGGACCGACATATGGATGAAAATGAGCTACCCCTGAGACTGGACGTCGTATCCCTCTTCACAATGATTCCCATAGATGAGGAAATCAAATTCATTGAGAACCTTAGCAACCAAGAAACAGCTGAGTTAGTAGGCTTATGTCTTAGATCCACCTTTTTCAACTTTCAAGGAGAACTGTAAGAGAAAACTTGTGGGGTCGCCATGGGCTCTCCCCTCTCACCGATTATAACCAACCTCTTTATGGAAAACTTTGAACATAATTCTCTATCCATAGCACATTCAAAACCTCATAGGTGTTTGAGGTATGTGGATGACACATTCATAATTTGGGCACATGGTAGAGAGGAGCTGGTCAAATTTGTTGATCTCCTTAACAAACAATCCGACTCCATTAAATTTATAATGGAGATGGAGGAGAGTAATTTCCTTCCTTTTCTTGATACACTAATTATCAGAAAGCAAGACGGGGGCGTTTCTCATAAGGTTTATATAAATACAACCCACACTAAGCAATATCTCCACGCTCTTTCTCACCATCATCCACAACAAAAAGTGGGCGTCATGAACACATTGATCACCAGGGCCATCAGGATTTCAGATACAAAGCACATAGAAGCGGAAAAAGAACACTTACATGATGTTTTCCTTAGTAATGGGTATGACTTAGATCAAATCAAGAAAGCTTTTGCCCAAACTGGAAAACCTAAACACCTCAAAGAAAAAAAGGTGGGGGAACACAAGGCTTTTCTTGCATACATTCAAGGTGTAACAGACAAGATTGTGAAACACTTGAAGAATAAAAGTATCAACTATGTGTTCTCGCCCCTTAACAACATCAGAAATCTCCTGAAATCAGTCAAAGACCCCATTTACCCTTCCCTAAAAAAGGGTGTTTACATGATTTCGTGTGAATGCGAGAAGACCTACATCGGTGAAACAGGGAGATCCATTCGAACCAGAGTGAAAGAACACTGCACTGACATCCGGCTAAATAGAACACAGAAATATGCTTTGGCCCAACACTCTCATGGCTCAAAACACCCAATAAGGATAGAGGACATGAAAGTTCTTGCTCAGGTTGATAACTGATCATTAAGAAGAGTGGGTGAAGTTATCAAAATTGTTAAACACCCCAATTGTTTAAACAGGAATGATGGCCTAACCATCAGCAGGTCGTGGCTCCCTAACCTCACCAAATTAGCCAACAAACATCTAATTAATTAATACCTAATTTACAAAACCTAAAAAGCTAAACACTCATTAAATTTTCTTATAATTAAAATCCTAATAAACTAAGCATAAAAACCTAACCTAGAATAACATAACCTATAATGAACATAAACCTTAATATTAAGGTAATCATTACTATATAATAGCTTTATTAGATAAACTATTAAATATTAATAAATATTTTAAAATTTAAATATTTTAATAAATTAATTTATAAACCTAAAAAAAAAGCTAAAACAATATTTCAGCAATTATTAAATTTTCTCATAATTAAAATCCTAATAAACTAAGCATAAAAACCTAACCTAGAATAACATAACTTATAATAAACATAAACCTTAATATTAAGATAATCATACTTTAAATAAAACATAATATAACAAGACAATAAAATATTATAACATTAAAATTTTAAAACATAAATTAAAGTTTTTTAAGATTAAAATTTAATAAAACAATAATAAGTTAAAAAATTAATTACTATATAATAGCTTTTTAGATAAACTTTAAATATTAATAAATATTTTAAAATTTAAAGATTTTAATAAATTAATTTATAAACTTTTATAAAAGATTGAAACAACTTCTAATCCTTAAGAATTAACTAAAACCTCTAATTAAACAAAAGATAACCTTTACAAAATATTATAACCTATAAATAAAAAAAAATTAATAACATAAAAAAAAATTAATAACTAAAACTTTTTATAAAATAAAAAAATTTAATAAAACTAATGTAGGTTATTAAAACAAAAAATTGGATTAGTATATAATCACATTATGAGAGTTACTATTAAATATTAATTAAATATTTTGTAAAATTAATATTTTAAATAAATTAAATTAATTTTATATACCTTTATAAAAAATAATAAAACCATAGGTGTTGGCTATTTGGCTGGTCTATATTTATATGAAATGAAGATCCAAAATCATTTCAGGCATCGATAATGTCCTGAAGATGAGCCAAGGATGGCTCGAAACATTGGCAATGAACCATTATCGACTGCGGACTCTCCACAAGATGCCATTAACAATTACTATGGATTCTCAGCCAAAACCATAATAGGTTAGTTGATCCAATTTTACAATGTTCATTTAATGGGGGCACATCATAATCTTGAACATTATGGAGGAAATTACTTTCCTAGTATACATGTAGCTACGCCTAAGGAGGATGTTGTAATCTAACTAAGTGTTCACAGCCTTGATGTCAATCAAAATTATTTCTTATCTAACCAGATGGGAATGATATAGAGGAGACCTTACAGTTGAGCAGCACGACCATCATAGGCATGCAACATCATAAGGGACAATTCAAGTTTGGGGTAATAAATCTTCTTCCATATGTGGGTATACATGAGGCAGGTGGAGTCACCTTCATTGATGATGCAGCGTTGAATAACCAAGTTATTGATGGTTACAAGAATATGAAAGGATATCGAAAAGGGTGTCTATAAGGCTTTATTTGATCGAGATCAAATGTCATCAAGAGGGTGTCAAAAGGATCAATTGCACCTAAAGTGGACAATAACACTTTTCATTGTGTAGGAAAGTTCTAAAGAACCTCTAATGTAGACTTGGCAGTAGAGGATTGTCATTCGCAATGTTATAGATAGGAGTTGCATGGGCATTGGGGTTATTCACTACATGAAGTAAAGGGATTTTATAGATTTTGGAAACATTGTCGAATGAGGTAGGAGCACAGGTTCTCTAACTTATGTGGAGTCTTTCTCTTTATCAGTATGAGAGGTATCAATGGTCGAACAATATTGGTTATGTCTAGTCTAGATATTGGTACCAATGGACATCATGAGGAGATGTTGTACAAAAGGATCATGAGGATGATTGAAAGATCGTGTTAGATATGGATAAGGTGTCATAGATTGTGTTGTGAACACCCCTTGTGCTTGGAAGATATTTTGTAGGACCATTGGTTGTGAATGGGTTGAATGAGGTGGAGGGAGATTCAGTTTCCCTTGTGGAGGATTAGTTTCTTCTAGTTGGTTAGCCTCATTCCACAATTGGAAAGGATTAGCCAAATAAAATAAATTGTAAGTGTAATGTTCATAAACACTGCAAAAGGAACATGGATGATTAATCCATAACTGGGGGTTCTTATCTTTCTTGGGAGGTATATTAGGATCCTAATTTGTAGGGTTCGAATTGCCTCTAGTGCTTTCAAGAGGGATAGGGGGTTGGCCCCCACCTTACTTTAATTGGTTATTTCCTTTGTTATTCCCTTTATTCTTCTTCTTTGATTTTTTGGGATGTGCTTGTTGGTTATTGGGTACAGGTTAGAAAGATGTATTATATTGAGCATACACTTATTGATGAGGAAAAGGAGGAGTTGTAGGGTGTGGATACACTGAAAGGATGGAAATGGGAAAGGAAAAGGGTAATATGGGTTAATGGCTAGAGGATCCATTTAACTGGTAGAAGCACCACCACACATGGTGCTACTGTACAAGGGTCCATGAACATGGGGGGGCAAACAAGGAGACAAATATGAGTTACTCATTCTTGCATGTGAGGATGAGCTAGAGGGATTAGGGGGGGTAACATGGTGTAGGGGAAAGGCCTTAATGATGACACTCAACACTTGGGGGATTACCATATGCATAACAACTCAAAGATTCTTACGTAAGGAGACTATGGATTTGGATATGATGAAACAACACTGATAATGCCATCCACGGCATGGGATTCCCCCAAAGACTCCTTCTAGGAGGATTCCCCTCTAGGGGCATCGATAATGATTGTATATGGGTAACCAGACTACACATAGATAATATCATGTTGTTGAGCCCTAATAATGGATTCTTCTTTTGTTTTTGGGTTCTCAAAGGTTGCACCCTTTATTATATAAGCGAAGAGGATATATTTAAGGAGCCATTATAAGAAGATATGGTCATTGAGATTAATATTACAAAGAATACTATGTTGATTCCTCACATGGATGTGATCCATGGTATAGTTGGAAGAGTTCTGACAGCATGACCATAGGATCTCGACTCGCTTGTCATAACAGACAAGTAACTGGAAGAATGTTAGTAAAGTGGAAGCTAAGGACATAAAGTTGGGATGTATCCCATGGGGTTTCTTGATATACCACTTGCTAGCAACACCATCCAAGGTCCTCTAAAACAAATATAACTTGATAGAATCATCTATGATGTTATTGGAGGAGGACCATAAATGAAAGGACATGATATGGTTTTGGGGCTCCTCTCTTGTCTTCTCTTCAAACTCAAGGATTTTTTAGGGGAGTTTGGTAGCCATGGGAGGCCATGTAGGATCATAATGAATGGGATCATTGGTTAGTCTCACCAAATTTGGAAGGTTGATACTATCCATGAATGGAAGGCTTGTAGTAGGATATGAGGTAGAGGGGACAATAGTGGTATTGGTCGTAGCTCCACCAGTGGAACCACCACCAAAGGTTCCTCCACCAAAATGATGGATTATTTCATTGGTGGAAGTAGGGATGCTACTAGTACCAAGAATACCAGTGGAAGTGGGAATAGTACTATCCATGGTGTTGCCAATATGGGGACTGAAGTTTATATGGACTATAAGGAGTCCGAATCATATGACTTAGAAGAGTAATCGGTTGAATGTGAAATATGTCTAACTAGAACATGTCTCATGGAGCCAATGGTGCGGCCTAAGAAACTATAGAAAGGGGGTTGACCCTAAATTCTACAAGAGTACCTCGAAGGAGCTATGGTGATGGGATCAAAGGAAACCAATCCAAAAATGTAGATCTAACAATAAGGATAACATAAACAATGCTCCAATTGTTGAGCACCCTATATGCAGATAGATTATTATCAACACACACAGAGCATACGAGATTTATTGTCAACCCGAGAAAGTCTTTTATTTCAAAGGATAAATGCATAGTATATGCGTTAAACACCAAATCAACGTAATTGAACACTCTTATCCTCTAAAAACTATGTTCATCCCAAGAATCTGTGCAATCCTATTCATCTTCTAAATACTACAAATTCAATTACCTGTAATTCAGAAAAATGATCTAAGATGCAAACAGCAATTGCAGATAAAAAGGAAATCCTATTCACAACTCAGAACAATTAAACTGCCCATTCAATCTAATTACTCTTGAAAGTCATAAACATAAATTAAATATTAATCTAGAAATTCAATTGCAAAGGATTAAGTTCAGCTATTCGAAGGAATTGACTTGCAGGAATGAAAATCAACAATCATAACAGGAAAGATAAATTGCAAGGATTCGTAGGATAACAACTGAAACTACAGGATGAACCGAGCTGCATACAACTACCACTCAATTTGCATAAAGGAAGTTATCTATTCAATCGACTGTCACTCTTTGCCAATTACCAATCTTTAAGAAAATGGGATCCCAATTATACTGTAAATCCACACTACTATTGCTGCGTACAAAGGAAATATGATCAACAAAGCATTACACAACCATGAATTCAGAAATCCTACTTTAACTCAGCAATCTCTGCGGAAGGTGGGCCCAACCTTTACACAGAGATGCTGGATGAACAACGTACAGCTCCCTTAAATCAGAGGTAACTCCTTGTATTAAAAGAAAGAATGATTACAGGTTGCTTCTGCTGTCAATACAATGAATGAACTATCTATATGCCAACCCCCTGGGTCGAACAGCTCCTCCTATGTATACATGCAAATCATAGCCTTCGATCCTATTAAAGGGCAGCCATGAAGATCTCTGATCTTCAGGCACCCTAAATATACTAGCTGTTACAAAACGTGGTATGATAATGACATGGAAAATGCGGTAAGGCTGTTGACTTGCCCAGGAGTAGCGATCTCTTCAGATCACGATTACATTCGAGCAGCAATGTAGCGCGTTCTGTTACAGCTACACTGTCACAGCTCGGTCTAGGATATTACATTAAAACCACATGCCTTCATTGATGATCGAGGGTTGAGGGTCCTTTCAAGCAGCGAATATCCCTTTCTTTGATATTTGTTCATCCCTCATCCACCTGCAATCCACTTATCTCAAAATGCCTTCATAAATCATAACATGTTAGCACATTTGAGAGATACACAGCTTTAATTATCACAATCATAAGCATTAATAAGATAAAGCAATGATCAGTCATACCTTGGTGGTTTGGAGATGAAAGTAAGGACAACAGGTCTGATTAGCATGCTAAATGATGTAAGACAGGGGAAGAAAAGGTGATTGAAGATGGTCAAAAAGGGGCAATTCCTAGGCTCAACATCTCCCCCCAACTATCCTGTTGCATGAAAGGTGATTGAAGATGGTCAAAAAGGGGCAATTCCTAGGCTCAACATCTCCCCCCAACTATCCTGTTGCATGTCCTCATGCAACAACCTGCATCATTCAGAGTCTGAGTCCTGTACTGAGCTGTGTTCATGGAGGGAGGAGAAGTTGTAGGGAAACTCAGGTACCTCATCTTCCTTTAAAAAGCCAATACTTTGCTGCTCCTCTGCTCTAGTCAAGGAAAAATCTATATTATATGGTTTTGCTGGCCACCAAATGAGGGGAAATTTGAATTTCAAACCCAACCAATCAACTCCACACTCCCTCATGCTTCCCACATAGCCCTTGACTCTGGAAAGTGCCTGCTTGAAATTTTTGAAACAGTAAGGATCCCGGCTTCTAAGTGCAAAGGAGGCAGCCTGCCATCTATGTTTACTCCCTTCCAATGCCACCTGCTGATGTCTGGAAATATAATTGGTGCAGGTGGAGATCACTTCTTCTTGCAGTCTCATGATATGCTGTGCCTAGTGGGGTCTTGAAAGAAAACTTATGTACCGTGCCAAAAGAATGCCAGGATTCTGGGGTTCACTTCGAATCCATAAGTTAGTGTGGCCTTCATTATGGGAAAAGGTCTGAAAAGACCTTTCCCACTGAACGTGATTACTCACAAAAGAGGCAAAGGCTCTGAGATGAACATCCCTTGCGAATGGAACAGGGTTTGAGTGGTGGTCCAGGGGACAAGCCATTTCATGCAGGTATAATTCACACAGCAGGTTCTGCTCCTCAAAATTGCTTCCAAAGAATGTTTCCAAGAACTTTGCTGAGTTTGTGATTTCGAACGATCTCCCCTCCTGTACAGCCTTCAATTTAAACCAGAAAAATTGCTCAAATAGGAACACTGGATAAGAGGAAGAGGGTTTCCTGGTGCCCATGAGTTCTTGAGAGAGTGTGTACATCTGTTCTTTTTCTCGTTTCATAGATTGAAACTTTTTCAATTCCTTCAACTTGCTCTGCAGCTCTTCTTCCCTAATTCTGTGGGCCATACGTTCTTCATCCCACCTCTCTTCCAGTGCTTTAATGATTTTTCTATGCTCACTCAAAGAAATAATACTTGTCTGGTGCTCTTCCAACTGGATTTTCCATTTGGTCACTTCCAACTTCAGGGCTGAGACTTCTGTTGTGAGGTTTAAAATTTCCTTTTTATAATGCCCTTCTTGCTCTTAGTCCAAATTAATGAAATTTCTAAGAGGTAGAAGCACTGGATCTTGTGGGGCAGTGTCCTCCAGCATATCCAAATTTACTATGAGAGTTGATGGTTCTTGTGTAACAGCAACATCCCCTGGATTCTCCTCAGTAGCCACATTCAATGCCTTCAGAGACACTGGTTCTTGTGTGACAGTGTCTTCCTCCTGGTCAACCTGCATTTTTGAATTCAATTCTTGTGTTGCTGGTTCTTGTGTAACAGCAACATCCCATGGGTTCTCTTCAGCAAATACATTCATTGCTCTTAGAGACACTGGTTCTTATGTAACAGTGTCTTCCTCCTGGTCAACCTGCATTTCTGAATTCAATTCTTGTGTTGCTGGTTCTTGTGTAACAGCAACATCCCCTGGGTTCTCTTTAGCAGATACATTCATTGCTCTTAGAGACACTGGTTCTTGTGTAACAGTGTCTTCCTCCTGGTCAACCTGCATTTCTGAATTCAATTCTTGTGTTGTTGGTTCTTGTGTAACAGCAACATCCCCTGGGTTCTCTTCAGCAGATACATTCATTGCTCTTAGAGACACTGGTTCTTCTTGTGTAACAGTGTCTTCCTCCTGGTCAACCTGCATTTCTGAATTCAATTCTTGTGTTGCTGGTTCTTGTGTAACAGCAACATCCCCTGGGTTCTCTTCAGCAGATACATTCATTGCTCTTAGAGACACTGGTTCTTGTGTAACAGTGTCTTATTTGTTCTCCTGCCTCTGAGATTGAATATCTTCCCCTTCGTGCAGCTCTTCCTCAAGGATCTCAGTGTCACCTGAGGCTTGTTCATCCTTGCTCCACTGTGTATCGGGTATGGTATCCATCCCGGGGTTATCTTCTAATTAAATTTCAGGAATCCCTGCTGCAACTCCCAAGGATGTTGGTTCTTGTGTAACAACATCCTTGCTTACCTCTTCATCCTCCTGCTGTTTCAATTCTTCTTCTATGAGCTCTGCATCATGGAAACATTCTGGGGTTACAGTGTAAAGCTCTTCATTTAATTCCAGATTGTCCTCCATCCCAGGTTCTTCTCCCACTTGTTCAGCCGACTGGACAAGTATATCCAGGTTTGCCGGTTCTTGTGTTGCATCCCCCTGTTCAAGTTTATCAATGCCCTGCGCTTGTGGCTCGGCTTCTACAATCTCTATGTCCTGGGAGCATTATGGGGTTATAGTGCAATCTTTGTCCCCGACATCATGCATGATTTCATCCTTTTTCTCCTCCGCCACAGAATTAGTGGCAACTTCAACAAGGATGTTTAAAGATGTTGGTTCTTGTGTGGTAGCATCTTCTTTTTCTGCATTTTCCTCTGTTGTGGGTGCTGACTGTGGTACTGTGCAAGTGCGCATTATAATCTTGTGGCCTATCTCTTTGAAGATTTCCCCACAGGTAGGGAAAATCACACACTCATCTTCCTTGCCAGGCTCGGTAGAGTTCGATCCCTCCAACTGGTCTGCAGCCTCCACCAATGTATACATTTTCCTCTCACCTTGTTTTCTGCAGGTTTCCTTCCATGTCTCCACTTTCCTTCGAAGTACTTGGACTTCCTCCTTTAATAATGTGTTTTCTTCTAAAACTCCTTCAATGCTAGGTTCTTCCTCAACTGGCCTTTGTGGAGCATCCTTTGGCCTCGGTGCAAGGATTGGGAACTCAACCTGTGCTTCTAGGGTTGCCCATCTTTTTCTGGCTGCCTCTGTTGTTGCAGCTATTTTAGTTCTTTTCCTTCTGATAGGTGAAGTTATTTTAAGTTCATAAATTGATCTTTTCTTTCTCCTCTGTGGTGTTTTCTTTTATGGAGCTGGGATGTCAGGTTTCACAGCCGAGGTCGAAGGAATATTTTCTTGCTCCTCAGGATGTTCTTCCACAATTAAGGTTCCTCCTTCCCATTCAGATGAGGATTCAATAGTTACTAGCTTGATATTTTCTTTAATTTCCCCAGCTCTGTCATCTTCAGGTTCAACTGTCACAGCACTTGGTGCTGCTCCAGTTTCACCTTCTGCTGGCAGAGCTGTCCTATTGTCTATGTTCTCCACAAGGTTTTTATGTATACTCTCCTCCAATTGCTCTGCCTGTGCCTCTGGTTACGCTTCTTCTAATATAGTTTCATCCCCCCCCCAACTATATTGGAGGAACTCCGGTCCTCCTCCTGTGGTTGAACCTGTTCCTCTTCTATCTGGACACCCAACAAGAGAGCTGGTTCCTGAGCTCGAACTGTGAATTGTTCCCAAGTTATATTATGCTGAGCAAGGGTTCTTGAAATTATTAATTTGATGAGACCATGGTGGGTCAGGGATGCAAATGGGTGCTTAGCGGCTTGGACAAACGCCGCCATATGACGCAAGTCATGGAGCAAATAGTATGGAATGTTCAATAAAATGCCATGGCGGAGATGAGAAAGTAAAGGCAGGTCGGAATTATAAACAGTTTGGTACCTACCTTCACAAGTGATGTACTTTTTGAGGAAGACAGCAACCTGATCCCATGGCCACGGTAATGAAGATAGTGCAATCCCTCTTCTGGATGACTGAACTTGCTCCCCCTCTCATAAAAATGCTTTCCGTGCGCTCGTTGTGGGAACTCGTCGTCCAAACCATGCCTTTCCCACCTGCGGGATAGCAGTAACCTCGAATATAATGGATTTGGAGACTTCTATGCGTAGCCCCCACACCTCAGAGTGAGTATGTGTGAGGTTTAAGGCAAATTGCAGGGCTGCTTCCCGGTTAAAGCCATCCAGTCGCTCAAAGAACTCGAGCCAGCCAGCGGCTTGAAAGATGGCCAGAACTGCGGGATTGTTCCTAAGATCCTGTGTATCCAAAGGTTCATGGTGAGCTGGGATCCCCATAATCCTGGCTGTAGAGTTACAGAGTCCGAGAATGGAGGTTGCAGTGCAGAGGATGCACGAGTCGCTGAGCGGAGATGTTGAGAAAAATGGCAAATTTGGAAAGTTCAGCACGGAGGGAGGTTCGAAATTTTTATGCCAAATTGGGGAAGGTGGCGGTTATTAGTTTTTACGTCACACGAGGGAAAGGTTAAATAATCCATAATGGTGGTACGTACGAAGGTACGATTGAGATCGTTAATCATATCAATACTTAATCATGTGAAAATCAAATCCATACCTCATGAGATGGTGCGTCGGATAGCCTGCGGAGAATGGTGGAACGTGCAAATGCTGACGCTGCAAAGCCGAGCTCATGCGTAGTTATTAATTTGATCATAATGACGCGGATAACGCCATAATGCCTTCCACGAGTGAAACAGAAACCATCGCGTCACCGGGGTCGGAATTATGCCGAGTTGGCCTGCACGAGTGGAATAAATCAGAGCCATATTTGGTAGTGGAAGCAATTTCTTTTGTTAACACAGGAGTTACCACCACAAGTTGTAATAAAACGGTGTTTAATGCTAAAAAATGGCCACCAAATAGAGCGAAATTGCAGTTGCCAAGAATGATATTGCGGCCGGTGAAGAAGATGTTGCAGCCACCGATAATGGTTCACGGCGTCGGGGAAAAATATTGGCGATAGCAGGAAAAATCACGGCTGCCAGGGAAAAGTTTGTCGTGCCTCGGAAAGTATGTCATAGCTGTCGGAAAATATGGTGCAACCTCCAGCAAATATGTTGCAGCCGTCGGCAAATATGTTGCAGCCGCCGGGAGATGGGTTACGGCTGCCGGGAAAAAGGATTTTCTGGTCATCAGGAAAAGGTCACGGCTGCCGGAAAATATGTTGCAGCCACTGGGAAATGGGGTACAGCTGCCAAGAAAAAGGATTTTTTGGTCATCGGGAAAAGGTCACGGCTGCCGGAAAATAAATTCACAATCACCGAAGAAAGATGTCGCAACTATCGGGAAATATGTTGCAGCTACCGGGAAATATCTTGCAGCTGCCAGCAAATTTATTTTGAGGAAAAGGGAAAATGCAGTGCAGGGAAGCAGAGGAAGATGACTCCCGTTCGATAAGCCCAATATGTTCATTCGCCTGGCACTACCCTGCAAATTTTTGAAAAACAACAACAAACGAAAAGATCAAATGCAAAAGGAAAACAAATAATTATACGCTACAGTAGGAAAAAAATTATTTATGTACAGTGATTCAAAGCGCGATTTACAGTTCAAGGGTCAGCAGAGGCAGAGAGAAGTTCCTGCCCTGGTGTCAGGTGATACTCTGGATCGGCAGCGATTTGCGAAATGAATGCGTCTTTCGAAATAGGCTTACGATACAGTCGCAGTTTGTGGCCATTAGCAAGTAATGGTATGCGGTTATCATCAATGGTCACCAAACAGACAGTGCCGTTGTCAAAGACCCTGTCAACCAAGTATGGACCTAGCCACCTTGTGCGTAATTTACCTTTAAAATCCCTTTTGAATCTGGAGTCATAGAGTAACGCCCAGTCTCCCTCGCTGAAGACTTTCTTTTTAATAAATCGGTCATGCCAATTGGATATCTGTTGCTTAAGCAACAAAGTCTGGTCCACTGCAGCTAACTGCTTCTCATCCAATTCAATTAATTGATTCAATCTTCTCCTCTGGGCTTCTGTTACATCCAGATTCAATTCGGTGGCTGCCTTCAGGGTTTTAATCTCGAACTCAATTGGAAAGATGGCACTCTTTCCACACACTAAATCGTATGGAGAAAAACCTGTAGTGCTGCACCAAGTCATGCAATATGCCCACAGTGCTTCCGGAAGCCTGTCAGCCCAATCCTTTTGATGACTCTTAACTGTTTTGGTCAAGATGGCTTCAATAAATTTATTGGTACTCTCCACCTGACCATTGGCTTGGGGGTGGTAAGGTGAAGCCACCCTATGCTGCACATGATACTTCCGGAGCAAGGATTCGAATTGGCGTGACATAAATTACGGTCCCCCATCGGTAACCACTTCCTTTGGTACCCCAAAGCAGGTAAAAATTTCACTGTACAGAAAATCCATCACGCCTGGTCATTAGCCTTAGCCAAAGCTACAGCCTCCACCCATTTGGCCATATAATCAATACAAACCAGAATGTAAACTTTCTGTCTGGAAGGAGGACTGATAGGGCCAACAAAATCCAGTGCCCATCTATCAAAAGGTTCAACTACTGCTTGAGGTTGTAGAGGCATCTGATCTATTTTATTAGGTTGGCCCATCCTTTGGCAGCTGTCATAGGATTGAACATACCTTTTAGCGTCCCTGAACAGAGTAGGCCAATAGTATCCCATCCGCAGTGCTTTATGCCCTGTTCTTTTGTCTGCAAAGTGCCCCCCGCAAGGCTCATCATGACAGGCCTTCAGTATGGGAAAGATCTCATCTTCTCTTACACATCTCCTAATCTCAAGATCCGGTCCTGTGTAAAAGAGATGACCATTTAGCCAACAATACCTGGCACTCTGCTGAATGATTTTTCTTTTTTCTCGTTTAGACATATGTGGTGGGAGCTTCCCTGCAACCAAATAATTAGCAACGTCTGCATAGCAAGGAGAGTGAGTTGACAGTGTGAATAGATGTTCATCTGGAAAAGAGTCCTCAACAGGCAAACTATCATCACTGTTAGTAAGACAGGATAAAAAATTAGCAACGACATTTTCTTTTCCAGGTTTATCTATAATGGTGATATCAAATTCCTGCAATAACAGAAGCCATCTAGTCACTCTGGCATTGGTAACAGGTTTGTTCATTAAATATTTAATGGCAGAGTGGTCAGTGTGCACAAACGTAGGATACCCAGTGATATAATGTCGAAATTTATTGATATAGTAAACAATAGCTAGGAATTCTTTTTCAGTAACAGTATAATTAAGTTCAGCAGGGGCCAGGTTTTTACTAACATAGTAGATGGCATAAGGTACTTGACCATCCTGCTGTCCTAATACTGCCCCAATGGCAGTGTCAGAGGCATCTGAAGAAATATGGAAGGGCAGGGTCCAGTTAGGTCCTCGTAAGATGGGAGCTGCGGACAGCTTCTCTTTAAGCTCATCAAATGTTGTCTGGCAT
Organism: Pseudotsuga menziesii; assembly: GCA_001517045.1. Lineage (NCBI taxonomy): Eukaryota > Viridiplantae > Streptophyta > Pinopsida > Pinales > Pinaceae > Pseudotsuga > Pseudotsuga menziesii. The sequence goes on along the minus strand of LPNX010551252.1, from coordinate 1,551,085 downwards.
GCTGTATTCCACACAAACTGTGCATCCTTCATTAACAGAGAGAACAAAGGAGAAGCCAGTTTGGAGAAATTTTCTATAAACCTTTGATAATATCCAGCATGTCCCAGAAAACTTCGCACCTCTTTCTGAGTTGAAGGGGTAGGTATATTCTTTATCACCTTGATTTTTGCAGGGTCTACCTGAATGCCATTGGCAGAGATAAAATGCCCTAATACCACCCCCTCACTCATCATCATATGGCACATTTTAGTGCTTAATGAGAGCTAAGTCTGTTCATAGCGAATTAAAACCTTCTTTAAATTTTCCAGTGCTTCCTCAAAATCCCTGCCATAGGGAGTAAAATCATCCATGAATATTTCCATACTATCATTGACTAATTCAGAGAATATGCCAATTACAGCTCTTTGAAATGTTGCTGGTGCATTACATAAACCAAAGGGGAGCACTCTGTAGGAAAACGTTCCCCAGGGACAAGTGAAGGTGGTTTTATCCTGATCCTCAGGAGCAATCTGAATTTGGTTGTACCCACTGAGGCCATCTAGGAAGGAGAAGAACTTCTTCCCTGATAGGGTATCAAGTACTTGGTCAATGAAGGGCAAAGGAAAATGATCCTTTTGAGTGGCTTTGTTTAGTTCCCTATAATCAACACATACCCTCCATTTGCCATTTTTCTTGGGCACAATTACGAGTGGAGAAACCCACTCACTATCTGAAATAGGATATATAAATCCTGCTTCCAATAGTTTATGGATCTCTTCCTTCACTATATCCCTCAGGTTGGGGTTCATGCGTCGTTGGGGTTGACACACAGGCCGGGAGTCACTTTTGATATAAATATGATGGGTGCACAGATTAGAGGGAATACCCCTCATATCTGTATACTCCCAGGAAAACGCCCCCTTGTGTTCTTTCAAGAGGCTGATCAGGCGTTTCTGTTCCTCTAAGGAGAGACTAGGATTAATATTCAAAGTTCGTCCAGGCTCTACCTCAATAGGAATACTTTCTGAATTTTTCAAAACCGGGATTATGTTTGTGTCACCAACTAAGGCTTCTTCCGTAAGATTTTCTTGTTCTTCCTTGCCCAAGGCAGTGTTTAGAATTTGATAGACCTCTCTATTCACTGAAGTGGGTTCACTAATGAAATTACTAATAGTATCATCTTCTGTTTCATTTTTAAAAGTTAAGGCCCTCCCTATAGTTAATAGTGGCTAAACATCCTCCTCCTCCTCCTGCTCTATCCAAAGGGAAGTTTCAGCCTCTAGACTTGGCCGAGCTAGAGGATAAAGGGTGAGGTTTTTAGTATCCATACCATCAGATATAGTCATGGACCCCGATCGACAGCTAATGCAAGCATCAGCTGTGGCCAACCAAGGCCTCCCCAGGATCAATGGGTGTCCCCCAAGCTGTGATTTTGGTTGTAATACCAAAAAGTCAGCAGGGTACTCCCATGAATCTACTGAGATGACAAGGTCGTCCAGAATCCCTTCGGGTCTGATGGTGGATCTGTCCGCCAATTCTAAAATAGTAGGGGTCGGTCTAAGATTAGTGAGCCCAAGCTTCTTTACAGTCTCCTTTGTTATAATATTGATCGCTGCTCCTAGATCCACTAGCACGTTGGGTATCTGTGTCTGTCCTATCTGTACAGTAACAGTGGGATTGCCAGGGTCATCATATTTAGTCACAGGGGTTTTTCCTGTTATCAGGGAAGATAAATTCCCTATGACATGAATAATGGGAGGATCCCTGGGTTTACTTCCTGGTTTCTTAGTGCACAGGTCCCGAACTGTTCTAGCGTAAATAGGCACATCTTGAAGAGCTCGAAGAAGGGGGATTTTGACAAAAAGGTTCCTTAACTCTCCTAGGAGGTTAAACTGAGGTTGCCCCCCCATTCTTGGTAGCATTAGTATCTCGGGATATGGTGATTGCCTTATCAGTTGGGTAGGATGCGTATTGTCAGGTTTATTGTTTGATGTTTCAGCCGTCCCATCTAAGGGTTGCTCATCATCTTCAATAATAAGAACTGTGTCAGATGGATGCTGTGAATTCCTTTCTTCCTTATGCACAGAAGGTGGAGTATCTTCTGTAATTATTGGTTCTACTATTTTCCCAGATCGTAAACGAATATCGTTACAAGGTATAGGGGAAAGAGAGTAGGCTGGCATGTTGACAGTCTCCAATTGATGGACTGTCTTATTATTCGGGTTAGGATTGGGTTGGGCAGGCAGCTGAGGTCGTATTGATATATTAGGAACAGAATTATTCTGCAGCTGCAACTGCTGAGGTGGATATTGGGGATATTGAGGAAATTGAGGATATTGAGGAGAATATGATGACTATTAAGGTGGAGGTGGTTGAGGAAATTGGTTCCCATGATGGAAATTCCTCCATCCAGGAGACCACGACGTAGGTTGGTGTGGTGGCTGTGTCCAAGGACTCCACGCGTTAAAATTTTGCATTGCGGGTTGGGAGGAATTCCACTGAGCATAATTTGAAGGGAATTGTGTATTCACATTTTGCATGTTATTATTCCAATTACCCATATTATTCAAAAACGGAAACGAGTCTAGAGGCATACCTTGGTTTCGAAGCTGCCAAGGTTTCTTCTGTGCAATGAAATAGGCCGATTCCACTTCTGGAGCTGATGCCTACAGAACAGCCTTCACTTGGGGAAGCGAGGGACATTCTTTCACGTTGTGGTTCAGCTCACACAGCTGACATACTTCTGCTTTATCAAGTGGGCATTCTTTCAGCAGATGATTCTTTCTACATCGGGGGCAGAACACACCTAGTGTGAGATCCTCTACTGCCTATTTTTGCTTTGCCTTCAGGACATCAATCTCTGAGGAGATGGAGCTCATCATTTCTGTTTTAAAATTTTCAAGGAGATTTCCTATCTCTGCATGGGTATCTCCTCCATTGGATGAATTCTAAGTTCTGTCGAAGACATCTTGTTCTAACTTGTCACGTTTGTCCTGCTTATTATTCCTGGAAGAGCCCCTGGAGTATCTCTTACATAATTCCACAATCTTTCCAAAAGGTTCTTTAAAGATGTCTCCTTTTCCTAGCAGATTTAACATGTCTAAACAATCATCCCTGATTCCACGAAGCAATATTATCTTGAGTACATCCAGCCCCATGTTCGTCTGCCCTGCTCTCTGCACATTGTACAGCAGCCTTTCCACAAAATCCTCCAAACTTTCATCCTCCTTCTGCACCATTTTGAATAATTCTTCCCTTTTATACTTGGTGTTGCAATATTCCTGATACTTCTCCAGGAACACCTATTTCATTTTATCCCAATTAACAATAGTTCCTCCCCCAAGGCTCATGAACCATCGTAAGGCGTTGTCCTTCAGGGTGGTAGGGAAAAGTTTTAGCTTCTGAGCATCGGTGACATAATCATAGCTGCAGCAAAGAATATCAAATTCAAAAAGGAATTCGTCTGGATCTTCTTCCACCTTTCCATGGAAGTGAGGTAGCACCGATGGTGAGATATTCTTCATAGGGGCTGCCCCTGCTGGCTGCTGAATTGGGAATTGCAGTGTAGCCATCGTTCCTTCAGGCAGGGAGTGATTGTCGTGATGATAGTTTTCTCCCATTGCCTCTTCCTTGTCAAAGTCGTGTCTGTTACTCATCTCCTCTTATGTTTTATTCTCCCCTGTTTTCTCCTTTTCGTTCATTCCCACGTTCTTTTCCTCTTTCTTCTCTTCGTCCTTCTTCTGTTCCTCGTTCTTTCCCTTGTTTTTCCACTGATCCTCGAACTTCTGGTGGTACTGATCCCACTCTTATTTAGTTACAACCTTCCCGTTTATGTGGTAGGTCGGACCTCTACTAGCTGGTCTGGTTGTAACAGCTGTGTCTTCTTCTGCAGGGATGTTCGAGGAAGTCGCAGCTGCTCGTGTATTCTCCACCGTGGATCCCAACGCTAGAGCCCCAGGATCGGCAGGGTTCCTTCTGATAGGAGTTTCTTACTGGCGAGCCCTGGTAGATGAATCAGTTCTGTCAACAAGATCATCGATGAATGTCCTTCTACCCAATGGTGTTCCTCGACCGCGACCCAAGCCACCTGCACTGTTAGTATCTTGTGGGGTTTTGGGAGTTGGGAGGTGATCCCGTTTTACCCTCCTCGTATTCATGCAACCCAAATCATTTCAGCAAAAAGAATAGAGAGACTAACTAGAAACAATTACCAGATGCAACTAATGATAGTGTTTAATTTTTATCCTTCCCCGGCAACGGTGCCAAAATGTCGAGCACCCTATATGCAGATAGATTATTATCAACACACACAGAGCATACGAGATTTATTGTCAACCCGAGAAAGTATTTTATTTCAAAGGATAAATGCACAGTATATGAGTTAAACACCAAATCAACGTAATTGAACACTCTTATACTCTAACAACTATGTTCATCCCCAGAATTTGTGCAATCCTATTCATCTTCTAAATACTACAAATTCAATAACCTGTAATTCAGAAAAATGATCTAAGATGCAAACAGCAATTGCAGATAAAAAGGAAATCCTATTCACAACTCAGAACAATTAAATTTCCCATTCAATCTAATTACTCTTGAAAGTCATAAACATAAATTAAATATTAATCTAGAAATTCAATTGCAAAGGATTAAGTTCAGCTATTCGAAGGAATTGACTTGCAGGAATGAAAATCAACAATCATAACAGGAAAGATAAATTGCAAGGATTCGTAGGATAACAACTGAAACTACAGGATGAACTGAGCTGCGTACAACTACCACTCAATTTGCATAAAGGAAGTTATCTATTCAATCGACTGTCACTCTGTGCCAATTACCAATCTTTAAGAAAATGGGATCCCAATTATACTGTAAATCCACACTACTACTGTTGTGTACAAAGGAAATATGATCAACAAAGCATTACACAACCATGAATTCAGAAATCCTGCTTTAACTCAGCAATCTTTGCGGAAGGCGGGCCCACCCTTCACACAGAGACGCTGGATGAACAACGTACAGCTCCCTTAAATCAGAGGTAACTCCTTGTATTAAAAGAAAAAATGATTACAGGTTGCTTCCGCTGTCAATACAATGAATGAATTATCTATATGCCAACCCCCTGGGTCGAAACAACTCCTTCTATTTATACATGCAAATCATAGCCTTCGATCCTATTAAAGGGCAGCCATGAAGATCTCTGATCTTCAGGCGCCCTAAATATACTGGCTGTTACAAAACGTGGTATGATAATGACATGGAAAATGCGGGAAGGCTGTTGACTTGCCCAGGAGTAGCAATCTCTTCAGATCACGATTATATTCGAGCAGCAATGTAGTGCGTTCTGTTACAGTTTCACTGTCACAGCTCGATCTAGGATATTACATTAAAACCACGTGCCTTCATTGATGATCGGGGGCTGAGGGTCCTTTCAAGCAGCGAATATCCCTTTCTTTGATATTTGTTCAGCCCTCATCCACCTGCAGTCCACTTATCTCAAAATGCCTTCATAAATCATAACATGTTAGCACATTTGAGAGATACACAGCTTTAATTATCACAATCATAAGCATTAATAAGATAAAGCAATGATCATTCATACCTTGGTGGTTTGGGGATGAAAGTAAGGACAACAGGTCTGATTAGCATGCTAAATGATGTAAGACAGGGGAAGAAAAGGTGATTGAAGATGGTCAAAAAGGGGCAATTCCTAGGCTCAACACCAATCATATAATATCAACTTTATAAATGGTACCAAACTAGATAACAAGTGTAACATGGGTGCAACAAGTGATCTAATCTAGAAAAGAGAATGAAAAATGAAAAGAACATCCTAGAAAAAGAAAAGACCCGCTAGCCCTACAAGAGATCTACCATAAGCAAAGTAAAAATAAAAAGAAATCCATGGGGGTCTAAAGTCCCATCCAAAGAAAAGAATTAGAAATATGATTCAAGTTTTCCAAAAACTAGACACAAATAGGGGCATCAAGTCTTATCTAATCCAATGAATGAAGATCAAATAGCGGCCTCAAATCTTATCTGATCCAACGAGTGAAGATCAAATAGGGGCTCTCAAGTGGGAAATTTAATAGGTTTATACTTTGGTTGATTTTTAGTATACACTTGGGATCATGAACCAAGTGATGTTTGAACTAAGTTTTGAGAGTGTGTGCACAGGTGGTGCGTACAACTATCAAATGCAAATCGCAAGGAAGTGTAAATGCTTGTACAATGATGAAAACATAAACAATATAATCTCAATACTAAATTAATTAATGTTTTTCTTGAAATAAATCTATCATATCTCAATGTAAATTATCACTATCAAGCTACTCACAAGTCCAAGTAAGCATGCAAACAAGATAGCTAAAGGTATGGATTTTTAAAGAAATGAGAAAAGGATCAAACTAGCAAACAATGTTCTTTAAAAAAACCCAATAATCAATTATCAAGTAGATCCGGTCATCAATCTTGCTAAAAATGAAGAAAATTGGAGCTGAAAACAAACCCCCAAAAGAACCCTAAAGGAAAAAAATACTAGGATCTACATATCTCTTCATTACCTAAATAGTATAAAAGGAGAAGTAAACAACCACTACAACAAGCAATCAAGATGAAAATAGTCATAGTGAAACCATAAATAGAACTGAAATGGAAACCCAAACCAAACTAGGTAAAGGAAAAAGTGAAATTGGTTGCAAACTACTAAAAAATGGGTTTTTGGAATAGGTCGTGACTTTCAAAGGAAAATATGTGACCCAAGTCATGATATTTGGCCAAAAAGGAGCAATTCATACCCAAATCTACAAAAACAAATGATGAATATGCCTTCGGCTGCGGTTGAAAAGATGGGGTTTCAGCCAAGGAACCTACTCGTGACTCTAACGACATAAAATAGATATAAAAAAAGCTATATCCAAGCGAAAAGACACTTAAAATATAGCTAACAAACTAAATCTAACACAATTGAAAGGGGGAATTATCGATCTTCCCTAGTATGGTCACCTAAATATTTTGTGTGCAAATTCTTCCACAAACGTGCGAAAGGGAACATACCAAAGGGTTGTACAACTTTGGTATAAATTCAAATGAAAGGAAGATAAAACAACCAAACAAAACTAACAAAATGTACCCATCCTTCATTAACATCACACATAAAAAGTGCCAAGACAATGCATGAAGAATCAAAGAATGTTTCATATTTTCACAAAGAAGTATTACGACAAAGATGTGCACCATGGTATAGTGAAGAAGAAGAGAGGTCCCTGTAGTTATCCAAGGTAAGGTTCGTTTCTCTCTTTCATGATCTCACAACTTCCATCCAACCATCAAAATGGTAATATCCTTTAGGTGAAATAGAAGGTAATATGTGGCTTGCTCCTAGTTATGGAAGAATTTTGGCAGCATAACAGTTTGAGTGAGAAATAGAAATTATGTATATGGAAAGAGGACCTTGAGGAATTTTTTCAAACACAAGAATGGCTAAGAGAAAGTAATGTGAACATTCTCCATTTCCTTGATTTCTTAGTGGACAAATTAGGTTTTTGAGCACCTGATCCATTAACTAACTTGGACCATGTCAAGGTTTATGTCCACTTTTGGCCCTTTCTCTATGAACAAGGTGGAAAATTACAATTTTTTTCTGAAGATAACATTTTGGGACAAGGGTTCACTTATTGAGGGGAGAAGTCCAACTTACACCACTAATTTCAAGGGAAAACCCACAACCTCCTTCTGGGGTGGTCAATTCAAGGTTTGAATTTCATATTTATGTTTTTTATCACATCCACGTGGTGATATGGATGGATTTAAGTGGTAAAATGCTTCCAATGATATGCAATGATGATGTATATGGAGGACGAAGCCGATGGCATGGAAGCTGATCAAAATTGGATATTAACACTTGGAATATGTTCAGGTTTATCACAAGCCACTTTAGAATATGTTAGATTTTGATTTTCTACATAGGAGGGGTCATGGGCCAATGGTTAGATATGAAGTCAATTGATCTGTAAACTTTGAGGATCACTTACTCACATTAAATTTTACAATAAGGATATTTGCTAACAATCATTTACATATAAATATGATCACTTTGTAGACTTCATGTATATGAACTCAGCTTAATCAAAAGAAAATATAAGTATTCACACATACATACATGACAAACTAGATGCTAACAAAGTTTGCTAGACCTCTTGCTACGTCTCCAGACTCATTGAAACTTTGTGTCGCTTTATTATCTCTTTCAAAGATATGTATATTTCATAAGTACAATTGTATGATCTTCACTTCAAGTGGTTCATTGTCATATTGGGATGTCTTCCTCTTCCTCGATAAGAAGAACCAAGTCTCTCACATGAACTAAATTGTTTCTCCCATCTTGGGATGAAATTTATCAACAAATCTTACTGGAAAGATCTCTCCAAAAAGATATCTTCCTTCTCCAAATGAGAGGTATTGATAGCATTTTCATGGACGATTACTCACCACAAATGTTAAAGAGAATATCTCTCCCATGATCCTCTAAATTAGGATCAAGAGACACATTAAGGGATAGGTGGAGAAAATGTCTCACTGCTTTCTCCATGAAGATCTCAACACCCCTTAGGACTAGGAAACCAATTGGTGAGATGTATTCTCACACCTTTTTAATTTCTTTTTTTCAATTTAAATGAGGATTTGTATGAGCATTCTCATAATTCCCTTTTACATAGTTTTTCATTGAACTTCAATTTTAATGTGTAAAACACTTTATTCAATATCTTATAAACTTTTGTAGAAAAAAAAAACCTCATTTTTTGTTGTAATTTCAACCTGCAATTTCTTACACATACAAAACTCATTTGACCCTGTTCAAATTGCATCAGGAATCTTTCTGCGAGCTCTTCGTCGACTGAATACCTTTGAAGATAATGGAGACCTTCTGCATTCTTTTACTGTGAAGATCCTTCTGGATCAAATCTCCCCACTAAAGAGCACTTTTGGACCTCCAAAAGTCTTGATTCATGATTGTAAAAGGGTCTTTGTCTTCTCTTTCTTCAAAAATTTGTCCATGGTTGTCTTTTTCTCACTTGGACTAATTTACTTACTATTATTGTCAATTTTAGGATGTCGGGTACAACCAATCATGCATCCAAAATTGAGATTACAATGTTTTTTAAAGCTTTAAACATGACACCTTCCACTCAATAGTAGCTACAAGGCCATTTACAATGCTAATAGGCCATTTACAAAGTTTCAACAAGGCCTTATAAAAAATAGAAATGCCTCTCACTCTTTTCAGGTCCTAAGAGTGGCTAAACAAATCCTTTACAATATTTCAAACATCAAATTTTGAAAGACAACATGCAATAACAAGAAGTACTTCAATAGTTTTAATGAAAACCTATAATATGAACCTGTAATGGCTTGTGCTTCAATAGTTTTATCAGTATGTGGATAAGCATGTCTTGTGATCAAAGGCTATTTCTAGCATTGTATCTAAACAACATCTATGACCACCATCTGGTGCTCCTTTACGTATTCCTCAACAAATTGCAGTAGACAACAAATAAGAGCAACTCCATTTTCAAATTATTGATATTTAGCATGATCTAGAAACACACTCACCAGATTCACAAACAGATATCGGCTGCCATCTGAAACAATATCCACCCACACACCAGTGATCTCTTCATTTAGGGCAGTGGTTCCTTTTACATAGTACAGGTAGGAGCACCCGCTCAGTAAAGAACATGGGTGCAATCTTTTCCTTGGGGTTCTTTTTGTCTGAGCATTCTCTCTACATATCAAGGAGTATGGCCATGTAAACGCTCGACTCCCCTCCACCACCAATTGTCCCCCCCTCCACAGATATCTTCCCAAGCCTACCTTGCACCAGAATATGTCCAAGAGAATGTGATAACGGGTGACATCACGACTACCGTGGCTTCCACCACAATCTAAAGTCATTACTTGGTGACGATTTGCACCCGGGCCCACCCGTCCATCGAGCATATAGCTTACGCCATTACGTTACTCCGTGAGGTAGAGATTCTCTGGAAGCCAGGCTGATTGCTAGCTCTCGTCGAAAAACTTTAGCTATCAGACGTGGGTCCAACCAACCGTCCCTTTCAGAACCCAACTAATCGTGATCTCTCATCAGCGTGTTTGAATTTTGAATATAGCTCTCCTCCCTTGCATCATGACTGCACTCTCATAGAGTAAGCACGTCCAAAACTATAATCCGAGGAAACCTCGGCACGTCCAAAACTATAATCCAAGGAAACCTCGACAGCAATCCACCAGTTTGGTTTTCTGCAGCAGGTAATTGCGTTCAGTCATGCTATAGTAATTCTCTTTAAATCCATTGCCAACTGTTTAGGATTCATGCTTACTGCTCTTACAAAACCAAGTATTCAAAAACATTCCATTAGGGATGATTATACAATGTTGCATAGGTATATTAACCTGACATCTCCCTTGGACTTATATATGGAGTAGATCGTTTACTCAATTCATTTCAATGGCATGTCATGCAAACTCAGTTTCACATTCTGTAACCCCTACCTATATATCTCCGCTTCTTCATCGCCATACAATAATCAATTCATATCAAAATACCCTCTTACCTTCCTTTTCTGTTGTAATCCATACTCTACTGAATTCAATACAGTCCAGCTTTCTTCCCCTCTCTCTCGTATGTCTATTGGTTTGATCGCTCTTCTTTACTTCCTTCTTTGTATTTGTTCATGTTTTGTGTTTTTTTTCTTGTTTCTGTTGACTATTAAGCTTGTGTTTTTTTCTTTTTTCTATTTGTGTTTTTTTTTCTTGATTTCTTAGACTGATAAATTTCATTAAAGAATGGTTACTTCATTGATGAAATTCCAAACACACCATGAAGAAGGCCAAAGGCTAGAAAATAAGCACAATTTTCTCACATTTTCTACTTTCCTGCCGGAAGTAAATTATGTCGACTATAAATTAAAAGCATCATCTACCATCCATGTTGTTTCTGGAGTTGTAATCTTGTAATATCTTCATTTGACTATGCAAAGGGAATCTTGAAAGCTATGTTTCTACGATATCATCTTTCCTTTTAACTCCATCAATTAGGATAATGTGGAAGAAAAAATTAAAATACGATAATGTTTGTAAGAAAGTTATTTTTGGAACATATTTCTCCTGTGATAAGGTATTTTGACTAAAACTTTAAAATACGATAATATTTGTAAGAAAGTTATTTTTGGAACATATTTCTCCTGTGATAAGGTATTTTGACTGAAACTTCTCATGGAGCAGGATTTATTGTTTAATTACCTTCCTTTACTTCAAAATCTTCCTTACGATTAAGCTTTAATAGTTTTTTAATGATTTTTTCTTAATCTTTGATTTCTATTTAGAAGTCTAAGAATGTTTCCCATTCTCAATCTTCGTTTTAAAAAAGGTGTGAATACTCACTTTAAATAAAAATTAATCCAACTCAATGAGAAGGTAATTATACAATAAAGCAAGAGCTTCTCACTGGATCCAAATGTTACTTTTTGTTCTTCATAAAACCCTATCCCAAATGTATAAAGCAATATAATAAGAAAATAAGATGTGATAAGGTGTTTTGACTCAAACTTATAAAGAATATTGTGAAAGCCCTAAGACAACTTGCTTACAAACATTATCATATTTTAAATTTTTATTCCACATTATCCTAATTGATGGAGTCAAAAGGAAATATGATATCATAGAAACATAGATTTCAAGATTCCCTTTCCATATTCAAATGAAGATATTACAAGATTGCAACTCCAGAAACAGCATGGATGGTAGATGATGCTTTTAATTTATAGTCGACATAATTTACTTCCAGCAGGAAAGTGGAAAATTGTGCTTATTTTCTCGTCTTTGGCCTTCTTCATGGTGTGTTTGGAATTTCGTCAACGAGGTGACCATTCTTTAATGAAATTCACCCATCTAAGAAGCCAACACAAACAGGAAAAAAAACACAAACAAGAAAAAAACACAAGCTTAAAAGTCAACACAAACAAGGGAAAAAAAAACAAACATGAAAAAATACAAAGAAGGAAATAAGGAAGAGCGATCAAACCAGACATAAGAGGGAAGAGGGTTCAAAACCAATAGCAATATATAGAGAGAGGGGAAGGAAGCTGGACTGTATTGAATTCAATAGAGTATGTATTACAACAGAAAAGGAGGGTAAGAGGGTGTTTTGATATGAATTGATTATTGTATGACGATGAAGAAGGGGAGGTATGTATGTAGAGGTTGTGGAATGTGAAACTTGGTTTGCATGACAGGAAATTGAAATGAATGGAGTAAACTATCTACTCCAAACATAAGTCCAAGGGATATGTCAGGTTAAGATACCTCTACGACATTGTATAATCATCTATAATGGAATGTTTTCGAATGGTTGGTTTTGTAAGAGCAGTAAGCACGAACGCATGAATCCTAAATAATTCGCAATGGTTTTAAAGAGAATGTTTTTGAATGGCTGGTTTTGTAAGAACAGAAAGCATGAAAGCATGAATCAAATGTTTTTGAATGGCTGGTTTTGTAAGAGCAGTAAGCAAGAAAGCATGAATCCTAAATAGTTCACAATGGTTTTAAAGAGAAGTGCTATAGCATGACTGAATGCAATTACCTTACTCTATGAGAGTGCAGTCACTATGCATGGGAGCAGAGATATATTCAAAATTCAAACACACTGATGAGAGATCGCAATCAGTTGGGTTCTGACAGTGACGGTTGGTTGGACCCACTTCTGATGCCAAAGATTTTCAACGAGAAGCTAGCAATCAGCCTGGCGGCTGGAGAGTCTGTACCTCACAGATTAACGTAACGGAGTAAGCTATCTGCTTGATGGACGGGTGGGCCTCGGTGCAAATCGTCGGGTAGATAGCTTACTTCCAATGCTATATGCCTTCCACAACAACCAGGTGATCTCTATGATCTCAGTATAGAGGAGTACTAACCACCTGCAAAGAAATATGCAGCGAGCTCCATGATATACTATTCTTTGACCTTATTTGGGGAAAGCCACCATAAAACAATGTATGCAAAATTTTTGTGGGTCTATTTCAAGTTGCCAAAGAGGTCTGGATTTCCTAGAGGTTATTTCCTTTTATGAGTTTTGGTATGGTGCAATCCATAATTTGAAGACCATTTGTGTTGCCCGCCTCGATAATCATGTCAAGCTCTTCTACAAATGATGTACGGGGTTTCTCCAGTAGGATGTGCTTATTTTTCTGCACATACTTGGATCAAGGAGCAACTATACATACTGTTTTTTTCACCGTGGACGTGGACTGGCTCGTCCACATATCTCATCGTCCTGAAGGGCCTTCCCATCTTCGTCTTAACATCGTATGTTCCAACACTAGGCCATGTGATTCAAACCATAATCGCCACATAGTTCTTCTCTGTAATGAGAGATTGGAGCTTCCTCTTGCATTTTTCAATGGTGGCAGTGTACTCGGCATTGACCGTGGGGTAAGCCTTCACTTCATTTGCAAATGACTCACAAAATTCATTTGCAGATAAATGCGATCCACCTGGGTCGAGCCTTTGCAGATGAATGCAATCCACCTAGGTCGATGACTTGAGAATCTAATACAAGATGTATGCTTGTAGGCAGAGGAATGTACAATTAGAGAAATCAACGATGGAAACCAGCAGAGCACAAAGGCTCACTCAAATAAGAGGAGATGCACACTCAACTCGATTGTATTAAGAAATGAAAGTTACATATATAGTAAAAGGATAAGCTAAGCTAGATCCTACAACTATAGATCAGATTCTATAGCACAGGAGTTGTTTGAACAAGAAATATCGATATAGAAAACATCACGAATACATTGGTTGCATTATAACATCCTCCCTTAATGCAGAAATGGGTTCTTGACAACTATCAATTTCTTCTTAAGATCCTCAAAATGAATCCCCCCAGCTATTTTAGTAAAAATATTAGCAACATTCTCACTTGTATTACAGTATATTAGTTGAATTTCTTGAGACTCAATCTTTTCTCTCATGAAATGATGTTGTAGCTCAATATGTTTGGATCTAGCATGATAGACTGGATTGTGTGGCAGCTTAATTGAGATTTAATTGTCACACTAAATTCTATTAGCTTGTTTTTGTTATGTTCCAACATCTTCAAGAATGTGCCTCAACCAAATGGTTTCACAAGTAGCACTGGTTAAAGCTTTATATTCATTTTCTATGGATGACAAAGAAATAGTTGGTTGTTTCTTACTGCTCCATGACATTACTCTTGAACCAATGTTAAAAGCATATCCAGAAGTTGATTTTCTATCATCAAGATTTCCTGCCCAGTCAGAATCAGAATAACCTGCCAACTAAACATCAGATACATGAGTATATAAAATACCATAATTAAATGTTCCTTTTAAATATCTTAGAACATGCTTTGCATCTTTCCAATGTGTGTCGCGTGGATTATCCAAGAACTGACTAAGAATGCTAACAGAATATGATATGTTTGGCCTTGTGGTAGTGAGATAGTTCAGACTACCCACTAGTTGACGATAGAAAGTACCATCTGCTTCTTTAGATCCATCACTATTGAATAATTTGACATTTTGATCCAAAGGAGTTGATGCAGTTTTGCATTCACTCATTTGAAATCTATCAAGGATTTCCCTTGCATACTTGCTTTGAGTGATGAAAGTTTTACCAGAATCTCTCCAAAAAGCAATGCCTAAACAATAATGCAAGTCACCAAGGTATTTCATTTCAAATTCATGTTCCTGAACCTGTCGTTGTTCTTGCACCTGTTGTCGATCCTACACTTTTTGAAGAATTTTATCTATTTTGACATGCTCATCTGGCATCATTTCTTCATCAACATTATTCATCCTAATACATATATGTGTATTATCATGAAATACAACATCTCTACTCACAATCAATTTGTGTGAACTAGGATGAAAGAGTTTATATGCTTTTTATATCATCACAATGGCCAACAAAGATACACTCAATGGATTTTGCATCCAATTTCCTTCTGTCATCTTTAGGTATGTATGCAAAAGCCCTAGATCCAAATATTCTTAAATGACTAATTTCGGGTTTATAGCCATGAAAGACCTCAAAGGGGTTTTGAAGTTCTAGTTTCTTTGTTGGAATCCTATTCTTTAAGTACACAGCAGTGTTAATTGCTTCGGCCCAAAATCCATTAGAAATGTTTTTACCTTGGAGCATACTGCGAGCACATTCCACCAGTGTTTTGTTTCTCCTCTCAGCAACTCCATTTTGATGAGGTGTATTAGTGACTATGAATTGTTGTTGGATTCCATTTCCTGTACAATATCTTTTAAAAGCTCCAGAAATGTAGTCACCACCTTGATCTGATCTCAGGATTTTAATGTATTTGCCTATCTGCTTATCAACTTTGATTATGAATTCCTTGAAGTATTCAAAGACAACTTTTTTCTTTCTAATGAAGTATGCCCATGTGAACCTAGATCTGTCATCAACAAATATCATAAAATACCATGCACCACTAAGTGATCTGGTCTACATAGGTCCACATAAATCAGTGTGTATTAGTTCAAGAAGTTCAGTCTGTCTCTTCTCTTCATGGTTAGGAAATTCATTTCTGTGTTGTTTTTCGAGTGCACATGCAGCACATTCAATATGATCATTTTTTATGACAGGAAGACCCTTAACCATATATTTTTTTTGTAATAACATGAGATCATTGTGATTGAGGTATCCATACCTTTGATGCCATAATTCGACATCTAAAACAATTGATGATGCTAGTGCTTGATGGTTTCCCTTGATTGCATCCAGCTTGTACAATCCACCAAGTATGGATCCTGTCACTATAACCCTGTAATGATCTTGAACATATTTAACATGGCACTTATATTTATCAAATTCAACTTTCATATCATTATCAATGATAGAAAAAACAGATATTAAGTTCTTTTTTATGCCTGGAACATACATCACATTATGTATCTATTTAAATTGTCCATCGGGTAGATTAACACTTATCACTCCATAAACTTGGACTTTATGAGACCTGTTATAACCCAAATAGATGTGTGTGCCATCATATTTTTCATAATACTCATCATACCAATCTCTATTACAGAACATATGGGCAGAAGTGCTTGAGTCTATAAAACCATGCATTTTCATCATCTGTCTTCCCAAACAAAGCATGTTCAGATATAAACAGTCTTAAGTTTTTAAATCCATTGACATCTGGTGTGTCTTTTCTAACATGATTTCCATTATGTTTTCTGTATCTATTATTGGAATCATTGTTTATATTCTTAAAACAATCTCTAGCTATGTGACCTGATTTTCCACAATAATGGAATACAACATCTTTATTAGTACTAGAGTCATTGTGTGACATACCTCTGTGTCTTGCACGAAACTTGCCTCTGTTTGTATTCCACTGATTTCCTCTTTGTGGGTATCTGCCTCTTGCCATTAGTGCCCGATCTACTTTCTGAAATTTAGGTTCATGCATCTTCATTCTTTCTTCTTCTTGTATCAAGATTCCGTCGAGCTCTGTAAATGTAGGAGGGGTCTGTCTTGCTACAAGAGCTGAGATGAACACTTTGTAACCTGACAAAAGACCTTTTAATGTGATAGATACCAAATCAATACTAGATACTTTTTCACCTATGTCACCTAGATTATCTATGAAGTCTTTGATGCGGGAGAGGTATTTATTCATAGTTTCATTCACATCCATCTTGATAGACAATAATTTGGTCTTTAAAAATAAAATTCTATTAGAGTCACACGTCTCATAAAAACATTTCAGTTTTTCCCATGTATTTTTGGACGTCTTGCAATTTCTAATATGAGGTATAATATTGTCTTTTATAGACATATGAATCAATACCTTTTCCTGGACTTCCCGCGAATTCCGATATGAGACTGACAACGGATCTTAAGGCTTCTGTTCATCTCCTTTCACAATCGACCACAAACTGAGAGCGTCAAGTACAATGACTAATTTAAATTTCCAATTTACATAGTTCTCCCCATTCAATTTTGATGCTTCAATAATGTATAAGTCGGCAAGAGCCATGTCTGCCATTTCGAAATAGTTGACTGGCAACCAATTTTAACTGAAAAATTAAGTGAATAAAGGTGGCTCACCTCCTTCACTAACAAAATATTGGCAAACAGATCAGCGCACTTTGCTTTCTCCTTAACGGCGCCAGCTAAAAACTATATAAGGGAGGGCTCACTAGCGCTCTTTTCTCTTTGCTAAAGGGCGCTTCCAGCACACTAAATCCTTCTGGAGACAGCACCGTTGGCGCTCTGGTGGATATTGGAGAGGCGCCGTAGGTGCTTTGACTTCTCAAAGAAACAACATCGGCCAGTTTCTTCTTTGGAAAATGGGATGGACTTCAAAACAAAAAAGTTCCTGCAGTATTAAAGCCCATGAAAGGATTGTAAAAGCTCGTGAAGGAATTGTGAAAGCCCGTGAAGACGAGTGAAAGAAAAAAAAATTACACGTGAGATAAAACATAGGCCTGGAAAAAAAAACATTTAGCAGTATTTTTCAAAGCAAATTTTAGGTGGCTTTCCTCCATGCCATTGAAATCATATAGCAGAGATCCAATGTTCACGAATATATTGGCCAGCATTCTCCCCGATGGAGTTCTCTCCCAACAGCTAGCAACGATCCTTGATTGGTAGCTTTGAAATGATCAGATCAGACTGAGGTGAGGTCAGATCCCACGACTGCATGTAACAATCCTCACTCACACAGATCCCACGACTACACATCTTCATAGATTAGGAGTGGCTTCCCTTAGTACTCAGGATGGTTCGCTCAACTTCACACAACAACAACCATGAACTTGGATCTGATACCAAATTAGAGTAATCAATGAGGGAAACCAGCAGAGCACAAAGGCTCGCTCAAACAGGAGAAGATACACACTCAACTTGATTGTATTAAGAAATGAAAGTTACATATATTGGAAATGATAAGCTAAGCTAGATCCTACAATTATGGATCAGATCCTATAGAATAGGAGTTTTTTGAACAAGAAATCTAGATATAAAAAACATCGTGAATACATTGGTTTCATTATATCTAACATGTACAGTGAGTCTTTATAATCAATAAATATGCATGGCGTATTTTTGCGATAACAACCACCACAAGATCCACCACCTTCATTTTTCAAATCAAATTGCAATCCCTAGAAATAACAGATGGTTGCACCGATTTCTGGAAGAGGCCATGATCAAGACATGTCCCGATTTGGATACATGATCTGCAGAAATATTCCTTCCACCGCCTCTCTGCTCCATGTCTTGCACTTCCACGCCATCAGTGACTCCTTCAACACGATTATCTTCCACAATGTGCAAAATTCCACATTTTACAACTCCTTTTACATGCTAGTGACATACTTTCAGCAAATGATATGACTTACTACATAAGCAATATTTATCCAGAAGATCGGGCCTTCCCAAAGCACGATGGCTTTATTATTTAACGTTTTTGGGTTGTACAGGTTCCATACAATCGATGAATATGAAACAACATAAAATGGAAAATTGTATTACTTTATTTATTTGAATGGAAACAACATAAAATGATTTTGGAGGTACTTTTATATGCATAATGACGAAACTCAACTTTGCAAAATGCGATCTATTTGATACAAAACCAATTTAATAATCTTTATTTCTGCAATTGTGTCCCGGTCTCCTCCCATGCAGGATCCGACATATTGATTACGTGCACATTGCTTCCTTTACAATTTCTGTCTCTATGTGTTCTTGTGTAATATCTTTGTATAAATTATAACGTAATTGTGGGTGGATTTTCCATCATTTTTCCTCTCAATTCCCACTTAAGATTACAATGGGTGCATAAATTCTGCAAATGCGGTTGTTTTATGATATTTTTTTCTTCAATCAAAGAGTATGGTCCTCATATTGACTTGGCTTGCTATGAGTTGCCATGAATCTTCTGCAATAAACTTTTTGCTTCCAACACTTTGAAACGAAGTGGTTATCTTGGCAAAAAGAAAGTACAATGAATGGCATTCTTTATGCTATCAGAAAAATCAGAATAACTATTTACATAGTCAAAATTATACCTTGAATATTTATGTTTCCTTGGTGATTCACTTTCAGATTTTGAATCACTACATGCATACACTTTCTGTTTGTCCTCCCAAATTCGACACCACTTCGGTTTCAATTTTGGATTCAGATCCAAACAATGTGCTTCATCATGTCCTTGTTTCTGACAATATGAACAAGTCACCTAATGACTTTCATGGGATGTTTCTTCATGATATCTCAATATCTAGTATCGAGGTCATTCTTCAACCTCAATGGGTTTTGTAATCCCTTGACCATGTAGTCCCAAACATTTTCCTTCATAACCCATTTTCAACAATAGTCTTGATCCAATCCCTCGAGTATGTTTCTCGAAAGATCCTAAACCAACATTGTTAAGTGAAGAATTTGAACTTGAATGATTAGTGCTTACCTCATCTTCCTTTAACAGAGCAAAAAACATGTTGTTGGATTTTATCCCTCCTCTTGGGATCCTGACCCATGTTCAGTCCCTTCTGTTTAGCGCAACAAAGCTCAAGATATCGACCCGATAGAGCAAAGCCCAGCCAGCAACACGTGACGTAGATACAGTCTCACCCGAGATATCTTTCTATTGGGTAACTGCCAGAATCAAGTTTCCGCGGTTGGTTGGGGGATTTTTGGTACCTCAGTCATTTACCAAGGCGCTGAACAAAACCTACGAGTGGATTACTTATGCTTATTATGAACAGTTAGAACTTCTCTTGTGTAACTATTGTAACAAAAACCCAAGTGGAGCACAAATGTATTCAACTCATAATAGTGTGACTGATACACATCTATTCATTCATGAGTAAATCTATAAGCATTCATTCAAATAAACATTTATACAAGTAACTCAAACACATTCAACAGTCACACAAATACATAGAATCTAACGTGGAAACCCATACGGGAAAAATCGCAAAGGTGCTCTTCATCTAGAAAGAGAAATATATGCACATTCTCTCTGCGCAATAAGTTGCAGACTCTACTCTAGATATTCTTCTTTATATTTACATACTCTTTCTTCCTCTCATGCTCTTTGATCTTCTATTCTTCTCTCTTCCTACTCAATTCTACTAACGATCTGCACACAACCTGGATCTACTCAACCTCTCCTACACTTATGTACACTCAACTGCATATTATTCAACTCAAAAGAACTTAGAAACCTCTAATAGACAACAATTACAGAGCAACTAACAGTCTAACATCAAAGAGCTAACCAGAGTCTAACAACAATCATGAGCTAACCCGCATATATCTTGGGTTCTTCTTTTTATAGACTATTTTACAAACTCGTTACAGACTCTTTACCTGTCACTTTCTCCCCCGACTTCCTATACTTAGCCAACAGGTTGTCTTTCCTATTCTAGTGACACCTAAAAGTAGGTGCTAACGGCATGACTTACAACAATATCTTCATACGTGTGGCTTTCGTCGACTCTAGCCGAACTCGTACCCACGATCTTTATGGCATGTCACTTTCTAGTCATTCTACCTTACTGTCATTTTTCATTCGTTATGCCACTTGCACGCCTTTCGGTACTGGTATTCCGTCTCATCTTTCCTTGTCGCATTCCTTCCTTTTGCCATGGCTTCTTCTTCTGTCGCACATATTCCTTCTTCTTCCTTCCTGTCGCAACTCATTTCTCTTATTCTTTAGCTCTTTTCCATACTTAGGTAGAATTCTAAGTGAATTATGTTTTCCTTTCCCTAGGACCAACAAGACCCCAACACTCACCTATGGCTCATCTCGAGCCACTCAAATCTATTCCTCCATTTCTTTACTTGTGCCAACTTTACTATGAAAATATTCTAATATTTTTGACACTCTCTATGTTTCCAGCTGTACTTCTTCCTCTGCCTTCTACATTTGCTCCACAAGGTCGAAACTAACATATTCTGGCACTATCTTCTATATTGGCGCAGCTCCTTTGCGCACCTTTTGATGTATCTTCCTTCTAGATTCTGCTACTACTGTGGTTCTTTCTTATATTAGATAAAGTTACTGTATCAGAGATGTAGGACGGACAATATGGGAAACTCGTCAATATCACTGATTTTCCTTATTTACATTTCTAGCTTCAGCTGCAAACTCATCCCATGTTTTTCCTTCCTCCCTTTAGAATCTTCCTCTATATCACCCTTGAATGAGTATGCAACATCAGTATAAACCTCAGATCTCGCAACATTCAGCAGGGAATATCAGTGTCTTGGCGTTTACTTTTCCCTACTGCTGGTGAATTCTTCCATCTTATTGGCATCTTTCCTTCCCTCATTGGAATTTGCCAGGTCATTTTTTTCTTAAGAGTGTCATCACCCAGTATGTTTTCATCCATTTGTAGAGATTATGGTGACAATGGTGGCCTTCATTTTTGTTTGCCGCTATACGAACACTAGTTTAGACTGGCAGGTTCTAGCAATGGAAACTATGCACTCTGGTGACTTGTTCCATAATTCTATCCGGCGGCTTCGGTGGGATATCCTTTGGCCCTTGAATTTTATCTACTTCTTATTTGTTCTTTCTCAGCAATGTTGAGATAGTCTTGCTCTTGCTAGGACCAAAACGCTTCCTTATTTCCAACCCTGGTAAGATGATATGTATCAATAGTGAACATAGGACTTGAATTATCTCAGTTTCCAATTGCCTCCCTACTTGCAGTGGAACATATCCAGCAACACTTTCCTCAACCATAACAGGTATCATGACTTCAATCACGGAGCCCGTGAGGGCACTAGCACTAAATATCACAATAGCCATACTTCTATGACAAGTTTACTTCAGCTCTGGGTGTTGTAGGCAGCATCCCACTGTTGCATTATATCAGACTTAGTTTAACAGAAGGGAAACTATAAGAATTGTGTTGGTTGTCAGCATGTCAAATATTCACACGCATAGTCATTAAGTGGAATAATGAAAACACAACCGATCACATGGGTTACCTCTCCGGGTCATCATATGGACATTTCCAACTGAGCCGCCCCTTTTTGGTATGACATTGTGTAATTATGACCAAAGTGACTATCAGATTCTCTCACTATTCATAGTTTTAACAACTGAAAGTTGTCCTGTCAATGAGTCTTTCCATTCTTTCGCCAGCGTCGCGGCATTTGTAACTTTTTTTTCGACTTGTTAAGTTTCTCATCGTGCTCCCTACAACTTGCATTTCCCTTTCAATAGGGTTTCGACCTTGCGACAAACCAATTGTCTTCGCTTAGAATTTTGACCTTGGCCAGATGCCAAGTCTGCACAACTTCATTTCTCTCTGCGGAAGACTAATAGTATACAATGATACATTTTGGGTCATCTTTGTTTCTTTTCTCTCTTTTTTTATGCAACCAAGTCGCAGCTATCGAAATATGGTTTCAGTCAGCTCCCATTGACGAGTTCTCTGACCTTTGTCCCATCTAATTTTTCTAATTTCACTGCTCCTCCATCAGTGATTTCCTTGACCGCATATGGTCCTAACCAATGTGTTTTCAGCTTTCCTGGATGCTTGAAAAAATCATTGTCATACATAAGAACAATACCTCCTACTTCAAAATGCTTGTTCTTAATGTGTCTATCATGCCATACCTTTTTCCTTTTCTTTTCTACGTTCTGGTGAAATCCTACAATAAAACGTTATTCCTCCAAGTGTATTAGTTGAAGTAATCTATCTTCCACAACATCAACATCTGTCATTTCAGTGATCGCAATAACTCTCAAATTTGGCAAAATATATTCCATAGGCATGACAACTTCTTGTCCATACACCAACCTAAATGGATTCTGGCATGTCAACATTTTACATGTTGTGCGATATGCCCATAATACTACAGAGACCTTATGATCCCAGTCATATATTTACGCATTGCAGACCTTAGTCAATGCATTTTCCAAAATCTTCTTGAATGCTTCAACAACTCCATTCACTTGAGGATGATATGGAGTCGTTATTCGATGTTGTATCTGGAATTCGTCAGTCAACTCTTCAATCAATTGATTCAAAAAATGCGTACCTTGATTGATGATTAGAATATTTAGGCATCCGAACCTTGTCACAACATTTTCAAATAAAAACTTGGCAACAGTAGCAGAAGTACAATCCTTTACTGGCGTTGCTTCTTCCCATCTAGTTAGGTAATCAATTGCAGTGATAATATAGTGTGCTCCTGTGCTCTTTCCTGCCAAACTTATAGTTCCTACAAAATAAACATCCCATCTATCGAATGCCTGAAGTCTTATCTATTGTACCAATGGAATTTCATCCCTTCGGGATGACTTCCCAGTTCTTTGACAAATATCACAGCTGCGGCAATAATCACGAGTGTCCGCATGCATGGTGGGAAACCATAGTCCTACTTACAAAATTCTGTACACAGTCGCTTTTCTTTCATAGTGGCCTCCTGCGACACCAACATGTGCTTCACTTAATATTATTGGGCGTTCGTGTTCCAAAATCCATCAAAGTATCTCATCAGGACCCATTTTGTACAAGTGTTCAACAATCAGCTGGAAATATGCAGCTCACACCACTAATTGTTTCTTCTGCGCAGTGTTAATTCAATCAACGCATAACCTGTACTTAGAAAATGAATGATATCTTTATATTAATCATCAAAAATGGTTATCGCAAATAGTTGCACATCGGGAAGATTATCTTTGTC
Organism: Pseudotsuga menziesii; assembly: GCA_001517045.1. NCBI lineage: Eukaryota > Viridiplantae > Streptophyta > Pinopsida > Pinales > Pinaceae > Pseudotsuga > Pseudotsuga menziesii. The sequence continues at coordinate 1,527,349 of LPNX010551252.1, read as the reverse complement.
ACTAGTAGGTTCTTCTCCACTTTCAATCCCTGAAAGATGGTCTGGTCCCAAATTCAATTGATCAGGTTTAACAATTATCTCAAAATTAATTTCCTAGAAGAGGAGAATCCATCGGTAGATCTTCCCCCCCAACAGTGGCTTATTGACCAAACATTTCAATGCAGAATGGTCAGTGTACATCTTGAAATGTCCACCAAGAAAATAGTGTCTAAATTTCTACAGTACATATACCATTGCTAGCACTTCTCTCTCCATTGTCATATAATTTGTTTTCTATAGTATATAACTTCCTACTAGGAAGGAAACGGGATGATCAATTGATCCTTCACCCGACTGCGTCAGTACCACATCAAGCGCAACAAACGATGCATCAACATGAACATGGAATTATTTTTTCCAGTCTGGAAATACAAGTATTGGCGCAATAGCCATCTTGTTCTTCAACTTTTCCATACTCTCTTGACAGTCTTCTGTCCAATGAAATTTAGTGTCTTTTTTCAGCAGTTTTTCCATTAGAGCAGTCAACTGCGCATATCCCTTGATAAACTTCTTGTAGTATCTAGTATGTCCTAATGTTTCTCTTAACTATTTAACTGCGATAGGTGGTGGTAGGTCGAGGATGATCGCAACCTTGGATGTATCAACCAATATTGTGTCATGACAAACCACACAGCCCAACAGAGCTCCAAAGGTGCATAGAAGATACATTTCTTCAAATTCAGAGAAATTTGATACTGGCGATGTTGTTCCAGTATCAGTCTCAAGATATCGATATGGTCTTTTACAAGGCTAAATATTGTCCAGTCATCGAAGTAGACTTCAAGATATTTATGTATAAAGTCTTTAAAAGAAGCAACTACGACTCTGGAAAAAATCGCAGGTTCATTCTTAAGTCCAAAAGGCATTATTGTATATTGGAAACAACCCCACTTCGTCACAAAGGTAGTCTTGTGCCGGTCCTCCTTTTTAATTCTGATCTGATGGGAACCCGAAAATCCATTAGTGAAAGAATACATTTATTTTTCATCGACATTCTCCAGTACCTCGTTTGTGAATGGAGTCACAAACAGATCATGAAAACAAGCATCATTTAACTTTCTCAAGTCGACAAAAATTCTTACTTCCCCTGAGGTCTTCTTGCATTGTACTACGATTGGACTAATCCACTCTGATTCTTCAACAGTTTCTATAACACTTGCCTCTAGCATGTGTTCCAATTCAACTTTAACCTTTTCTTTGTAGTGCGAGTTTAATCTGCATGGTCATTGTTTTACTAGTTTTGCATCGGGACTCAAGTGTATCTTCATTTCACCAAGGTCACCGACAATTCCTTTCATCTCTGAAAACGTAGTAGGGAATAGGTCCTAGAATTTATGCAATAACTCAATGATATTCCCCACAGTCTCATCGTCCCAATAATCTCCAATATTGGCAAACTTTGTATTCTCAAATGAGCCAATATTTACTTTCTTAATGTTAAGTGGACTGAGGAATTGGTCACTAGAAATGCCAACTCCTTACACTCCACGCCTACCCTCTAATTCTGGTATGTTTATATCAAGTAGATCCTCATCATTTGGTTCTTCTGTAACATTGTAACACTCCATCCAATGGTGGACTACCATGTTGCCTTGATGGAAATTGGTGGCTACAACCGAGATTTATTCAAATATCTTTTTGTTCATTATTTGTGACACAACATCAATTGTTGTGTGTTCACTTGTGAACTCAAATGTCTAGGTGACTCTCGTGGCTGACTCTTCCCACTTGATAGTTTCTCTTCGTAGCTCTACCAATGTATATCAATTCCTTGGTACCATCTCCAATGTGTGTATGAACCGGTGAACCCATTCTTGTCATGGATATTGTTGCCATGTTGTGCGACAATGCTCAATATGTTTAACAATATTTTTCAATCTTGTATACTTATGACCAATATAACTGATCTCTTCTCCAAATATAATCTCCATCAATCTTATACACCGTTTCCATTCAAATATAGACTGTTTATGTGTACCCGATGATCTAGTGGGTGTAGCTTTTAGCACAAAGTCCAAGGCAGACAATCGTTGTGATTCTGTAACTTTTTCTTCAAATTCCACTAGAAAAGACGCAAGGTTGGGTAATCCTTCATATGTATTCCACTTACTTTCCTCAGCTCCTACACGTCACACATATATTTTGATTCTTACGCATCTTCTAATGGAGACTTCATGCAGTTGATTCTCCCAATTTTCTAATGCATCACCTGAATCAAACGTGAAAGACATTACACTCCGCCAACTCATTTTTCCATCAGTTGTTGTTGGATTGATATAATCATCTCTTGAAGACATGATATTATACAACTAATCCAGTTAATTGCCTTGACCTTTACTATTTACTAGCTCAACATATCTTTTCCCTTCAAGCAGATCAATTGACGCGACCACCCTTTTTTCAGAATCTTCAAATGACAAGATTCTTTTCTTAAAATTAATAATGGTCTAATTATCTATTTCCCAATCAATTCCCAAAAGTGTAGGATAGGGATTTTTGTCTGTTAATATTTCATATGCTAGACTAGATTCAATAGTATTCAATTCAAAATCACAGCAGCAACATATCAAGAATCACTGATAGAAACACAATCACAAGATAGACACAATATTTATCCTGGGAAACCCTCAAGGGGAAGAAAACCCGGCAAAAACTTCCTCTATATAAGATGTATAAAATACAACCCCAAAAAGAGGTGTTCTCCTCCTTTTGTTCTCTCTCTCTCTCTCTCCCCTATGCGCTACAAAAGTGAGTGAGTCTATGTTCAAATAAGAACAACAGCTCCTCTATTTATACATAATAAGTCAATTGACTTTTACACTATAAAAGTCAGCCCCACTAAGTTTTATGGGACAACTTCACCTAGGAAGACTCAAAACAATATATTATATTATTTATTAGGGTACTAAAGACCTGACACAAGTGGAAGCTTTACCTTGACATGACTCTATGATGCCAAATACAATAATAACACCCCGTCAGCGGAACAATAACATCTCCTTTGCGTTACATCAATAAAATACATTTAGAATATCCTTTGTAGTTACAATATTTCAACAATCCCCCTTAATGAGAAGGTTATTCTACTAACAACATCATCACAGACTATAGGAGAATAGAGAGACAATTACAACAGTACATCGAGGTAATACATCTATACATCACAGGAATTTTTTCACAATCAGTAACTAGAACAGTTACTCTTCATATTCTACATCACATGATCACTTGATCCTTTTTGCAGCAATGCCTCGATCTTTTGATCCTTCGTAGCAGCACTTTGATCTTCTAGATCCTTTGCAGTACTTTGATCATTTGCAGTAGCACCTCGATCTTCTTGATCTTTTGCAGCAACACTTCGATCTTCTCGATTCTTTGCAGCAGCACTTCGATCTTCTCGATCCTTTGCAACAGCACTTCGATCTTCTCGATCCTTCATAGCAGCACTTCGATCTTCTCGATCATTTGCAACAGCACTTCGATCTTCTTGATCCTTTGTAGCAACACTTTGTTCGTTTGTAGTAGTCTTTTGATCTTATCGATCCTTCGTAGAGTGACTTCAATCCTTTCAATCCATTTACAATATCACTTTGATTCTTTCGATCCTTTGCAGCAGTACTTCGATCTACTTGATCCTTTGGCACCATGCTACCTATAGTACACATGATCTATTTGCAGGATGATAAATCCCGGTCACTTTAGGACATAAGTCCAAGGATGATGCAATCCTCCATCAGCATGATCCATGAAATCGATCAGCTGAATCGTCTACAACTAAATGTAGATCTCGACCGCACCTAGTGTCAGCCCTATCATCCGTGAGGACTCATCATAGACCATCCATACCACACAAGTTAGGACCACTCCCAAGTGAGTGTTATACTATGGTATCTACACTTGAGTGTAGGAATACTCTTCCAAGCAAGAGTATTGTCTGCAGAGCAGATCTTGACCTCATACACAATGTCGGTCCATCATAGAACATCAATACCACATGCATTAGGACCACTCCCAAGTGAGTGTTATACTACGACGTCCATGAGGAATCATCACAGAGCATCCATACCACTAAGGTTAGGACCACTCCCAAGCGAGTGTTATTCTATGGCATCTACATATGAATGTAGGCATACTATCCATACAAGAGTATAGTCTGCAAGGAATATCTTGACTGCATACACAATGTCAGTCTTGTGATCCATGAGGATTCATCATAGAGAATCCAGACCACTAATTTTAGGAACACTCATGAGCGAGTGTTTAATATACAGTATTCACAACTGAATGTGATTACTCTCCATGTGAGAGTAACATCTTACAAGGTCATCATTTATCTAGTAAGGACCACTCTCATGCATAGAGTGTTATACCTGCCATCCTCAAGAGAGGATACTATCGTCCACAAATAAATGTCAGACCATCATAACTGTCTTCCATCATAGATGTTGTTATACCTAAATCCTGTCACCATCATGTCATGAGATCCTTAACCCCTGTGTTTACCCTTAATCCCAAAACTTGGAGTGGAAACTTGCTATGTTTGTCAATTCTACTTGAGAAAACCTAGCACCGCACTTACCCTTTAGCCGATAAGAGGTACCCTATTCAGCACCACACGTATCCTGTTATAGAGAAGCGGTGCCACCTCCTATAGGCTTTGTTCTTAAAGTGGTTCTCACCTAAACCACTCTATCATAAGGAACCAAAAGCAGTACACTGGGTAAAATGGGAAAAGAGAAAAGTTTCTCAAGGCTTCTAGATCATGAGCCTCGTGTCCTCCCTTATCCCTATCAATATGGGTTAGTTTGAGCTCAATATCCCCATTGGTAGGATCTTGGAGCCACCTCACCCACAATTCTCTCAACTATCCCTATCCATTGAGCCTTATAAATACAAGCTCATATCCATAGTTGAGGGAGAGAACTGAATAGATATTGTTATGTTGTTGAATTGACTACCTATTCCAAATCATTGGAGAGCATAAAGAGAAAGTTGGAGCTTATGGGGATGAAGCGTTTGTCTTGTGGAGGAGCTTGTTGACACTAAGGAAACGGTTGTTAGCTTCTTCATTCATTCTTAATGCAAAGCTGATTTTTGTCCCACATATCTGTTGTTTTGATTTCACATGTATATGTTACCGAATTCCTTAGTTACTAGTATGGATATGTAAATGATTTTATGGTAGCTTTTATGTGCTTGTATGTTTGACATGTTTATAGGTACACAGGTTCATGATCAAAGCAGTATTCCAGATGTCTACAGCATTCAGGGAAGGTCTTCATCCTTTGTCATTCACTCATTTGTTCCGGATCTGAACCATTCAGACTAGAGGAACAGCCTATGTCCGCAGAAGGTGCAATATTCCTGATAACAAATCTGGCGACTCCACTGAGGAACAAAGCAAATTTCAGTTGATCTGATCATCCTCAATATTTGAACCCTTGTCCAAATCTAGGCTCCATCTCCAACTCTCTTTAGTCAAATTTGACGTCTGACTTAGTGAATTTTGGTTTGAAACTTTCAGATCTATTCAGATCTGAACTATTTTGACTTTATATGCTCTTTTTTACTGTCAATTCATCAATATTCACCTTGATTTGATCAATTTTTAACTTGATTTCTCGTTCTCCTTGTGTTTTGGATCTATTCAAGGAACCGCACATGTGATGTTGGCAACAAGCGGTGCCTCCGCCTGAACTCTGTTAGCCATAAGTGATGCCATCGTCTGAGTCTCATTATCCAGAAGCGGTGCTCATTCGGAACCACTCTGTCAAGACCCCTCCAGCGTGGTGCCAGGTAGGCCTTGTTCTAGAACTAGTTTTTTATCATTTTTTGCAAAAAGTTGGATTTTCTTTGCTTTCATCCCTGCACTGTCAGGCTTGTGTGTTAGAATCTCTATGCTCATGGTTGAAAATTATGTGGTAAAAGATTGGTTTGATTGAAGAATTCAAAAGCTAGATTAGGCTTGCTGATTATTCATTTGATTTCATGCTTGCTGGTTGTGATTTTGAAAGGAATTTTTGAAAGCTTAGGTTTCAGTTAGTTCTCTTTTCGTATCTTTTATAAAGACTAAAAGAAAAACCATTTGCTTATCATCTTAATTTCATTTTTTCCATAGAGGACTTCTTTTTGTTTTTAAAAAGAAATTTTTTTGATTGAGATTAAATCATTATCATTACTGAGCATAGGGCATTGGATCTCTGATTTGCATCACAAGATTTCAGGTTCTCTTTGTTCTTTTGTCTCTCTTGCATTAGTACTATCTCATCAAAAGAAAAATAGTGTAGTTTTAAGTTAGATCTATCTATGTTTTAAGAAAAATCGAAAAAATAGAGTGCTTATGCATGTAGAGTGCTTGTTGTTTTTCTTTTAGGAAAAGAGACTCTTACCCCTTTGATTGATTTCAAAAAGAAAAATGAGTTTGGAATGTGTTTCTTGTCTTTTGATTTGATTTGTTCAAATTAGTTGTTTGGGAATTTTTTGGTTTTCAAAATGAAAAGAAAATACTCTCTTTCCCTCCCATAGGTAGGCATACCACGAACGGTAAAGTGAAATATTTGTTTCTACATTCTGCATGGTTTTACTTTTTCTATGAAAATTCAATGCATTCACCTAACCATTCACTTTAAAATTAACGGTAGTTATAGGATAAAATTTACATAGCAATTTGAGTGATAGGCTAAAGACGTGTTCAGGAGTCGTTAAGCATAGGAGCTTTTGTTACTCATCTGCATTACATCTTAGGACTCACGCGGTTCTTCCATGTACCGTCGGTATATCAAACGGCCTTTCACATACCCTTGAGGTATATAGAAAGATACTTCACGTACTCAATTGTATATAGAAAGGCCCCTTGTGAACAGTTATCCATTAGACAGCACTACTACCGATTTGAGCTCCCACGTACCTTGCGTATATTGGGAGACCCCACTAGGATACCTTATCTATTTGAGAAAATCCCTTTGGTCATCTTTCTTGGATCCATACATTGAAAACAGCATTCGAGGAGATTACTACACACAAACCCTTGAGGTATATTGCGAGTGGCACCTTCTTGACAATCCTGGTGAGAGAGACTATCTGAACTCCTCCTGTCATTTAAGTTTGCTTGTTTGGCCTATAGCTTGAGTAGGGAAACTTTTGGTGAGTTTTCTAGTTTTGAGACCATGGGTTAGATAAGAACTGTACAAACTGGCTGAATTAAGACAGTCTAGAAGAATACGGGGCTTGCCACCTGATTTTATTCCTGTTTCAGGAGAAAATCCTATGGAAGCTATCGACCAAGGAGCTGCTACCAACTCCCAAGTGGGAGAAAATGTGGTTGCAGAAAGCAGAGATCCATATCCTTCACACGCACCTCCCTTGGCCCAACATCCTTCTCGGGGTAATACTTCATTCCATTCTCCCATATAAGGTCATGTTGATGATACTACCCGTCCAAATTATGGTCCCAATGCTCCATTTTGGGATAGCTCTATAGACTAAGCCATTGCCTCGTTTGGAACCCGTTTAAACTCTTCTAAATAAGTTTCACCAAATGAAGAAGAACATAGACAATACCAGGCAATTATTCTCTGTGCACAAGAAATTGAGAAGAAAATAGATAACATATTGGGTACACCACCACCTCATTCAGCAGTTTTTCCTATGGGATATTGTTCACTTGCTGATTCTATGAGACCTATTGAACCTATTCTAGATAGCATTGTGACACCACATAATCCAAGTCAAACTACCAACCCCACCACCTCCCATATTATGTATGTTCCAAATCCTCTCGAGTCTTCCACACTTAGGGCTCAACATTCAATTCTTGTTTCATCAAGACCTTCTAGTACCGGGGGGCCACCCCCAGCACGGCCTATGTTATATGTCACTAGAATTGTAGCTAGTCATGGGAAGACCTCTAGTATAGAGAAATCTACAGTTTATGTTCCTCCTACCCACACGAATTTGGTTCACCCCTCATCCACTTTAGGTCAGCCCTTGGGGGTACAACCTATAACCAATCAAACCTCTTAGGGTATGGTTACACAGCAAATCAAGTACCTATAGGAAACATTAATTACCAACCCAACCCTACATGAATGCCTTATGTTGGAATTCAATATCCTAGTAATAATTTCATGCCATGGGGGAAACCTAACTAGTCCTACATCCCATCTATGGGATGGATACCTATACATACTGCGACGAGTGCTGGAGGACCACCTTATGGAGGTCCTCCCCCTAGGGGGGACTAATGGTCCTGAAGGACCTGGTGGCTTTCCTCCTTATGGTCCTAATGGTCTTGGTGGTCCTAAGGGGCCTGGTGGCTTCCCTCCTAATGGTCCTGGAGGGTCTGGTGACCCTCCTCCTATTGGTTCCGGAGGCTCCAGAGGTTTACCTCCCAGGGGTCCTGGAGGGTCCAGTGGTCCTCCTCCTAGAGGCACTGGTGGTCTTCACGATCCTAATCCCATAAATCAAACCCCCATGGGCAGATATCCCAGCAGTTCTTCATCACAACAACCTGTCTATCAGTTTACTTATGGTACTCCTAGTACTTATATGTCATATCAATATTACCAGTATGTGCAACCTAATCACCAGTTACCTTTCCTAGTAACTTTGGACTTTCCTAATTTTTCCAAGTTGATTAATGATCCCATTCAACATAACCCCTCGTGGCCTCCCATTCTGGTAAATTTACCATCAAACATTCCAAAGTTCGATGGGAAGCTGGGAGATGATCCAAAAAACCATGTCATGACATTCCATTTGTGGTGTTCTTCGAACTCCCTTATGGATGATTCAGTTCATTTAAGACTCGTCCAGCGAACTTTGACCAGTACCGTCACGAAATGGTACATTGAACTCCCACAACATTCATTTGTGGATTTTGGCTCATTGGCAACTGTGTTTCTTACACACTTTCAGCTTCCTATCCATTATGAAATGGGTACATATATCTTAACTTCTCTATGACAAAACACCTCCACCCACATATCTGATCATATCCATGAGTGGAGAAGGCAAAGAAGACTTATTAAGGGTCCTATCCCAGATCAGTTGTTAGCTGATTGGTTTAATGAATCTTTGTTGCCTCCAATCGCCTGAGATCTGGTTATGGGAGGTGCCGTTACTAAAGAGCAAGCCATTATTTGAGCCCAATATATGGACTTGGTCTATTCCCAGTCTGGAACATTGTATGACTTGATCCCTCAAGCTCCTCGCCCAAGCACCGATCCTGCTAAGCCACGAGCAGAAATCCTTGTTGATGGGATTGTTGGTTCAATCCAGTCCCCATCGACAACAAAACCTACCAAGCAACCCCGGACTTCCACCCCTACTCCTTCAACTCCCAATTTTTCCACCAAGGTCAATTCCATTCTGAGTATTCAAATGCCCGGTAACAATAAAAAGAAAGGTAAAGCTAAAAACAAAAAACCTGGAAACCAACAGGAGAATCCAAAACCAACCACCAACGAAAATGATATAGGGAAAAGAAAAGTGAAATATCCATGTCTATTATGCGGAGGTGACCATTTCACGAAAGAGTGTCCTCTTCGTGACGAAATCACCCAATTCTCAAAAAGTAATCCTGCTCCATCAGTTCTCATGGATCCTTTTCCCTCTCAACAACAACTGATAGACCACATGTCTAATCAAGGAAAATCTAGTTCTTCAGAGGAAATTTGCATGATGTCTTCAGACACTATTAGTTTTCAAACTCAAAGTCAGAGTTATGACAAACCCACAGACAAGAAAGAAGACAATTCTTCTTCAGGAAAAGCTCCCTCTACTGGCTCTCTCGAGTCCTCATCTACTGTTCCCCTAACCATCGAGAAACCTAATATTGACATGTCTTTGCATCCACCCAATAGTGCTCTTAGGAAGGTTGTTTTTAACCCTAATGCCCAAGCTACTCAATTTTATAATGTAGTTGAAGATCTTGCTCAGGCACCATCTGCAATGTCTACCTTGGAAGTACTCCAAAGTTGTCCTACACAGCGCAAAAACTTGTTAACTGCGTTAGGAGATTTAGCCTTGAACAATTCTAATTTGATTCATTTCAATGACAAGAACTATAAGTATAGACTACCTCACAAACTTACTTTCCAAATCATAACGAAAGTAGTCAAAAAGAAGGTCTTTAGAACTGTCTTAAACGAAGGAGCTTCAACTTCAGTTTTGTCCCTGTCTTGTTGGAAAGCTATTGGATCTCCCGAGCTTCTAACATCACCTACGACTCTGAAAGCCTTTGATGGACGAGGTTTCTATCCCCACGGTCTCATACCATCCCTTTTAGTTGAGCTTGGGGGGAAATCTATTTCTATTCAAGTGGAAGTAGTTGATGCCCTGCTAGATTACAACCTCCTTTTAGGAAGAAATTGGTTTTATACCATGACTGCTGTCGCTTTTACGTTATTTCGAATTGTCCAATTTCCACATCTAGGGAGAATTGTCACCATTGACCAGCTCAATTTCTATACGTCGGATATTACTACCTCTACGGCTAATAACATCCCTATGTTAGGTCATTCCCCTCCTCCTTACCAGTCGATTGGGGTAGGCATGCTGAAGGATTCGTCCCTTATGGATATTTTTCCCTCAAACCCTCCTAACACAGACACGGCGACAGTAAATATCATTTCGTCATTTCATTATGATCCAAAGGGAAAACACATTGTTGAGTCCACCTCATTGAGTCCTCATGAAGAAATGTACAACGTTATCCAAACCCTTTTCGATGACCACACTGATGAGCTTCATCTTGTAACTTCGGACCCTTACCACCTACCCTACCGATTAGAACCCTCTCTTCCTATTCTGGATTATCTCTCCCAGACATTCCCTTTCGATGAGTCCATTATGGATATCATGAGTACAAATGAGCCTATATGGGAGGATCATCATCATAGATCCTCGTTCCTCCCCAACACCAGTTCGGTAGACCATGATTTTGCATCCCTTTTTTCCATTGATATTGTCAACACACCTCAAACTCCTATATTGTTACAATACATAGATTATGAAGGAAATCTATGCAACATTACTCAAACAAATCCAATTGACATATCAGCCAAGCTTGGTACCCTTGAGCATGTTCATGTTGGGAAGAACTACTCAGCAGAAGAATCTGAAGCATATAGAGCACTTTTCAAAGAGTTCTGTGATATTTTTTCTTGGTCTTACAAAGAAATGTCAGGGATAGACCCATCCATTGTGGTCCATGAAATAAAAACCCATCCCACTGTAAAACCTGTCAGGCAAAAACTAAGGCAAGTCCATCCACGAAAAGCTATAGCTATCAAAGCTAAAATAGAGAAACTTCTCAAAGCAGGGTTTATTTATCCCGTACCCCTGACAGAATGGGTATCGAACGTCATCCCTGTCAATAAAAAGTAGGGCACCATTAGAGTCTGCATCGATTTCATAGATTTGAACAAAGCTTGTCCCAAAGACAACTTTCCCACTCTGCATATCAACCAGATTATCGACAATTGTGACGGAAGTGTCATCTTCTCATTTATGGATGGCTTTTCGATTTATAATCAGATTGAGATTTTACCCACTGATCAACACAATACAACATTCATTTGCCCATGGGGAATCTTTGCATATAGGAAGTTACCATTTGGCCTGAAAAATGTTGGAGACACTTTCTAGCACACTATGTCCTATGTGTTTCATGATATAAAACATATCAGTGAACCGTATCTTGATGGCCTCCTTGCTCATTCACAGTGACAGGAGGGCCACCCTGGTCATCTTAGAGATATTTTCCTGAGATGTCATCATTATAATATACAGCTCAATCCTCATAAATGTGTTTTTTTCATTGAGACGGGACGCCTGTTAGGTTTTTTGGTTTCTAAAGATGGCACACCGATAGATCCATTGAAAATTTCCTCTATTTAAGCTCTACCAGCCCCAACCAACCTTCTATAACTCCAAAGTTTGCAAGGGAAGGAAAACTTTCTCCGTCGTTTCGTGTGCAATTTTGCAGAGAAAACACATGGTTATATGCGTCTCCTCAAGAAGGACACTCCGTTATTTTGGGATGACCAAGCCCAACGTGCCTTTGATAATCTCAAACATGCTCTGAATCATTCACCCATGATACACCCCCCAGATTATTCAAAGGATTTTCTCCTATACATTGCTGCCTCCACCACTACCATCTCTACGGTTTTAGTGAAGGAAAATCTCGACGGTCAGGAGGATGTGATCTACTATGCTAGTAAGAATCTCATGGATTCTAAAACTTGATATTCACACATGGAGAAATTAGCATTGGCCACAGTCATTGGTGTTCAAAAATCTTTTCAATACATTTTGCTCCGGACAACCACCGTATTAGAAGACCAGAACCCTATGTATTATATCCTTACTCGTCCGGTGCTCGGGGGAAAGTATTCCCGATGGATAGTCATCCTACAAGAGTTTGATCTAGAATTTTCCAAATCCACATCAAATAAATCCTTAGTCTTTGCTGAGCTCATATGTCATCTTCCCTATGCTTCGACGGAATCTGAGCCCAGTGATTCATTCCCAGATGAATTCTTGTTCCTGATAAGCACTACTGACCCATGGTATGTAGATTTTATCATTTATCTCCAGACACAAATATTTCAGCCAACTCTATCCCATGATGGTTGTCGCCTTATCTGTCACCACGCAAAATACTACCTCATCTTGAATGACACTTTGTATAGACATGGTATCGATTTCATTCTTCGAAGATGCCTTACCCACGAGGAAGCTGAACAAGTTTTGAATGATTGCCACTCTAGAGCATGTGGCAGTCATTTATCTGGGATGGCTACAACCCATAAAATCCTTCGTGTTGCCTATTTCTGGCCTTCATTCTTTAAATATTGTCACGAAGCTGTTAAGAAATTCCCACCCTGTTAACATTTTTACCCGAAAAAGCACACTCATCCTGCTCCATTACACCTCGTCATTGTCATTGATCTGTTCGCCAAACAGGGGATTGATTTGATGCATTGTAAGCCTACCTCAGCTGGGGGGCATGGTTACATCATCATAGCCGTTGACTATTTTACAAATTGGGCTGAGGCCATGCCTACATATGCAGAGGATGGTAAGACTATCGCTCTCTTCCTGTTCAATCATGTGATAGCGAGATTATGAGTACCATAGTCCATAGTTACTGATCACGGATCACATTTCCGTAATAAAATGATGGAGGAACTAAGTGTCAAGCTAGGTTTTCATTATGAAAACTCTACGCCTTATTTTCTGCAAGCTAAAGGTCAAGTCAAGGCCATTAACAAAGTTTTGAAAACGATGCTTCATCGGATGGTTGGAGACCATAAATCCAACTGGCACCATATCCTTTTCTCCGCTCTTTGGGCTTACAAGACTTTGGTGAAAATAGCTACTAGTTTCACACCTTTCCAACTTGTCTATGGACTCGAAGCTGTCTTAGTGATTCAATGTCAGATTCCATCCTTGAAACTTGTCGTCGAACTTCTCCCAGACACTTCCGTAGAGGAAGAGAGATTTCTATACTTGAATAACCTTGACAAAACTATAAGAGATGCTGCCTTAGCTAATAAGGCACACAAGAAACGCGTCAAGGTTTAGTATGAAAAGTCTGTCCAACCTCATGCCTTTAATGAGGGTGACCTAGTTTTGACTTATGATCATAGATATGACAAACTAGGGAAAGGGAAGTTTGAATCCATGTGGTACGGTCCTTTTAGCATTTCCAAAGTTTTAGAGAAAGGGGCCTGTAGTGAGAATTTCTCCTCACTACAGGGGTAAGAATGGCTCCCTTGTGCCTATAGGGCACAAGGGTAGGTTCCTACCCTTAGAAAACAGTAAAAAACGGAAGTAAAAATGACTGAAACAGAGCTGCGAATTGAAACTAAGCTAAGCTACACTAGAACAATTAAATGACAGCTATTGTAAACTACGTCTAAGAGCAAATAACAGAAAGAAGTATGGAGATGCATCCCTTGTGAACCCCTCTGCAAACAGTGGGTTAGGGTTTCGCCTCCAAAACCTGCAAAATAAACCTATAATACTATGGAACAACCTGCAAACAAAGTTAATGGAAAACCTGCAAATGAAAATATTGGTTAGAAAACAAGATAAGCAAATAAACATGCATAAAAAGAAGTTATACCTCACTTGGGTGGAAATGGGCCACCATGCCCTAGCTCATGGGAGCAATGGCTTGGAGAAATGGAGATGAAGGAGGGGGAGAGTGGGTGGTTTGAGAGCAAGAGGTCTCAAAGCATCCACGGGAAGTGTAACAATATGCAAATGAGGAGCGTTTTGACAATGACCCCCCACCCTCCTTTTATAGTTTTTCCAAGGGATTTTAGGGTTTTAAGCCCTTGGTCAAGGCTTTAGCCCCTTTTTTGGGCCTTTAGCCCCTTTCGCCCTAACTTTAGCCCCTTTCAAGGTTTTAGCCCCTTTTTTAGGGCTTTAGCTCCTAGGGGTCTATTTTGGGCTCTTTTTGGGGGGTTTTTAGCCCTTTTCTTCATCCTTTTGCCCTTTTGGAGGTGTGGGGGTCAAATGGAAGGTCATGGAAGGTCTTATGGAGTGAAATGAGTGTTGTGACATGGTGTCCTTGGGTGGTGTAGGCCATTGAGAGTTGTGTGGGAGATTTTTGGGTTAACAGGGCCTACGAGCTCATGGACTATGATGGAATCCCCTTAGGACAACCTTGCAATGGGTTGTACCTGAAGAGTGTTATAGCAGATTTCACCACTCCAGGTGAATCACACTTTGTATGGCCTTCCCCTGTCCCACTGCAGACTCTTTAGACCCCATGGACCATATTTTATCCTTTGATGTTACCTTGATCATCCCTAAAAACTATATAAAAAATGAGATACACGGCTTTTTCCCCGATAACCGCGTACATACGTGGATCTGTCCCCGATAACCACATACATCGGGATGTGTGCATAATCCAAATCCTTTTTGGAGTTTTCCTTGACATGGATCCATCTCATTCGACTCCTGGCCTTCCATATGCCTTGAGATCGCTCGGATTCGACCCTTCATAAGGAACCCCTTGGTACATTGAAGGCATATATAGAGAGATTGAAGCAACGAAACTATAGTCCATTGTTGCCAGAATTTATGCTTGAGTCTGCATCCCTTTGGAACACTTTTGTGTTCTTCCCAAGCTTGCCTTTTGCTAGTGAGCTTGCTATCGTGAGATGGAGGATTGAGGTGGTGGAGGCCCAAGTGGGGGATTCAGTTTCTCCGATTCATAGACGTGCCGTCAAAGGTTGTACCTATCTTGTAATCTCTGATTTATATTAATAAGAACTATCTTTTCCTGTCCAATGATGTGTATTTGATTAAATATTGTATCCATTGGAATATGTCAAATGCTTTTACATTATTGATTATATATGCTAGAATAGATCTAACACCATTATATATAGTATGCTTGTATTGGTTACTTGTTGTTGAGGAAGTAGTATATCAATTCAAGCTGAAGATTGGAAAGCTCAACGGGGATCTACTTCAACCGTCCAGAATAAGGTACGAGGTCTGATCCTTTAGTGTTAGACATTTGATTTCTATTACATATTGGGAAAGATTGATTTCTAGGGTCATAGCTATCTGTTGTGGTACCCCAAGCCATAGGAATTTCTCTTCGTAACAGAATTGGCGACTCCACTGGGGATGTACCTTGTTTTTATTTGGGGTCGGGGGCACAATGGGCTTGATATTATTGATTTGCTCTCTATTTCTCTTTTTTTCTGTGTCGCATGTTATAGTATGTTTGTCCATTGACACTCCCCTTTATTGGTTGGGCTTGACCTACTTTTTACCACTGCCTTCTCTGTATACACGGGTTTTTGGCCAACAGTCGCATACATACACGGGGTTTTGGCCAAAAGTTGCATACATACGCGGCTGTTCTTTATACAGTCGCGTACATTCTCCCTTTTGGTGAGTCTGATGTTGTGGGAAGTTGCTAGGTGGGTTGTGAGTGTGGTTGGGTCTTCCTTGGTTCTGAAGTTGTCTGTTGGATGCTTCTTTTGTGACCAGTGACCGTTCATGCCTTTCATAGGTATAACGTCTACACTGGCATATAGGTTAGGTTCACCACCATTTGCATTTTGCATGACCTTATGACCATGTCACCATGACCTTAGGTACGAACCCACTCTATTATGTCACGGAACCTTCTTGCTGCTATAGAAGTGGCATGATGTGAGTGGTAGAGCTTCACCTTACATGGGTACCCTAGTCAGCGCCTTATTTGCATTTGGTGCCCATGCATACATTTCCTCCTATAGGGTGTGGGAGTCCGTTGTATAGTATTGTCATGACATTTAGCAAGAGCCTCATACTTCTCTTGATCTTATGCTGGCCTGTTTCCCCCCGGACTCCCCTTATGTCAAGTTGTGAATGCATTATCATAAGCTTTTCCTGCCTTATTGAGCTTTATGCCGGCTCCCCTGACATTGCGTTTCAGCCATATAGCCCGACCTTGTCTCATGTCTAGCCATGCAGAGCCATTTTTACATCCTTCGCAGCTTGATTCCCTTTTTACCGGGAGGGGATTTTCCCCCGAGTGTCGATATCCTACACATGTTTCCTTCCATTGAGCATAGATATGTTCCACTACTTGGAACTAGTTTGTTTTCCCTGATGACACTCGTCTCCTCCTAGTTTGTAACTATAAAGCTAGTTTATTCTTTTTTCAAGCTTTTCAAATAACTGAAAAAATCCAACAAAAAAAAATCAAAAAACCAAAAAGCCGGACAAGGAAAGATGTTATCTTTGGCAGCTGTCGAGTCGTGTCGCCTTCGAACAGAGAACTGTATATCACATCCATTGGTTGGGTTATATTTTGACTTAGGAGTTGTACTCATTTATCTAAGTTTATCTCCACCGACTGGTTAAGCTTCCAGTCCCTATGGAGCCTCTGTTGATGCCTCCTGTGTCACAGAGATGTCCCAGTTTGTATATCGAGTCTATGCTGCCTTCATTCAGTCACCATATACCGTTATGCTCTTGTTCGAAGGAATTTGAAACCTGTGTCGGCCATTCCTCAGTTATCTTGACTTTGCATGTCGGCCATTCCCGGTACAGTTACTGGTTCGTGCACCTTATGATCGAGTCCTTCCACATTAGACAGTTTTGTTGAGTACCTCGTGTTGGATGATGGGGGATCCCTTAATGCCCTCCTTCCAGTGGATTTCATCCCATCGACTTCAGATCATTTATTCTGGGATTGGAATCTAGAGTCATTTTGAGTGCCTTGAAACTTGCAGTCATCAGTGGCAAGTTCTCTCACCATCGACAGTTTCTTGGGAATACATCAATGTCCCCTGATCGATGGATTCTCTCAAGTGTTCGACCTCAACACATCTATTCACACTTGTTAGTTTGCACTCTAGTACCTTGATTCCCATTATCATTATCGGTGGGTAATCTCGCGTCTGTTAACGATATACATCAATGACCGATAATCAGACGATGGACAACTATGTTCGACCTCGACACCTCTATTCGCATAGTAGGACATGTACTCATAGCGGTTTGTGTAGAAGACCTTCCAGATTGGTGGCATCTCTTATATGCTACCTCCTTGATCGTGCCAGTGTTCATGAGATTTCAGCTCTAGTGACTTGATTCCAGTGTATGTCAGACATTTCCAGCCACTATGGAGATCTTGGTCTATTGTATATCTTCAGCCATTTTGGAGATCATGGTCCTTTGCATATCTTCATCATGGAGATTCTGATCTATGTATATTGTACATGGCGATGACCACATATGTGATATCATGTATTATGCCTATTCATGGCCATTGTACTCTTATGTATCCGGGACTGCTATATGCACTTGTAGTTATATGCAGAGTTGTATCATTGTACTATGTTGATTGGGTGGCTGGTCTTCCATTTGGGATCCTTCATCACTCCACTTCTGGGATGGACTTATAATGTATTTCGGTCATCGTATGACCCCTCTGACCTCACACATTAGGGGGCATCTGTTATAGCGGATTTCACCACTCCAGGTGAATCACACTTTGTATGGCCTTCCCCTGTCCTGCTGCAGACTCTTTATACCCCATGGAACATATTTTATCCTTTGATGTTACCTTGATCATCCCTAAAAACTATATAAAAAATGATATACGCGGCTTTTTCCCCGATAACCGCGTACATACGCGGATCTGTCCCCGATAACTGCGTACATCGGGATGTGTGCATAATCCAAATCCTTTTTGGAGTTTTCCTTGACATGGATCCGTCTCATTCGACTCCTGGCCTTCCATATGCCTTGAGATCGCTCAGATTCGACCCTTCATTATCCCTTGTGAAGCTATATAAGGAACCCCTTGGTACATTGAAGGCATATATAGAGAGATTGAAGCAACGAAACTATAGTCCATTGTTGCCGGAATTTATGCTTGAGTTTGCATCCCTTTGTCCCTTTGGAACACTTTTGTGTTCTTCCCAAGCTTGCCTTTTGCTAGTGAGCTTGCTATCATGAGATGGAGGATTGCGATGGTGGAGGCCCAAGTGGGGGATTCAGTTTCTCCGATTCGCAGACGTGCCGTCAGAGGTTGTACCTATCTTGTAATCTCTGATTTATATTAATAAGAACTATCTTTTCCTGTCCAATGATGTGTATTTGATTAAATATTGTATCCATTGGAATATGTCAAATGCTTTTACATTATTGATTATATATGCTAGAATAGATCTAACACCATGATATATAGTATGCGTGTATTGTTTACTTTTTGTTGAGAAAGTATTATATCAATTCAAGCTAAAGATTGGAAAGCTCAACGGGGATCTACTTCAACCGTCCAGAATAAGGTACGAGGTCTGATCCTTTAGTGTTAGACATTTTATTTCTATTACATATTGGGAAAGATTGATTTCTGGGGTCATAGCTGTCTGTTGTGGTACCCCAAGCCATAGTAATTTCTCTCCGTAACAAAGAGGTACTATGCCTAGATCTATCTTGGATAGTATCTTGCATATATGTATATTACTTGACTTTTAGTGTGCTTAAGTATTTTCAATATGGTTTTGAGTTTAGTGTTTGTATCTATTTATACCATGTTTTGGTTGTGCAGAGCAAATGGCTTTCTACGGCTTCGCTGATGGTGCTTGCCACCACACCTTGAATCTTGCCTCAGTTTCTTGGATTCTCTATTCCCTAGCTTATGATTTGGTCAGTTCAGGAGTGGTTTGTATTGTTTTCGCTACCAACAACATCATCGAGTATCGAGTAGTCATAGGTCTTCTGATTGAAGCTACCTCCCAAGATGTTCGTAACTTGGTAGTCTTGATGGACTTGCAACTTATGGTTTGTCATCTAAACCATACCTATACCATTAGGAATCCTATGCTTCTCCATCTCTTCCAGAGGGTGCGTTTGTTAGAAAGGTCATTTGAAACTATCACCTATAGGCATAACCCCGGGGAACATAATGCAGTTTTCGACTCATTGGCAAATTACATCCTAGACTGGCATATTGCCCATTCATGAAATGAAAACTCATGTAAAACTCATGTAAAATACATTCACCATTTGAGACATATAAACACCAAGTAGAAGTTTGTATATCTATATATATATATATAAACATGTTTTACAAAAAATAGGTCACAAGACCTCATCTGAAGCACGTAGGATTTCAGGTAAAAAATCATCATACAAAAGTCCTAAAGCTATCTATCATCTTTCAGTGAATACATCATGCACTCATCATCTAATGATGCTCATGGTAACACATAACTACTCAGGCTACTCTACGTAGCAGCCTACTGAAATGACCTAGTACTCTCGCTGTAGGCCTCTGGTACCTTAGTGGGAGGTCATCGATTGAGGCATCTGGGATGTCTAGAGTCAACCTCTTGAGGTTCTCCTCTAGCTCCCCTATCACATCATTGCCCTATGGTACAAAACAGGCTCCGGATCTCCTATCTAATGGGGAGGCTCCCCCAAGTTGTGCTGCTCCGACGTCTGCATGAAAACATTCAAGTCTCGTTACTAAACATAAAAAAAAATATAAAACATCAAAACGTAAAAACACAATTTCCATTTTAGGGTTTTTTTTCTTACCGATATCACCCCACTATCCACTAGGTGGGAGCGGTAGGTCAGGGTCACCACTGAATTCAATGCCCGCATATGCATAGTCCTCCACCATGAGGAGCTGATCTCTTAACCATCGAAATAATGAGTCACCGAATTTTACCTTGCCTCTACCCACTCCAGTACGGGCCATGATCCGGACCCACCTCTGCATGTGAGGGTCCCATGCCCTCAACTCTATAAATACCACCTGGGCTCTCATCTATAAAACCTGCTCGAAAAAGAAACAAGCTAGAATGGAACCGAAGCCGAATTGCTTTAGCTCCCCCTACAGACACTTGGTCAGCTGATCCTTGAAGATCGGAAGTAGAGGTTCTGCCCATTTGAAAACTCTAGGTGCCATGGCCTCTATGGCGTAGAGCATATGCACTCTATATGCCTAGTGTACCCCTTAGCTTCCTGCCACTCTCTACATGGTAAATAATAATGTCCGTAGAGGGCCATCCACCACTGCTTTTATGGGAATTTTCTTCCCCAATGTCCTAGTCCCAGGAATGCAATGGCGGTTTATCAACTCCTAAGTAGTAATGTCCCCTTCACGGGAACCATTCAAAGAGATGGGAGCACCCCATCTCGATAGGCCTGTTAGGAAGTATATGTCCTCTACTTCAAATGTCAATATGTGAGCACCAACCTAAAAATATTGTTGCTCTGAATTCCACATCTGGAGTATATGCTCTAGTAGTCGCTCATGTGATACCATACTGGGTGTGCAGAAAAACTTTAAGAGTCCACAGTCTCTCAATGTAGCTATACAACCCACGTTTCAATCGGCAAAGGCATCGTCATTGTCATGTTGTGTCTCTTTCCATATGACCATTTTTTATCAATGAGAACCTACCAAAAACCATCACAAGACCAATTAGAAACATTCCCAATCATTCAAATCCTCAAAAACGAGCTAGTTTTTCTTGTGCATTCCTTTTTATTTACCCACAGTCGGCACCTCTTGTGTCCCATTGAGGACACGTAGTGGCACCACCTATGTGTAGTGTTTTTAGTGCGGTTATATTGGGGTACTGCTTATCCCGCAAGGGATAAGAGCAATGCCGGCTTCCATGGTTTTAGGCTTCGCCTAATAAGCCCAAAACACCACCAAAAATCAAAATTGAAAACATGAAATGAAAGAGTAGGGTCTAAGCTATTACCTAGAACTGACGATGCGTGAATCCAATGGTAGATGCTCTCGATACCAGCGACTAAAAATCTAGCCAAGAAAATGCTCCAAAGGCTCTCCACTATGGGTAAATGGTAAAATGTTTTGATTTTTTACTATTTACATGACTTTTATATACATTTTAGGGTTTAACATGTTATAGTTTTGTTTGAAAATCATTTATTACTCAAAATCTATCAGTCATAATCCTTTAACGTCAGTTATTGGAGAATTTAACACTTTTTTTCAAGTCATTGCAGGATAGAAGAGCGATAGCAGTAAAGTTTTGGGAATTCGTTTTTTAATTTTTCGTACTACCATAAAATGGAAAAAGTATTTTGAGTGTTTATTGCGACACTTTGGTCACACTCTCGAAACTTAGCATCAAAGGTCCAAGTCCTTTTTTTATTCTTTTCAGACTCGTAAAATCTCTCATCGTGAAAAGAGACCTAGTGGAGTCTTCTTTAAACTCTTTTCAAGCTCCTTAAATATGAAAATATTGTCAAGTGATCTTGTATTCTTCATGCTCATTAAAGCACTTGAAGAGTTGTTCATCTGACGGTAGGTTATCACTTTTTTGGTTCAAGTGAACTATTTTATGAAAAAAGACCCTATGGAGTCTTCTTCCATGGTCGTTTAGACTCTCTAAACATGAATGATACCGAGTTAACTTTCATTGGACTTGTTAAGTCAAACATTGAGAGACCCTCTTTTGGGAACGAACCCCTCCTCTCTCAGGTTCATAAAACATATGAGTTTGTACTTGTCCTTGGACGAGCTATAATGAGTGTTTGTTACCCTCTTTGAACTCATAAAACCGAAAATAGGCACTCATCAACCACGATGGGGAAAATGGGAAGGGAATCATTTTGCAAATAAATGGCAGTAGTTTGTCATTACCTTTGAACATGGCACTTGCATGCATATCATTTCAATCAATTGGGTATTCAGCATATCTCCATGATGATCCACTTTCATGAGTCATGTCACTCCTTTAAGTCTTTCGAAATAATGCATTGTCCACCGTCGCACTGTGTGTTTGTCTGGTATAGTCATGCTGCCAAGTATTTTGTCATGCCGCCCGATGTTTAAAGGGAAGTTGAAGAAGTTTTACCTCTACAGTCAAAACAGTCTCTGTGTCAGTACTTTTGAGTTAGTATTATGGTTACCTTATTCACATCATTCCGGAACTTTGTTTTGAGTTTTGTGTCATCGAAGTGGGACTCATCATGGCCCTCCTTCGATGAGACTATTCATGTCGACATCAGCTCATCATCCAGGAAATAGTATTAGAAACAAAACTTAGTACCTTGAGATCTATATGCCTCAATGATAGATTCTCTCGCTCTCAACATAGGTTCACATCATTGACCTTTGATCGATGGAATCGAATGGGTGTTCGACATCAAGACATCTATTCATGCTCAATAGATTGTACTAGGGTACCTTGGGAATCATTGACATCAATGGTGATCTCCCTCGCACTTGTTGACGGTTCACATCATTGGCCAGTAATCAAGTGTTTTCTCCCATGTTTGACTTCAGAACATTGTAATCACATTGATAGAATCGTACTATATGGAAGACGAGATGAAGACCCTGGGTATTTGTTTAGTGCTCATTTCTTTCCCCAGGTTGCGATGGAGTTTTGTATATCTAGCATGGATCCACATTTGTATGTTCATGGCTATGCTCAAATTTGTGTCTGTATGACATAGATCTACATTGTATTTCTAGTAGCTATGTCCAAGTTTGAGTCCTCTATCACATGGATCTACATTGTAATCTAGTAGCCATGCTTGTTTATTCCTCTCATGGAACTGTCTTGTATTGGTTCGCAGTTATGAGTTGGTTACATTTGTCTATGAGTCAAAAGTATTGATGTACTACAGATACATACTCAACAACATTCTTCGACCGAGCTGACATTCTCACCTTGAAGTGACAACTTTTTCTCTCAAAGCTCTCGCTTATCATATCCCTCTAAGCCTCATGCTTTAAGGGGCATTCTGTAATACCTAAATCCTGTCACCATCATGTGATGATATCCTTAACCCCTATGTTTTCCCTTAATCCCAAAACTTGGAGTGGAAACTTGCTCTGTTTGTCAATTCTACTTGAGAAAACCTAGCACTGTGCTTACCCTTTGGCTGATAAGCGGTACCCTATTCAGCACCACCTGTATCTTGTTATAGAGAAGTGGTGCCACTACCTATATGCTTTGTTATTCAAGCATTTCTCACCTAAACCGCTCTGTCATAAGGGAACAAAAGCGGTACCTTGGGTAAAATGGGAAAAAGAGAAGTTTCTCGAGGCTTCTAGATCATGAGCCTCGTGTCCTCCCTTATCTAGTTTGAGCTAGAGATCCCCTTGGTAGGATCTTGGAACCACCTCACCCACAATTCTCTCAACTATCCCTATCCATTGAGCCTTATAAATACAAGCTCATATCCATATTTGAGGGAGAGAACTGAATAGGTATTGTTATGCTGTTGAATTGACTACCTAGTCGAAATCATTGGAGAGCATAGAGAGCAAGTTGGAGCTTATGGGGATGAAGTGTTTGTCTCACGGAGGATCTTGTCGACACTAAGGAAATGGTTGTAATATTCTTCATTCATTCTTAATGCAAAGCTGATTTTCGTCCCACATATATGTTGTTTTGATTTCACATGTATATGTTACTGGATTCCTTAGTCACTAGTATGGATATGTAGATGATTTTCTAGTAGCCTTGATGTGCTTGTATGTTTGACATGTTTGAAGGTACACAGGTTCATGATCGAAGCAGTATTCCAGGTGTCTACAACATTCAGGGAAGGTCTTCATCCTTTTTCGTTCACTCATTTGTTCTGGATCTGAACCATTCAGACCAGAGGAATAGCTTCTGTCCGTAGAAGGTGCAATATTCCTGATAACAGATGTTAGTCTCATAATTACTCCTCCTTTCCTACGAAGTTTCATATTATCAACCTGCTCCCCCTTTGTCCGAGGAGGGTTCATGTCTTTGACCTGATCTTCCTTTTCGAAGAAGGTCCATTTCTTCATCATTTGTAGTCCCATCACTTTTCCTCCTTGCGAGGAAAGTCCTTTCGAACTACACCAATATTGTCATGGAAGTATTCGAACTTCACTCGAGATAGATGCTTGGTCAGTACATTAGAAACTTGCTCATCGATACTCACATACTAGTGCTTGATGGCTCCCTTTAGTACCATATCCCTTATATAAAAATATCAGATTTATATATGCTTCGATTTGTCATGGAACACCAGATTATCTGTCATATTTATACAACTCTGGTTGTCACAAAAAATTATTGTGGTGTCCACCTCAATTTCAAATATTCCTAACATCATCTTTCGAAGCCATATCGCTTCACAATAAGCGAAGAAAGCTACAATGTACTCTACTGTAGCCGTACTCATAGCAAAACTGGATTGTTTCTTGCTAAACCATAAGATCATGGTGGATCCCAGACAATAACATACACCTGAGGTGTTATTTCTGTCTGCAGCACTTCCTGCCCAATCTGAATCTGTATATCCATACAAATTGTAATCTTGATCTCTCCCATAGTACAATCCCAGATCAATTGTACCTTTTAGGTACCTCATCACATGCTTTGCAGCTATCAAGTGAACCCATCTAGGTTTAACTAGATATTGACTCAAGGTGTTCACAACAAAGCATATATCTGGCATTGTGTTTGTCAGATACATTAATGACCCAATAATCTGTCTATAGTGAGTCATGTCCACTAGCTAGGATGTCTCATTAGAAAATAGCTTTAAGTTGGTGTCCATGGGTGTGGCCATGGATTTACAATCCAACATATCAAATCTTTTCAAGATTTCTACTACATACTTTCCCTTATTCGAAAAAATTCCTTCTGGGCTCTGCCACACTTCCAGCCCTAAGAAATAATGCATCAATCCAAGATATTTCATCTCGAATTCTTCATCTATCTTCTTCTTGCAATCCTTTATTTGTTTCTCATTTCCAGTCAGAAATAGATCATCCACATACAACAATAGTATGACTAGTTCATCGTCTATAATCTTCATATAAATATTAGGATCAGCTTTACTCTTGGTAAAGCCCATGCTTGACAAGAAGCTATCTATTATGCCATACCAAGCTCTGGGAGCTTACTTTAGTCCATACAGAGCCTTTTTCAACTTTCATACATGAGTCTCTATGTCTTCGACTTCAAATCCTTGTGGTTGTTCGATGTAAAACTCTTCTTCAATCACACCATTAGGGAAGGTTGTATTTACATCCATTTGGTGTAAGTCCCATTTCATAATGGAAACAAGTGCCATGATAGTTATGATTGAAGTGTACCTTTCTACTGGAGCAAATGTCTCTTCATAATCGATCCCCTCTTTCTGAGAGAATCCTCTAGCCACAAATATTGCTTTGTACTTTTCAATACTTCCATCCGCAACATGTTTTATCTTGTAGATCCATTTCAAAGATACCACACTCCTGTTTTCTAGTTTAGGGAAAATATCCAAAACATCATTCTTCATGATCGACTGGTATTCTTTCGTCATTACTTCAACCCATTCTTTCTTCTATGCAACTTCCTCATAGCTGGTGGGTTCTTGATCTACAAGGTCACACATCAAAGCTACATAACTGGAATATGGCTTTGATATTTTGTTGGTTCTTGTGGAGCCTTCTGGTAGTCCATATGTTTCTTCTTCTTGTATGATTTCTCTTATCCAATCAGGTTTTCTCTTTCGAGAGATATCCATAGTAGGGGGATCCTAAGGCTCTAGCATGTCATCATCTTCTAATGCTACTATTTCAGGAGTTGGTTCAGCTTCTGTCCTTCTGGGAGGTACATCTTTGTCATGTACTTATTCAAGCTGACACCCTCTAGACTTCTTAAGAGTTGTCTCTTCGTCAAATGTTACATCCCTACTAATCTCGATATGATGGAATCCTGAAATGTATATCCTGAAGGCTTTGGAGACTTCACAATATCCTACAAATGTTCCCTTCTTACCAGAAGGATCCAATTTGGTTCTCTTCTCTTTCGGAATATGTACATATACTGGACAACCAAATATATTGAGATGGCTTACTTTAGGTTTATTTCTGGCATACATTTCTTCAGAAGTCTTGAATCCAAGAGCACTGTGAGATAATCTATTTTGCACATATACGGTTGTTCTTGCAGCTTCATCCCATAAGTGCATAGGTAGGTCTTGGTCATGAATCATGGTCTTCACTGCTTCCATGATGGTTCTATTCTTTCTTTATGCAACACCATTTTATTGGGGAATATAGGGATTTGTTAGTTCCCTCTTGATTCTTGCCTCCTTACATAATGCTTCAAATTAATTTGAAGTGTATTCTCCACCATTATCTGATCTCAGTGCCTTGATTCTCTTTTCTGACTGGTTATCTATCAAGGCTCTGAATTCCTTGAATTTCCCGAACACTTCACTTTTATTATTGAAGAAGTATATCCAAGTATTTCTTGAATAATCATCAATAAATGTGGCATAGTACTCATATACACTCAGGGATATGGAGGGAATAGGACCACATACATCACAATGGATTAGTTCCAACGTACCTTTAGTCTTTGTGTCACTTTTCATAAAGGGATTATTGATGTTCTTTCCCTATGCACATCCCTTGCAAGTTCCCTTATGTTCGATCTTCAGATATGGTAACCATGTTACCACCTTTCTCACATAGGGAAATGCTTTGTAGTTGATGTGAGAAAGTCTCCTATGCCATAGTTCACTTGAGCTGGTAGTCTCATGGACAAGGGATGTCTCTGGATGTCCTTTGGGCTTGTACAGTCCTCCTTCTTCTTCTCCAATGACTACAACATCTTCAAGTGTCTCTCCTTTGGACCACATAAGTACTTGTCCATCTATAAAAGCAACTCTATATCCTTTCTTATCTAAATATGAGATGGAGAGTGGGGTCTTTTTCAAACCTGGTACATACAGTACTTCCTTCATCTTCATGGAGGTCCTGGAGTCAAGCTTTTATCTTGATTCACCAATACCTTTGATGGGATATTTATATTCATCTCCCAATGATACCTTCTGGGGAGAGTTCTTCTCTTCAAGTGTTGACAGAGATGTCTTCTTTCCTGTCATGTTCTTAGAGGCACCACTATCAATAAGCCATGTATCTTCTCCAGGTGTTACAGACCTAGAGAGTGCAGAAAATAACACATACTCTTCTATGTATTCACCTCTAGTTCTCTTTCGAGGTATTTCTTCATTCTCATCTTCAGCTAGATGAGCATGATGGATTTTGTTGTTGTTGTTCTTTGATGATGGACATTCTCTAGCAAGATGTCATATCTTATGACAGTTGTAGCATTGATACTTTGAGTAATACTTCTTCTTCTTCTTATGGAATTTCTTCTTTGAAGGCTTATGATTACTCCTCTTGAATTTTGATTGATTTCTTCCTTTAGTATGGGTAGCTAGATCTTGATCATCTTCTTTAAGAAGAGCTTCTCTATTGGCTACTCTAGCTTCTTCTTGCATGCAATCTTCCCACACTATGTCAAACTTCATACTTTCTTTTCTGGCACATAGAGTTTGGATGAATGAGTCCCAAGGTCTAGTGAGGCCATTGAGAGCAGTCATAACCAATTCATACTCATCAATGGTACCTCCAATATCACGTATCTTCTCTTTGATCTGGGAGACCCTTGTGAAGTAATCTTGAATAGATTCTCCTTTGCTCATCTTGGTGCCCTTCAATTGAGCTCTCAAATTCATCTTTATGTTGATGTTCTTTCCTTCATACATTCTAGAAAGTGCATCATACATTTGCTTAGGTGTCTTCTTAGATGACACTTGAGGGATCAAGTGATTATTAATAGAACCAGCAATGATCCTCATTGCCTTGATTAGGTCTTTTTCATGCTTCTCCTTAGCTTCAGCTTCTCCAGGTTCTGCAATGTCATCCTTGATGTACTTTGCAAGACCATTCTCTTTTAGAATGAGGCAAATCCTATACTTCCAAGCTAGGAAGTTTTCTAGGACTTCCAATTTGTCCTCAAGCTTAGTGCTTGGGGCCATCTTGTAGAGTAGGTCACTCAAAAATTAAATTCATCAAAATAGGAGATTGACCTTACCAGTAGATGCGCTTGAAGGAGGTGATTTGGTTGATCCAACTAATTTCTGGAGATCCCTAATCTTCAGTCTTCAAATCCTACTTGTGAGGTTGTAGCACTACAGAATTCCTAGTTTTGTTTCACAGTTTTCTAGTTCACTACCAAACTAGGGTTTGTCTTTCCTGGAGATCCAACCACCCAAAAACTTAGACCTAGGGATCAATAGATGTGCTCTAGGAGGGTGCAACTTTCTATGCAAGCATATCTTCAAAAACTCCAACTTTTGTAGAAATCCTAATTTCTTCCAGAGAGGGAGGAGGGAGAATTTCACCTTGTGAAAGCTGCTCTAATCAGGTTAGATTTGATACCATGATAAGATTTCATATGCTATACTAGATTCAATAGTATTCAATTCAAAATCACAGCAGTGACATATCAAGAATCACTGATAGAAACACAATCACAAGATAGACACAACATTTATCCTGGGAAGCCCTCAAGGGGAAGAAAACCCAGCAAAAACATCCTCTTTATAAGATGTATAAAAGACAACCCCAAAAACAGGTGTTCTCCTCCTTTTGTTTTTCTCTCTCTCTCTCCTATGTGCTACACAAGTGAGTGAATCTGTGTTCAAATAAGAACCACGGCTCCTCTATTTATACACAATAAGTCAACTGACTTTTACACTAGACAAGTCAGCCCCACTAAACTGTCTGGGCCGACTTCACCTAGGAAGACTCAAAATAGTATATTATATTATTTATTAGGGTACTAAAGACCCGACACAAGTGGAGGCTTTACCTCTTGACTCTATGATGACCAAATACAATAGTAACGCCCCATTGGAAGAACAATAACATCTCCCTTGGGTTACATCAGTAAAATACATTTAGAATATCCTTTAAGTTACAATATTTCAATAGTGTCATCGACAATGTCAATTAGTTCAAATTCTGCATTCATCCTCAATCCTTTGACCTCGATAGGTACTTGAGTCAGTCTACCAATGGGTAGAACCTTTGACTGATTCTCAATTCTTAGCTAAATGGGAGACTAGTCCAATCGTGGCTTATTCATGCTCTCCCATGTATGTCTTGTCTTGTCAATATATTGAAATCTAAGCCAAGGTATATTATGATATAGTCCATATCATAATCTATTATCCACACAGTCATTCACAGTTCTTAGCCAGTTTTTAATCTTTTCCCAATATGATAACTCTATTTTCAGTTCATAGGTCTTCTGGAGTTTCCTCTATGGGTGTTGTCAATTCTGTGACATCATCTCTATCATTGATTAATGCTAAACAAATTTTCAAAAATTCTTTGAGCTTACGAACCTTTTTCATTGGTTGCTTCCAAAGTAGTTGTTCAAATCTTTTGGGCATGATATTTACTTGTCGAGATGTCGACGGTTGAATGGCTTCAACAAACTCAGTCGAACATCCAAGAAGACTTATTTCTCCTTCTGGACATCTAACAGGGATTTCTTCCGTGCCACTAGTAGAACCTGTGGTTTCCCATGGTGTGTATTCCGGTCTTCTCCTGTTGCAACATCTCCTCTTGTAATAACAATAATGTTAATTTCTCTTGGCTCAGCAGAAATCATTTGAATGTTCTGGTTGGGGTTCGGATTTTGATTCTGCATAAGGTTGGTATTTCCCATAGTTCGAGCATGCCATTTCACAATTAATTGCGAACACTATTCAACAATGTGATCAAATGCTTTACAATATGTACATGTTTTCGTAGGACTTTGACAATCTCAAGAAAAATGTCTTAGCTACCCACAGTTATAACATATGACTTGGCCTCTTCCTCGACTAAATCCTCCTCCTCCTTGTTGTTTTCCTCGGCCTCGAAAATTTCCACCCCCCTTTGCTGATGGTATTGTTGATGTGGTGGATACTGGTTCTATTGATATTGTGGCCGAGGATATTGAGGTTGTTGGTATTGCAGTGGTGGATATTGAGCAGGATGGTATTGAGGTTGTGCTCATTCATTCCGAGTTAATTGAGAATATCCAACTATGGATATTCCATTTGGTATTAGAGAGAAGTTAGGATTTAGGTTTCTAGGGTTTCCCTAAAAAAAGGACCTTGAATAAAAAAATTAAAAAAGGTAAAAGTAAACCCCCCCCCCAAAAAAAAGTAAAAGTAAAACCATAAAACACCCCCAAAAAAGTAAAAGTAAAAGAAAAAAAAGGGTAAAAGTGAAACCACACGTGGTTTCTTAATAAGTGGGTTTGGGTTTGAATATAAAAGTGCATAAAAATTACTACTAAGAAGCAAGTGAGATTTGAACTTAGGTGGGGAAGGTGACACTCATTCCTCCCAACCAACCAATCTAATGGCATTTTACAAAACTTAAGGGGAAAAAAATCTAAAAGTGCATAATAATTGCTACTAAGAAGCAAGTGAGATTTCAACTTAGGTGGGGAAGGTAACAATCATTCATCCCAACCACCCAATCTACAAGAAGTCTTTAGGGGAAGAAAATTAATTATTTCAACCTTAAAAAAAGATTATTATTATTATTATTATTATTATTATTTAATAAATGTATTAAGCACAATTATTAAATTACAAGAGTAAAGAAAAACAGACAAAATTGAAGAAGATGAGAAGTCAGTCAAAAGGAAAACCAACTATCGTTAAAGAACACCAGAAGTTAGGAATTATGGCGAAGTCTAAATCAAAATTGCAGTCCCAACTACAAGTAGCAATTCACAAAGTATTTGGCATGATGAAGTTGGATATTTCTAAGGAATTAATGAGTCAAAAATATACCAATCAAAATCTACAAAACCAAAAAATCATGAAAGATGCAGTCGAGAATAAAGAAGAAATAAAATGATTAAACAAAATCATCAAGGACAAAGATGGCAAAATCACGCAAATTCAAACAAAAGTAAAATGCCAAGAAGCAGATAATTTACGCCTTCAGCAACAAATTGAGGAACTCCAACGGAAAGAGGACGACTCAAAATAATTACACAAGTTGGAAATTACGAAATTCCATAACACATTAACAAGTAGTACTGAAGAAATATATAGATTAAGAAATCATAATAAAATATTAATCACAAAGATTAAAAAACGGAAACATAGTCTCAAGAAGGAACAATCCAATGAAGACCTCGAAGGAAGAGTTCTATAAAATCAAGAAGAAAACCAGCGCCGAAAGAATCTTAATCAATAACTAGAGAAACAAATCAAGAAGTTAAAAGAGGACAAAAAGTCGCAAGATGAAAGGTTCGAGAAGATTCAGAGTAAAAACAATCTACTAGAGAACAAAATAACGCAAATCTAGAAAGAAGCATCCAAACTCTCCGAAAAACAAAATCAAGTCAAGGAAGTGAAGGAAATCCTCGCCACAGTTCAAAATGAAGAAAAACAAACAACACATACGCCTTACAGACATCTCAATATAATTGTCATTTTAACCAACGACATGGTCAAAATGAGCATTCACAAAAGAGTTATGTTGACAAGCAAACAGTTCGACATACTAAGAAACAATTGAGACAACCCATTTCCCAAAACAATCTCAGAAGTCCAATCAAAATAAATCTGGGATGGACCACAGCAGATAAGATGCGACAATTCTCCTGGGAATCCNTTATATATATATATTTATATATTTATATAATAATTAATAATGTCTTTACAAAAATACATGGCTATTAATGAAAGGGTAATTCGTCAAAATATAAATAACGAACCCTCAATTGTAACTTATCACTTACCGTATGCTTACCCAGCGGGGAAATGAAATGTCTACAACAATTTCAATGTGTTTTAAAATGAGTTTGTAAACGAAGATAATATAATTTGAAAGTGAGGATATGGAGAATTGTTGAGGAGTTTGGCTTTGGAGGTCGCGGGGGAGCTGAACTTCGAAACTAGCAGGGCTATCATATGCTGATAGTCGATGCATGTAGATCGTAGTGGATTGAGGCTGTTGAGGCACGGATTCAAATATTAATATTGATTTGCATCATTAACACAAAAAATCTGGCGAGATTGCTGCTACTACAGAGTTTATCATGTGAGGTTTCGGGTTACAGAGCCAGAGGAGAGCCGTGATGTTTGCCTTGATTGGCTACACTGGAGATCTGAGATCTGATCGCAGCTATTATGGAGATCTGATAGCAGATATCAGTGTTCATCCAATCACCAGATATATGTTGGAGCTTAGGAGGAACGATTGATGGTGGAGTTTGGACCGCAAGGTTCAGATTTGCTAGATCGGTTGATTCTGGAAGATCTTTGATCCAGGCCTGCTTAGATCGCTAGATTTTCTTTGGATATCAGAGTTCACTGATGTAGGAGGATTTTGGCAGCAGCTACAAGGTATTTCTTGGGGTTTGGGTATGTGGTCTGATGGGCTTTGATGTGGTTTGGTGGGGAGGCATGGAGGAGGAGGTGGATTACACCTCGGATGGGACCCATGAAAGAGATATTTTCATTGAAGGTGGATTTTCTAGTGCTTTGGGTCGGCAGGGGGTGCTGACTGGATCTTTGATGACGAGTTGGGGGCCAGGGGTCCCCACTGGGCTCGTGGAGGTAGTGGGGTTGGCAGAGAATGATTGTACTCAGGCTAAAAATATCAGGAATTCATCGCCTTTCAAATCGGTGGGTCTAGAGGGTCTGGAGGCGGTCTTAACACATCTAAAGACACCGGAGGGTTTGGGTGTAGACAGGCCCAACCTCGCTGTTCTTCTCAGGAGCACTCTCTCACCTCAGATCGGGGACTTTACAAATTTCCCTGAACTTTCTTCGGCGGAGCTCCCTGAAAAGGGCTCCGCCCCTACTCCTAAACATGGGGGGTCAGCGAAGGAGGGATCTCATAAAGGTCCAAAGGCAGTTAAAGAACGGAAGCGTAGGGATAAGCTAGTGCTGGGGGTTGATGTTACATTGGTAGAGGTAGAGGATATGTCATTAACAGCAGTGGTTGGGCATGTCCGTGGCAAACGTCTTGGCCGTGATTTTCTCCGGAGGTGGGCGGTAGATCAGTGGAATCTCTTGCTGGAGTCCACTCCTGAAGTTCGGGTTTTAACTAAAGGGTGGTTTTCTTTCATACTGCACAGTAAAGAGGCGGTTGACGTTGTCCTGAGCAGACAATGGTCTATGCTTGGGGTTCCTATTGTATTGAAAAGTTGGACCCCTTTTTTCGATTCGCAAACGGAAAAGATTAACAAGGAGCCTCTGTGGGTAAAACTTCCAGGTTTCCCCATGCATTTATGGAATGAGAACCGATTTGCTGAAATAGGGAATTATCTGGGGGAATATGTATGTGCTGATTTCTCTTTTTTGGAGACTGGTAAGTATACGGTAGCCAAAATTCTGGTAAATATTGATATATGCAAGGGACTCTCCTCTGAGATAACTGTACAATCTAAGGATGGGGACTTTGTGCAAATCCTCGACTATGTGGGTGTGCCTTTTTGGTGTCTTCGATGTCATACATATGGACATTTGGTGGCCAAATGCCCGCTTCCCTTTAAGGCCTGCAAACCACTGGTTGAAGCAGTTTTTGATGGACTAGAAGCTACAAAGGAGGTGGGGGTTGATGCTGCGGTGGGGGTCAGGAATAATGGGCCAGTGGAAGATCGGGAGGTGGACACAGTTCCTGTGGTGCAGGCTATTTCCAACGAACTCCCCTTTACTTCAGCCCTGTGCGAGGTGGACAAAGGTATGAAGGTGCCTGAGGGATTATTCGAAGATAGTCTGAAGACAAGGGCTACTTTGGTTTCTCCATCTCTGGAAGGCTCTAGGACGATACCCGTCCAGGATTATACTCGAGGGGCTTCTTCTTCGCTCTCTGTGGGTCTTTCTATTGTCCCTACCACTGCAGTTTCTCTCCTCCCTGTCTCTGATGATGTGGGGGGGGTATTGTCTCTTGGCTTTCCTCCCTTATCCAATACAGCTCTCCCCTGTTCGGCTGCTCCTTGTTCGTTTCCATTGACCGATAGTGTATTCTCCCCCTCCATTGTTTCAACAAATAACTCTACCAGCTCTGAGGGAAGAAGTATCATATATGCCCTTAGAAGTAGGGAGATTTCTGTCGAGGGAACGGATGGGAAAGGTTTTCCCGAGCTGTCCTTGCGTGCGGTGGGGAAAGGTCGGGGCAGAAAATCATTTTTGTCCAAAGCACAAGATCGGGCAAAGGTGGATGTAGGGATGGGGACACAATCCTCTATTGAATGGGCACTTAGAGCAGTGAAAGCCCAAGCGGGGTCTCCCAAATGAAAGTTATGTCCTTTAACTGTCGAGGGTTGGCGAGTCCCCTCAAAAAATCGTCTCTTTGAAGGCTGGTGGATTTAAACCAGCCGGATGTAATTTTGTTACAGCAAACTTTGGGATGTAGTGAGGAGGTTGTTAGGGTGTTAGAATCTTTGCTTTCTGGTTGGAAGTTTGTTGCGGTGGATGCAAGGGGCCGTTCTGGGGGATTGGCATCGGGGTGGAAGATGCAAAGTTGTAGGTGTGACTGCTCTTGGGGGATTTCTTCTGGTGTGGGGTTGAATTTGTGGATCGCTGAGATTGGTAAGACTCTCATGATTATTAATATCTACGGGCCTTATCTGAATAGAGTTATATTTTGGGACTCTTTACTAAATTTGGATTTTTTTGAATACACTGAGATTATTTTAGGGGGAGACTTTAATCTTTCACTGGGAGTCTCTGAGGTCTGGGGGCCTAGGGCCGTCCTAGATGTATTGGCAAACTATTTCATTCAAGCCTTTGCAAGGAAGGATCTTCTGGATATACTCCCGCCAAAGATTTTCCCTACCTGGCGAAATAAGAGAACAGGGGATCAAAGGGTAGCCAATATATTGGATAGGTTCTTGGTGGCTGAATCGCTGGCTCTTGGGGCTGAGCTTGTTCGGCAGTGGGTGGGGACAGGTGGGATTTCTGATCATTGTCCCATTTTTCTGGAATTTCGGGGTCAGCGGAGGAAACCTCCAAGTCCTTTTAAATTCAACTCCGGATGGTTGAAGGACGAGGGTTTTCAATCCTTGATTAAGGAGCTATGGATTCCTAGGCCACATAAATCCCAGGAGCATGCGGAGGCACATTTTTATCAAAATATGAAACGCATAAAGGAGGCTACTATTTCTTGGGCTCACGCGAAGAGGGTGAATGATGATAAGACTTTGAGGGACTGTGAGTTGGCTATTGACAGGTTGCTTCACAGTCCGGGGATGGGTT
This sequence comes from Pseudotsuga menziesii, assembly GCA_001517045.1. Lineage (NCBI taxonomy): Eukaryota > Viridiplantae > Streptophyta > Pinopsida > Pinales > Pinaceae > Pseudotsuga > Pseudotsuga menziesii. The sequence continues at coordinate 1,491,724 of LPNX010551252.1, read as the reverse complement.
TCTTGGATGATCAGACAAAGGATGAAATTCTTACTTTGGAAACTAAGCGGAATGTGATTCTATGTGAGCGAGAGGAAATGTGGAGGTTGAAGAGCAGAGCAATCTGGTTACAGTGTGGAGATGAGAATACCAAATTTTTCCAAGCATATGCTAAGGGGAGAAAATTCTTAAATTCTATTTGGGAGCTATCTTCGGCAGAAGGGGAACAGGTATCCAGTTTCGATGGGCTGGCTGAGATGGGTGTGAGATATTTTGGGGATCTATTTTCTGCACAACTTGGAGACTCTATTGCTGAGGTCATTAGAGTGGCACAGCTCTTTCCCAGCTTTGTCGATGAGGAGGCAAACAGGATGTTGATGGGGGAAGTTTCGGTGGAGGAGCTGTCTCGGGTGCTTCACTCATTTCAAAAAGACAAAAGCCCGAGGCCTGATGGATGGCCTGTGGAATTCTTCTTGGGCTTCTTTGATTTCTTCTTGTCAGTTGTGGAGGAATCTCGTAAGGCTGGGTTTATTCATGGACCGTTCAATTCTACTTTTATTGCCCTTATTCCTAAAAAGGATAATCCTACTAGTTTTGAGGACTTCAGGCCCATCTCACTGTGCAATTGCATATATAAGATCATTGCTAAGGTAATTGCAAGGAGACTCAAATCTGTTTTGTCTCTTCATATTTCTAGTGAACAATTTGGGTTTCTGGAGGGCCGTCAAATTCATGAGGCTATTGGAGTTGCACAGGAAGGTCTGCATACTCTGAAAGTTCAGAAACAGAAAGGTGATGTGATCAAGATTGATCTCTTAAAGGCATGCGATAGGGTCAGTTGGCTTTACTTAAGGTTGTTGCTTACACACCTGGGCTTCTGTTATGAATTTGTCAGATGGATTATGTCTTGCATCAGCTCGGTGAGTTTTGCTGTACTCATTAATGGAGCTGCTAGCCCTTTATTCCAAGCTGGACGGGGTCTTATACAAGGGTGTCCACTTTCTCCCCTTTTGTTTCTTCTTGTAGCTGAAGGTCTCAGTCGTTTCATATTGGCTTCAAAGGCGGAAGGGTCATTTAGTGGCATTGCCATCTCACAGGTACTGTATATCACGCACCTCCTTTTTGTTGACGATATTCTGATTTTCACTAATGGATCGAGACAGGATATTGATAAGGTGGTAGCAGGACTATCACTGCTACAAGCTGCTGTGGGTGTAGTGGTTAATATTGAAAAATCCACGATATCTTGCTCGAACTTATCTGAGCAGGAGACACATGGAATTTCTCTACGGGTGCCTTATAGAATTATGGATCTGAATGAAGGGATAAAGTATCTGGGGTTTTTCTTAAAACCGAACTCTTATCTGAAGGCAGATTGGCATTGGTTACTGTCAAAGTTGGAAAAACGTCTTAAAAGCTGGAGTCAAAAATGGCTCTCACGGGCTGGAAGGCTGGTAATGGTAAAATCTATCTTGGAAGCGATACCCGTCTACTGGATGTCACTAGCTTGGTTGCCTAAGGGGATTCTTGAACAGATTCGTAGGCTGTGTTTTTCATTTCTGTGGAAAGGACAGAATGATCACAGGGCTCTGGTGTGGGTGAGGTGGGAGAAAATTGCAGTACCAAAAGCTTTGGGAGGCTGGGGGTTAAAAAATATTTTCCTTTTTGCAAAGGCATTAGCAGCAAAAGTCTCTTGGAGGCTTATCCATACACAGAGTCTCTGGACTCGATTGGTGTTTCATAAATATATTGCTCCTCTGACTCTCACTGAGTGGATCCGGAAGGTGGACAAATCACAAACAAATTGCTCAGTGGTTTGGAAAGCGGTAATAAAGCATTTTGACCTGGTTGGCTCTGGCTTGGTGTAGAGAATTGGTAATGGGAGAATGGTTCGTATTGGGATTGATCCTTGGGTAGGCTGTGGGGGGGAACGTGCCCTTCCTGAGGAGATAAGATTACACTTGGAAACAAGAGGATGTCTTTATATTGCTGATATTGAGGATCAAGAAAATTCTACGCTATGGCATCAAGGATGGATCAGTGCTCAGAGACTTGAGATTCCTGTTGATTTGCAGGAGGTCTGTAGGGGTTATATAAGGAAGTTAAGGGCTTCAAATGTCAGGTTGACAAATAGGGATGATGTTCTGGTATGGGATTATCATCCTTCAGGGATTTACACACCTAAACATGGTTATATACAGCTCAACGTGATGGCGCACAACCAAGAATTGGTGTGGTGGTGGAAACAGTTGTGGAAACTAAAATGTCCGGCTAAAGCCAAATTACTCTTCTGGACAATTTTGGAAAATAAAACTCCAACATGGGACATTCTACAAAAACGATTTCTTGAAGGTCCAGGCTTCTGTGTGTTGTGCAGGAAGGCTGATGAAACAATTCATCATCTTTTTGTACAATGCAGTTATACCAAAACAATCTGGACTGAAGTGGGTAACCGGATGGGCTTCAATGGCCAGTGGCAGGGTGATACGGTGCTACAGGATTTTCAAAGCTGGTGGACGGGACATTACCTTCTATGGGCTGTCCCTTGTATCATCGCTTGGGGAATATGGATCATGCACAACCGGATTATTTTTCATGACAGTCATATTCCAATGGAGGCTGTAGTGGCTCAGATCGCTGCAATTATTCTTCATTTCAGGGCACCAGAGCAGATACACAAGATTCGACCTGTGAGGGAGGAGCTGATTGACAAAGATATCCCTTGGGGATACTTTGATGGAGCTTCACAAGCTCGTCAATTGAGCTGTGGCGGGGGTGGAGTCTTCTACAAATATGAGGACCATTTTTTTCCATTTCTCGGCTAGTTTAGGGAGGGGATCAAATAACTATGCTGAATTAATGGCACTCAGGCTGCTGCTTTTATTTACATTGGAACAGGGTTGTGTGTCTTTACAAGTCTTTGGTGACTCGATGCTTGTCATTGAATGGGCAAAAGAGAATGTTCAGTGCCATGTGATGATACTTATACCTATTCTAGAGGAGGTGATCTGCTTAAAACAACATTTTAATCATATTTCCTTTACACATGTTTATAGGGAACGGAATAGGGTGGCCGATCAGCTATCCAAGGAAGCGACGCTGTGGCATATGGACTTGGGCATATGGAGGATCACTACTTACTCTCATGAGGGTTCCTACAACTATTACCATAGGCCTTTTCATGAATCAGCCTTGGATTAGTTTTGATTTTTGGCACAGCATTTGTTACTGGTCAATTTTGGCGGAGATTTCCATAGTATTCTATTGATTTTATTTCAGTATGGGACATGTTTATGCACATAAGTGATAGCACTTATTTATTTTTCGGTGATGTTATAAAGCTGATAGTTTTCGACTACTATCAGTTTACTCTGGTTTTTTATTATTGAGACACACTTTTCTGATGTGATAAACAGTCTGGGACAGTTTAGTACGGATGCATATTGATGCTCTGGGATAGCGGTATGGGACAGTTTGAATTTTATGAGATAGTCAATTGTGACAATGTAGGGATCCTTGTGATCCGCTTACATGTGCATATGTAATTTTGTTCTACTTTGAAATAAAATTATGATTTTTTCCGAGGAAAAAAAAAACTTATCACTTACCACTTATCTATTTGTTTATTCATATTTTATTATCTACGGATATGTGGGTTATTTCAAAAATTACGGGTTTATTCCGAATTAATTGAGAATATCCAACTATGGATTTTCCAGTTCCACTTTCTCGAGGGAATATCTCAACTCAACTTCCGTCATTTTTCACAGAGTTTAGTTGCAACATACCCACCTTTTGTGCACAGCTTCCAAATTCTCACATTTGTAGAATTCCTTTTTCACATACCAGCATTTTTATCCATGTCTTTAAAGACAACAAATATCTACCATGTGGTCCTTGAAAAAAAATTCGCTCTGCCTCACTATATGAGGTTATTGTGTCAACAACAAACTCGGTAGTGTATCCCTCTAAGATAATGTCTATCCAAAAATATATAGCCCTCGACACATGGTTGTTCACTCTTTTCAGTCGCTTAATCAACTGAGGATTCCACTCCCTTGGTTCTCCTTCTTGGAAATTTCTTTGTTGGGTTTCCAAATTAGACAACCACTCATGCAACACAATGGGAAACTAGGAAAATAAAATCTCGTGGATATCCGTATAGAGGAATCGGGGCAAACAATTTGTTGGGTTCCTCCAAGATCCTTTGCCTTATTCTCAGGTGAATTCTAATGCTTGGGAATCCACCCAATCTTGGATCTCGGGTTTCGTTGGTTCCCACAACATATCCCTCACCAAAATGTTTCGGGTCCCGAAAAAGGAACCATTTGTTGGCTTTTCTCCCTCCTCTTGGGATCCTGACCCATGTTTAGTCCCTTCTGCTTAGCACAACAAAGCCCAATATATTGGTCCAATAGAGCAAAGCCTATTTGGAAACACATGCGACACAGATGCAGTCTCACCCAAGATATCTTTCTATTGGATAACTTCCATAACCAAGTTTTTGCAGTTGGGTGGGGGATTTTTGGTACCTCAATTGTTTACCAAGGCTCCCGACAAAACTTGTGGGTGTATTAATTATGCTTATTATGAACAATTAGACCATAGCCCAACTTCTTTTATGCAACTATTGTAACAACAACCCAAGTGCAACATAAATGTATTCAACTCATAATAGTGCGACTGATACACATCTATTCATTCATGAGAAAATCTATAAGCATCCATTCAAGGAAACATTTATATAAGTAACTCAAACACATTCAACATTAACGCAAATACACAAAATCTAACGTGGTAATCCATCCGGGAAAAACCACAAAGATGATCTTCATTTGGCATGAGAAATATATGCACTTTTTGTCTGTGCACTAAGCTGCAGACTTTGTTATACTATCTTCTTATTTATCTTACAGACTCTTTCTTCCTCTCATTCTCTCTGATCTTCTCTATGCTCTCATTCTACTCAACTCTACTGATGATCCGCACACAGCCTAGATCGACTCAACCTCTCCTACACTTCTATGCACTCAATTGCATATTCTTCAACTCAAAAACACTCAGCAACCTCTAACATACAACAATTACAGAGGAACTAACAGTCTAAGAGCAAAGATCTAACTAGGGTCTAACAACAATCATGAGCTAGCCTGCATACAACTTGGGTTCTTCCTTTTATAGACTATTTTACATACTCATTATAGACTCTTTACCTATCACTTTCTTAGTCAACTTCCTATACTTAGACAACATGTTATCTTTCCTATTCTAGTGACACCTAATAGTAGGCGCTAATGGCCTGAATTACAACAATATCTTCATATGTGTGGCTTCCCCTGGCTCTATCTAAACTCGTACCCATGATCTTTATGGCCTGTCACTTTCTATTTTGTCTTCCTTACTGTCATTTTCCAGCCGTTATGCCACTTACATGCCTTCTGGTACCGGTATTACGTTGCATCTTTCCTTGTCGCATTCCTTCCTTCTGTCGCGATCCCTTCTTCTGTCGTGCATCTTCCTTCTTCTTCCTTCATGTCGTTGCCTCTTGCATATCCTTTCTCTTCTTCTTTATCTCTTCTCCATACTTAGGCAGAATTCTAAGTGAATTCTGCTTTCCTTTCCTCATTCTACTTGCTTTGACTTGTTGCAGATGAGATATCCAGAAGATCATCCTCCGAATTTGGACAAAATGAGAAAATTTCTTCATTTTCGGCCTTATGAAGACTCTTTGCAGAAGAACTTTCTCCGGCTTGTTCTCCTTTAAGCTCATGCAACAACTATTGTAGTCTTTGCTTCTCATCTTTGGAAGCTACTAACAATATTCTAACCTCAACATTTTTCGCTTGGATACACTAATTAATTTCTTCAAGCTCACATAGCCATTCTTGCTTCTTCGCTTTGCCCATTATTATACTCACAATATGCAAAACTAGTTAGATCTGCTCTAATATCACTTGATCTAAAAACTTTGAAGAGTACTTACTCACATAAAGTTTACAATAAGGATCTTTGCTAACAATAATTTGCATATAAATATGAGCACTTCGTCGACTTTATGTATATAGACTCAGCTTAATAAAAATAAAATACAAGTAGTCACACATAGATACATGACAAACTAGATGGTAACAGAGTTCACCAAATCTCCTAGCTACATCTTCAGACTCATTGAAACTTCGAGTCGCTTTATTATCTCCTTCAAAGATATATAGCTTTCTTAAGTAAAATTGTATGATATTCACTTCAAGTGGCTCATTCCCATCTTTGGATTCCTTCCTCTTCCTCACCAAGAAGAACCAAGGCTCTCACATGAACTAAACTATTTCTCCCATCTTGGGATGAAATTTATCAACAAAGCTTACTAGAAAGCTCTCTCCAAAAAGTTATCTTCCTTCTCCAAATGAGAGGTATTTATAGCCATTTCATGGATTATTACTCATCACGCATGTTAAGGAGAAATATCTCCCATGATCCCCTAAATTAGGATCAAGAGACACCTTAAGGGATGGGTGGAGAAAATGTCTCAGCTTTCTCTATGAAGATCTCAACACCCCTTAGGACTAGGAAACCAATTGGTGAGGTGTATTCTCACACCTTTTTAATTTCCTTTTTCAATTTAAATGAGAATTTGTATGAGCATTCTCACATAATTCCCTTTTACATAGTTTTTCATTGAACTTCAATTTTAATGTGTAAAACACTTTATTCAATATCTTATGAACTTTTGTTGAAAAAAAAACCTCGTTTTTTTGTCATAATTTCAACCTACAATTTCTTACACATACGAAGTCCATTTGACCGCGTTTAAATTGCATAAGGAATATTTCTCTGAGCTCTTTGTCTACTGAATACCTTTGAAGCTAATGGAGACCTTATGCATTCTTAAACTATGAAGATCCTCTTGGATTATCAATGTGGCCAGATTGCAACCTGAATAGCCAAAGAGATTAGAGTAAGATTCAAATTTTGTGGAATAAATGATTCTATGCATTTATCTTCACATAATCATTTGTAGAAAAGATACAAGGAGGAATCTCTATGTCTTTAAAGTATAATCAAGTGAACAGTGTGAAAATCATGCAACAAACTTGAAATCCCCTATTTTAGAATTAAACGTGTTGATCATATAATCACACGAGGTAATGATTGATGCTATCTTGAGCATTCCAACCGAACTAAAATGTAGTGGATAGTATAGATATGGGATGATATACATGAGAATGGGGGATGATAAGTCACTAGAGAACATTGTAATTTCTTATCAAAGTAGTATATGCTTAGTCGCAAACTTGTGTTTTAATAATTATCTTTAACATTTGAATTAATTCTTATGGCATACTTCCAAAGGAGTCCTCCCCTGCTTTGGAAGTATCACCACGCCTATTTCATTTCATGTCTTTCATATATTACATAATTTTGTTCCTATTGTTACCTTTTTCCATGTGTGGTAGTTTTTATTTCCTATTGTAGAACATAAATTTACAATTAAGTGTGTACCCATTGAATTAAACCTAGTTGATTAAGAACAAAGTATTTGTTATAGACAATGGCCTTTGACACAAGGTTGTAGCCTACATTTCTACATTCACAAATCACACTGGTCAATAATTTCAGGGTCGCTACTCTTAAGTAAATGATTGATAGAAGTACTTTTATTTTATGTTGGTTTTGTATTTTCATTTCAAAGTTAAGGTTATTTACATATAGATATAGTTAGAAGTGTCTTCAAGTATAGTCTTCTAGTTATAAATGAACTGACCATGCACATACAGTACCTACATTTCATAATTTTATGAACTCTAGTTGATAATTAAATGTAACATAGTTTATGCACATAAATTCCTTGACAAAAGTTTTAGAAATTGATTTGAAAACCACTATCCTCTTTTTTCTCCTAAAAATTTTGTAAAAAGAAAAAACTATTCCCCACTTTTTTGCCCAAAAAGGGGCTTTCATTCAAATTTTGTGTTCCTTAATAGATCTAAGATAGAATTATAAACTAGCTTGCAAAGAACACAATATATCCACACAATAAACAATAATGTAAAGAAGACCCTTAAGGTAGGGTAACACCATTAACTAATCCTTAGGAAAGGAATCACTCCCCAAGCTATGATTGCTACAACAGTTACATTCAATACACTTCACAAGACATCTCATTCCATTGTGTCTACTTTATATAGTTTCTATCTAATACTCTAGGTACTTTCTAGGGAGAGAACTTTCTAATAGGAGGAACCTTTTAGATACTTTCTAGAGAAAGAATGTTCTAGTTGGCAAAACCTTCTAGTAAACCTTATTATACTTAATATTACTTGTCATGTGACATGGGCGTTATTTAATAGAGATTGTCTCAATACCAAGCATTATCATCTTGTGAACCCCCTGGGTACCCATATTATCTTCCCTAGATACACTAAACATACCCGATGGTTTACTTCATTTACCATTTATCGCCCATGGAAAAGTATTCTTATGGGTTCTCTGTAAGGTTTTACCTAGAAAAATATACATGGATTTTCTATTCCATGGTGTGAAATTAATTGAATTCTTTTAGAATACTTCTTATATTTACTAGGACATTTACAACGATGCCCACAGAGGATTTTGAACCCATGTATTCATATTAATTCAAGCCCAGACCCCTCATTGCTTGTCGTTAGACCACAATATTGTGGGCCAATTAATTGAATGTTGATGCAATAAACTTTCATAATTGTGTTTATGAATACATGGCCTTTTATTCTATGGTGTGAAATTGAATGTTAATGAGGTATTGTGATTATATATACATTTTTCCTCTTATTATTAGTATGTAAAATATAGTTACAATAACCATAAATATAATCAATAATAATTAAATTAATAATAAAAAATTAATAATAATTATTATTATTATTAAATAAAAACAATAATAATTCAATTTACAAAATTAATTTAATATTAATTATTAAGTTATAACTTTGATGCTAAAACAATGCAATTTCGAAGCTAATAACTCTAGTTTGACAAATCTTGGTTGAACATGAGGGTTTTGTGATGCATAAGGTGTAATTTCAACACATTTGTGATGTTAATTTGAAGTAAAACAACTTTATTATGATACAAAATAATGCAAAATGAATAATAATGTCAAAGGCATAAAGATAAAATGAAGCATGATTGATGTAATATGAGAGTTGAATTAACAAACATGACACCAAAAGGACTCGAAACTTTTGGTTTTTGGTTCTAGTATGACGCACATGCAACACAAATATTCAGCCATCATGAAATAATGACGCCCATATCAATAAATGGTGACACTAATGCAATGCAACATAAACATAGACTTGTTTGATGCAAATGCGGCTTTGTAAGGTGTTTTTAAAATAATGTGATACAAATTAAGACAAACTCTTTGCATTGTATTTTTTCATCGCTAAGATGATGCAGTAAAGAGAGTGCATCGAAAAAGACAACAATCCATTAATGCAAAGTTGACAAAAATTCATGATGACTTCTATAGGATCATGTTTTGCATTGTCACAACTTGAATTTTTTCCCAAGAAAATGTACTAGGTAGTGACGCTAAATATGATGCCAAAAATATGGTATTGCAATAGTGAGTGACGCTAAATATGATGCCAAAAATATGGTATTGCAATAGTGAGTGTAGGTTAATTGGCTTACACAACTCATAATAAACCACATATAACTAAAGGAACAAGAAGAAGCATGCTTTTGTATCGTGTTATGGTCGTCTCTATTCCACGGGAAGTACCCATCAATCTAACACAAGTTTTGGATTAAAGATAATGAAATCTCACCTATCATTGACTTACTCAAGTTTTTGAGAGACTTTTCAATCTTTGAGATGGCTAAAGTGGATCATGGATATTTGTCCTTCTAGTGGACCATGGAAATTTGTCCTTCTAGTGCTAGTGTAAGGGAGGCCAACTATGGCATCTCTCTTAGTGTTTTTGAATAGCTTAACCCATATAATAGCAAGTTCATTTTCTAGACAACTGGGATTGTTAAAGCAAATAACCCTCTTCCTAGCTACGTGGACCTTGACTTGATGAGTCTAGTGGGTCAAATCCCATCCAAATTAACCACCTGAGTCGAGCCTAAGTTAGATTCCTAGATTTGGTGGCGAATTCCTTAATTTGAGGGTGCATTCCCTTATTTGAGGAACTATTCCCTGATTTTAGGAGTGCTTGAGTTTGTAATTGATTCAGGACTAAATGTGATCCACTAATTGTACCGAGGGTAGCAAGGTGCTTACAACCCAGTATGGGGGAGATATTGTAATGGGTAACGTTGTGTAACGTTATGTAACATGTCACTCCCATAAAATAATAAATAAAAATGCAAATGATGTCGTCTTAAACAAAAAACATTAAATTATATTGATTTGATCTTAAACCTAGATATATCAAGAACCCAAGGGAATCAAATATCTTCACGTGTAATTTTTTTCTTATTGTGTAAAAAAATTGAGATTAAAAAAAAAAGAATTTACACCTCAAGAAAAATTGGATCCCTCTCGGTGCTTGATAGATCCAGGTTTAAGATGGATTTATGTTGGTATAGGTCCTAACCGACCTTAACTAGCCCTAACAAACCCTAAGCCCCTGAGTTAAATGATTTTAGGAATTTGCATGCACATACAGTCAATTGCATGTACATCACTCAGTCAAAACTAATGATTGGTGAGTCTTGGGTCAATTAAACTCAATCTAAGTGAGTGTGCATGGCTAACTAAGGGTCTTTGCCACTAGTTAAGCCTTACCAGCCTCGAAGCACTACATGAGCAATTCGAATAACCTCCTAACCTAATTTGAAATGCCTTGCTATTTATATTGTTCACCTCAATTCATTCAAGTTAATGAAATACATCATCATTTCTTCTTATTTGTTCTAGCCTTTTAATGTGATGAGTAATGCTAATACATGTGTTACATGAACTGTTTATTATTGGTCTCTCTTTCATTGTATATCTCTCTTGTATTAGTGCCTAGATCTACATGGTCAAGTTTTACATGGTATCAGCGTTGAATGGGTGCTAAATAGTTGGTATACTAGTTTTTACAAGGATCTAGTCTTATTGAAGGCTTAAGGAAGCTTAGAATGGGTTCAAATGCACTTCAAAAAGAGTGAGGAGTTCACAAAAGTTTGCAAAGATCTTTGCAAAGCCCTTCATCAGTAAGTAGTTCACCTAATTGAGAGCTTCTTTGGGAATGAAGACATCTTCTAAGCAGGCTCCTTAAAGGCTTCTCTTCACATTCTCTTTTTTGGGGGTATTTTGTCCCATGTGTTTTTTCCATCTTACTCAGTTTTTAGAGAAACTTGTGTGCATGGGTACCTAATATGGTTGCAAATTGTCGAGACCCATTTTTGTTTTCATTTGTTTCACCTAGTCAAGCTTTGGGGGGGAGGCGAGGGGGTGTTNAAAACTCCTCTCGATAGCATCATTTTTTCATTTATTTCACCTAGTCAAGCTTGGGAGGGGGGGGCGGGGAGGGGGGGGCCGTTAAAGCAAAAAAAACTCTCGATAGCATCGTTCTCCTCCTTAAACCATGACTTCGTGACTCTAGTGGGTCAAACCCCATTAAATTTGACAACTTGAGTCACCCTAGAGCTTCTTCAAAGCTCCTAAGGGCCTAACCTATTATTTTTAGAACTCATGAAAACTATTTTGGCATATGAGAGTGAATTCCTTCAATTAGAGCTTACTTCCCTTGATTTTAGAGTCCCACATTGCAAGTTAGAGTTGTGGAGTGAATCTGGGGTGTTTACTCCACTATTTAGGGACTTCATGTACCTTATTTTTAGCTATTATGAGACAAAAACACCCTCCTTTAGTGTTTTTAGTGATTTGCTCCTCATACATGTGCATTCACTCAATGGCATGTGCATGCACTTAGTTTCTTGTGCATCATTCAATTAAAACTAGTGATTGGGAAGACTTGAGTCAATGTCACTCAGTTTGGAGAGAGTGCATGATTACAAAGGGTCTTTCGATCTAGTTAAGCTTCACTAGCACCTCTTGCACTACATGAAGAATTTGAATTGCCTCCTACCCTAATTTGAATTTCCTTGTCTAGTTATTGTAACTCTCTTCATTCATTAAAGCTTAATGTAATACCACATATTTTTTTCTTGCATGTTATTGACTTCTCTCATTTGTGTGATAATTAATGTTTAGCACACTTATTGCATGAATTTGTAGATTGTTGATCTCCTTCACAATGTTGCTATCTTATTTAGTATCTAGATCTATATGCTCAAATTCTACAGGGAATAGCAATAACATGCTAAGAGGGAAGAAGAATTTGCATGTGGTTCCCTACTCATGATGCCAAGAGCACCATCTCAAAACTCCAACACTTCCATCTCTACATTTGGCTCCTACACTTAGATCTACAAATGTTCCCTATTCATGATGCCAAGAGCACCATCTCAAAACTCCAACACAATTGATACAAATCCAACATTTCCACAAACTCCAACACAATTGATACAAATCCAACATTTCCAACTCTACATTTGGCTCCTACACTTAGATCTACAAATGAAGATTTGCACATATTAGGGAGTCGACTTAGATCTACAAATGAAGATTTGCACATATTAGGGAGTCGTCATGCCATAGAAAGCATTCTATATATTGAATTTTCCTAAATATATATTCATTTCTTTGTTTCCTAATGAAGAGAATTTATATTCTAATAAAGATGCCACTTTACGTTGAACTCGGCACCATAGAGAAGTTTCTCACCTAGCGAGAAGATTTTCTAGATGGGGGAGGAGAGTGACTATGTAGAAAGCTTGAAACACCATTCCTAAGTTTTACAAATTCCTTTCTTCCACATCAAAGGCATTTTGGTTAGACCACCCACATGTGCAAGAAGCCTGGGCCGAAAGCCAATGCTTCAAGGACCAGTAACCACACAAAACGAGCCTTCTTCATTGCCATGAAAAGCTTCCAGATACCTCTAAATCTGGAAAAGCTAGGTTTTATGTTTTAACTCTCATATCCCCAATTTATTAAGCTTGGTATCCAACAAAGGTTTTAGAGATAACCATCTGTATCCATCAACGTGCATGTATTCTTGAAGGCCTTGAAGCAATTCCACCTCCAATCCCTCCACCAAGTAATGCACACCTAAAGGTTGATCTATGTATTCTTGAAGGCCTTGAAGCAATTCCACCTCCAATCCCTCCACCAAGTAATGCACACCTAAAGGTTGATCGTAAAGAAAAGATTATCAAGTATCAGTGCTTTGACACACTTTAAAGTTAATCCATCATGTTTGTCCAAACAAAACTTGGCAATCATGCCAAGTTAAGTCTTCTAGTTACTGCTTCGGACTTAAAGAGGTCAATGGCATTGTTAAATACCTCACAGGACAAAACTTGGCAATCATGTCAAGCTAAGTCTTCTAGTTACTGCTTCGGACTTAAAGAGGTCAATGGCATTGTTAAATACCTCACAAATAGAAGTACCATGAAAAGAACCAAGCCTCTTTTGCCCACATTTTACCCTTTAGTGGTGGAACTAGGAATCGCCATATAGAATACTCATTGAATGATGAGGCAAATCTACAAAAGTCGCATTTCCAACAAAGCTATGGTTTGATAGTTGTTGGGCTTGTAAATCTGCAACCGAGGAACCATATTAGCTGTGAATACAGTCGGTACCTTTTACTTCAGCATGGGTAGCAGTATTTAAAACAATGAAAATTCAAACCTTTCCAAACATTTTTTAGTTATTGGACTTATAAATCTGCAACCGAGGAACCATATTACAGTATTCGAGGAACTATATTAGCTGTGAATACAGTAGGTACCTTTTATTTCACATTGGGTAGCAGTATTTAAAACAATGAAAATTCAAACCTTTCCAAACATTTTTACCAAGGAACAAAAGGCAATGAAATTTTTAACACTACTCTTGCCTGCTTCCCAACAATCCATTTAGCACAAGGTCCTTGTACCTAAGTGAAGGTTGTGATAATCCCATCCCTCCCCAATCTTTAAAGAGGCACCACAAGTTCCAATTGACAATATGGAAGCCTTTGCTCCCACCAATGGCATGCCTAAGATTCCAAAATTCCTTTTTTCCAGCATTTAATATGCACTAACAAAGAGAACCCAATAAGATGATTGATATGTGACTCGCGCAAGGCGCTTAGGAGAGAGGCATGGGCTTGGTTATCCATTTGACAATTTCTTACAATCCTTGGGATAACCACATCCCAATGCTCTTTGGGAGGGGCTTGGAATGTAAATGGGTTCACAAAAATTTGAAACACTTTCTACCCTTGAGCACCCAGCCAGGCTATCGAACTTCACGCTGACTCTGCATAGAGCATCGGGTTTCTCTTCAATAGATCTTCAAACCTGAAGCATTGCAAAGATTTTAGAGGCAGTCCATTGTGTATTCCATTGAGGCCTATTCTATTAAAAAAAAAAAAGGGTGAGGAAAGAGTCATCAGCAAAATGGTCATTGAAAGGAATTCCTTTGACAAGGCCATTCTATTTTGAGGTGAATGCTCAAGAAGCCATGAGATGCAAGGCAAAGGCTAGGGTGCAACCTCGACGAATTGGCCTAAATAAGCCAAATCCCTCAAACTTGAATTAGTTAATGGAGAGGCAGGTTTTCACTTCTGTAGACAAGATTTCCACATCTTTTAAAAAGCACTGACCAAATCCAAGGGCCATCTTCAGCATGACCAGGATGAAAGACCACTTAACACTATCATAGGGCTTTTCGCATAGGGTTTGCCCCTTGCCCTTATTAGAGGCTTGTGTGCATGGAGCGAGGCTTCGATCAATAAGGTGAGAGCAAATAGACAACTTTTCATCTGTAAATGACTGTTTTAAAGGAATCTAGTACAATTCATTTAAACTGCAATGTTATACCGAGTAAGTTTCAGATAATGGAGATATAACCTTGTTTAAACTAAATATATTAAGTGATTAACCCAAGCAAAGGTAAACATAGAGTGTTGACAAATCAGACCCATTAATTTGAACCACTTCTAATCAAGGAGAGGCTGCTGACCACCAGACCAGGCATCTCTTCCAATCATCCGTTGCCAAAGAGTGTTAAAACATTAAACCATGGTAATAAATGTTCTAGAAACTCTTTACACATAATAAATTAAAACTTAAAAGTAATCCATTCAAATTGTAGATCACTACTAAAGTACAAATATTAACAGTTTTCAGTCGAAAATATTAACAGTTACAATTAGATCAATCTCATTTCCATGTTCCAAATAACATAGCAAAGTATAAGCACGGTGAACTTAGGTTCATAGCAATAACAGTAAAAGTCGAAGAATACAAGTTGAAGAGCAATATAGCTTAAAAAGGGTTACTAACAATTTATGGAGCCTGAGCTGTTTGCAGATCCATATAATGTGACTAAAGAATAAAAATTTCAATTAAAAAAGGTTTCATATTTTACTATAAGAATACCCATAATAATTCTGATACCATTTTACAAACTTCTTCAAACCCGTTTGCAGATCTGTGGATGGTTTGTAGCCTAGTTCCAACCTTGCACGCGTGACATTGGCATGAGTGAATGGCACATCGCCATTCCCTGGCATATCGACAATGTTTTTCCTGGCCTTAACCTTCAAGTGCGTCTCGAGTATATTCACTAATGTTGGCACAGTGACAGGGGAAGTATTTCCCAAGTTATAGATCCTGTATTGTGCTGGGCCTTTCTTTTTACCGCCACTACCTGTACTCTTGCCAGCAGTGTCAAGAGAAGCAATACACCCCTTGACAATGTCATCTATATATGTGAAGTCCCTAGCAAGATCCACCTGGTTATGTCCTTTGTATATTGTTATCGGTTTGCCTTGCAAAATGTTCCTTGTGAAGGAGAAATAAGCCATGTCAGGCCGTCCCCATGGTCCATATACAGTGAAAAATCTCAATCCTGTGATGGAGAGTCCATAAATATGATTGTATGTGTGAGTGATTTCCTCCCCTGCTTTCTTTGTAGCTGCGTAGAGACTGGCAGGCTGATCTGTTCTATCCATCTCAGAAAAGGGCACCTTATCATTTAGGCCATAGACCGAACTAGAAGATGCCCAAACAATAGCTGGTTGTGGATTGGCTGCTTTACAGGCTTCTAGCAAGGTGACAAGGCCTGCAATGTTGCTATGAACATATGAAGATGGATTTTCCATAGCATATCTAACACCAGCCTGGGCTGCTAGATGCAAAACATGGGTAAATGGAATAACATCAAATAGCTTATTTAACAACATACTATCATTTATGTCCCCTTCTATAACAAACACCCCATGCTTCTTTAGCAGGGCTTCCCGAGCTCTTTTAAGAGATGTATCATAGTAATCATTAAAGTTATCCAGTCCAAGGACTCCATCTCCTCTCTTCTTCAAAGCCAGAGAAACATGTGTTCCCACAAAACCTGCAGCACCTGTGACCAATACCACCAATCTATCATGACTCTTTGCTTGGCAGGAATGTCTTACTTGTTTTTCCCACTGAGCACCACCCCAGGTCGGCGATATATGCTTGGTGCCTCTGTCCAAAGAGGTCTTAAAGCACAAGTAGGATGCAGTTAAAGCAATCAGAAAGAGCGCCCAAAAGAACAATGTCGCCGATGAAGAAAGCCATCGGTTCAACTGGCGATTAAAATGGTAACCCCTCTCTATCTTCACTTTGCCAGGAGTTGAGGGAAAATTGTCTTGAAGTGACGATAACGGAGGAGGCATTGCAACGGCTGTGCTCACAGAAAGGCCTTACCGGGTTGGATTGATCTTGACTTGACTGAAATGAAGAGTTGGTCCAGAAATGTCTTACCAGGATGTAATAATGGTGATTGAAAAATATATGCCTGCAATGACCTATTTTGCCTGTACTGCAGATACTTGGGATATTAATCACTGCAAAAACAAATCAAGCAAAGCCAGCCCATCAGATGAGAAATTATTCTTCTGCTTCTAACAAATCTTTAAAAAGCGCTCAAGTGAAGCAATACCAATACCTAAAGAGATCAATTTTGATATCTCTTAGCTATGACCAGTGGACATTAAAAGATAGCCAGAAACCAGGTCACATCCTGATTTTATCGTTTTATCATACTCACATTCCAAAACCATTGCCTCGTTTCATGTTATTTTACCAGAATATATTTTGGAATGAAATACTACGGAATAAGCAATATGGATGACCGTTTAGTTTGGAAAACAAGAATATGAGCAAAAGGAAGAGATCCAAAAAAGGTTTTGAAGGGATTATTTTCCATCTTTTGGAACTGAGCACATATAGAAGCAGAGAAGAACAAATTTTCATTATAGATGGCGAATAACTCGGTGCTTATTAGGCACCTATCTTCTCCTTGGGAGATGAGGTGCAGAACAGATGCTTACGACTAAACTACAATGTTAAATGGTAAAATGGTAAGGACGAGGAATGGAAAAGTTCTCATCGGCCATCAGATCAGACCAGACCAGACCAGATCAGAACATCTAATACACCAACCAGCCTGCATTTGCATTTACCTCTTTAACACAGCCCTAACATGATAATACAGGACGAACAAGCTTGATCCTGGACATTTCGCAGCAAACCAATTATGAAACCCACGACGGAAACAAAATATCAAATAATGGAAAAGATCCAGTGACTGGCTGACCTACAAGTGACAGCTATAGCCTATAAATAAACAAGGGCTTGTGTTTCGGTCTGCATCTGCTAGATCTATGTGAACACACAAAGGAATCTTGCAGATCAGATAATGAAAGACAGGACCCTCCACCTCGAGAAGCCTGTGCATCAACATCAACCATGCCCAAAAGGGTAAAAGCCCAACCCCACCTGGATTGTATGGGCGGTTTGGATCTCATTCGTTGGTAAAAAACCAACAGAAGAGATGAGATGCGATGCGATGGGATGGACAGAACTCCCTCGTTTAACCTTAGCAACAGATAGATAAACATAGACATGCACATAGATTATACAGATAAACAGGCAGGAAACGCCGACTTACCCTGTGGGGAATGAGAATGGGAAGGCCTCAGCAGATACACACAAGTTTGGAATGGAGATTGCTTGTTGCTGCTGCTGCCTTTGCGTTCGACTTAGTCTTAGCCTTCGTTGCCTTGCAACAACGTCTGGTCACCGTGACACCTCCGAATGCCTGTCACTCTCCTCCTCCTCGCCCACCGGAACTAGGTAGGTGTCGATCAGTGCGAATACCTCCCTTTCTTATTGCTGTCAAACACCTACCAGTTTCATTAAAGAATAATTTAAGTATCACATCTTGCCTTTGTCACTGTCAAAAATCTCATATCTATAGTTTTACAAGGCATTCCAGGCTTATTCTTCGTTCCTCAAATCATCAACAAATCTAATGTTACCTTGATGAAGCTTGGATTAGCGTGAAATATAATAGAGGTTGCCTTTGCCCATCATGTGAGAGAAACCCGTCCACTCAAAAGTGAAAAGCTATATCAGTTATTACTCACATTAATGAATGGCAAAGGTGAAGTAAGATAGAATACAAAGCCATGTCATGCCTCGTGAATAATGTGGTGTGGTCAGTTTCGTATGAGGTTAGTGAGCCTTCGCCTCGTGAATAACGTGGTTTCTAATTTAATGTGTATTATACGTTTTTATATGTGGTGTCGCGAGTATTACACAAGAGATGCTAAACAGAGCGAGTGAGCTGGTCCTTGATTTATGTATATGTTTAAAAGATTGACCTATTTACTCGACTATTTGCACCGATCGGACGACAGGCAACGTCGGATGTGACCGCTCACACGAGCCAGGTCATCTGATCGGTGTAAATGGTCGGTTAAGTAGTTTACTCCTATGTTTAAATAGTTTTATGTATTAAGTAATAAGATGGTTTCTAAAGTTAGAAAGTATGTTACTGGGTCAATTGTTTTTGGCTTAAGTTGCATATTAGAAAGAGCTTAAAGCACTTGTGGCTAAGGTGCATGCAATAACTTTGATTTACCTTTATGTTTGTTATGATTTCATTGCATGTACATGCAGTGTGTGCGATATTGCACAATGGGGAGGGATAAAAGCTCATGGAGGTGAATGAGCTTCTTGAGATTGAAGAATAGGAAGGAATTAATGATCTTCCAAGGTTTCTCTTAGATAGTTTTACTTGTCTTCCACGTTGTCACCACGTAGTAATAAACATAGATAGTTTACGTGTCTTCCACGTTGTCACCATGCAATAATAAACATGACGGTTGGAGGATTATGGTAAAACAAACATATGAATCCTAAAAAGTTTCTATTAAAAATGTTTTCTTGGTTCTCTGAGCCTGGCCCACTTCTATGCCACAAGATGCCATGTTCCAATGATTTAATAAGACTATAATAAGAATATAACCATATAAAATAAACATAAACCATGGACAAGTGGAAGAAAAAGGAGACATGCTTTTTAAGGGGGAAAGAAAGCAATTCTAGGCCTGGAACTCTTCCATCTAGCTAACCGAGAGCTCCACCAAAACAAAAATCGGTGACGCCCTAGGAGGCTAATCCAGCCAGTCGTCCTTCCTAGCCCAAATGGGAACCCAGCCAATACCCAAATCGGAAGCCAACCAGCAAGGAAGTACTCATCGTCACTACAGACTACAGACTACCCAGGTAGGCCTAGTTTGGTGTAACAGGTTGCGCAATCAAACTCTAGCAATTCAAATCAGCAATCAATCCAGTGTCAATTTATTTTAGCTTTAAGATCATTAAAATCATTGTATAAATTACATCCGTCGACCATAAATTAACAACTAAACTTAAGAATTCCAAGGATTAAATTTCCTAGAATTCGTTTTATAAGATTGCATTGAGGATCGAACAAATTCTTTATGTGAAGCTCTATTCCTTCTCAAAGACATCTTATAGGGTATAGAAACAGACTCAATGTAGGCTCTCGGGCAGACTGCCAACCGACCATGCCATTTTTGGCACCATTTGTTATTAGAATTTTGAATTTTGAAGCTTTGACACGGATACACCAGGTCTTACAACCATTAAGAATGTGTGTATTTTAGTCTTGCGTTGAACGTGTGTCTTTTGGTATTGCGTTGTTGCATGCCTGACAATTGTGTCCTCTCTAAAGATACAAGGTGTCCAAGAGGGGAAAGGGGTAAATGAGACTAGTCCAAGAGGCCATGAAAGCTATAAGCTATAGAAGGGCCATACTGAGGTGACGAAGGGCACCTTATCAATTGCGAGTGCTTGATTTTCTTTGATGACCTAGGACGGGAAAAACTGGACTGCGGAGTTTTGGAAAAGGTTACAATGCTCTATGAGTATCTCGTCATCCTAGATAACCCAAATGGGATCCTGAAATTCAAGTTCATTAGTAACAGAAACATCGGGTGGATACAGAGACAAGCATTCATTCTCTACCCTAATCAAGTGAATTAACATACATACTTTGCAATGAAGTTTTTGAAGATCAAAGGGAAAATCATTGGAAATCTTGAAGTTCAGTCCACGGAGAAGAAGAATGCATTTAGCACAGAAAGACTAAATGAAGGTGACGACATGGCATGGAATACGTTTATGCAGAACCATAATTAATGAATTACCTGTCATCTTCTCAAATTTTCACAGTATTACTTGTTATTATATTAAACCTGATATTATAAAATGTGCTACTAAATAACTCTTTAATCTTTTATTTTATATAAATATGATTTTTACTTTACTTTTTTTTTCAGCCAGAAAAAATGCATTCCTTGGTATTCAATGAATCAAAGGAACTTTTTACATCTTCAAGAAAATTAGACATATATACTGCACAAGTACAGCAATAATGATAAACAGTCCTCTCATGGATAGTACAACAAAATACAGTCCTATCCAGGCAAAATAATAACATGGAATACATATAAATACCCACAGTATCATACTCAAAGCACTTTGAGTTCACTACAATGAGAACCCCCTCATAGAAAGGCTATCTAAGTACAGTCATCTATGTTCCTAAAGAACATAACAGGAACCCAGAAATCTGATCCAAGGAGGGGGTGAGTCTCTAGTAATCAGTAATAGTTGCTCAACAAAACCTGAAAGTCTCAATGAATCTGGTGATATCAACTGTTAAAGAATGAGCATATTCTAAAATAGCTGTGATGAGCTTTCCCCAATAATCTCATTTCCAAAATATTCAGTAAGTAAGAGATGTCCCTGTGCCAATTGCAATCCCTCCTTTGATAAGATGGCTGCCCTCCTGTTATGTTCCCTATAAACATGACTGAGATCCACCCATAAGAAAGAGGACATGAGAATCCTAGTGTTGAGGCACCAGGCCTCAAGATTCACCATATCCAGGGTAGATTCCTTTTTAGCCCAATTTATAATCACAGAGGAGTCGCCAAAGATATGTAGGTAAGGTAACCCAATATCGTTTGCGACTCGTAGTGATGCCCAAAGTGCTAAGAGCTCAGCTCTAGTGTTGGTACATCTGCCACATCTGAGCTTGAAGGCAAGAAGGTGAAGTTCATTCAGCCAGAGACAGAATCCCGCACCCCCCAAATTTTTTGCAGCTGCAGCATCAAAAAAGATCATAGGATACACCGAAGTAGGAGACTTCCCAATGTTCCTAATTCTGTGCTTATGTATCAGAGGAGGCTTAAAGGTCAAAAAATCATCATAAATGAAATATAACAGTCTATTCAAAATGGGCTCCTATTCTTCAAAACATAAACGGTTCCTAGCCTTCCAAATATTCCAAATGATGAAAAAGGCATATACAGTAAATACCCCTTCCTAGATAGCCAACAAGATAAATTTTCCTGAAAAGTAGGGGCACTCCAGTCCAAGTGCACATTTAAAATACAGCTAAGGCCTCCAAATACCTTCTTCAGAAGCCGGCAGCTAACAAAAAGATGTTCAACCGATTCTGCCTCCTCTTTGCAGAGACAACATCTATTAGGACCATACCATCCTTTCTTGCTTAAAGTATCCCAAGTATTTTTTTTTTATTGCACGAGAGCCACACAAAACATTTGATCTTAAGGGGGATGTTAAAGAACCAAATCTTCATCATAATGTCATTTTCCAGCACAGTTTTGTGATTTGAGACAATTAAATCATAGGCTTTCCTAGCTGTCACCATACCCCTCTGTTCATCATACATCCATAACAGTCTGTCCTCCGAAGGACCAATCCTAATACCCCCATGTGATAGTCCAGTAACATAAGAGGACCACTGTTCAGACCATACTCCTCCCAATAGCAGGTCCGAGGCAGAGTACCATATAGTCCCATCCAAACCACAGCCTTCCAGATTAAGTGCATGTGCTAGATGAGTGATACCCGGAGTAAGCTAGCTGTGGAGCAATCCTCCCTCATTGGACGGAGGAGGAGCAAAGTTAGCGTTGACTTTGCTCCTCCTCCGTCCGATGGAGGGAGTTTTGCTCCACAGCTAGCTCACTCCGAGTGATACCCAGGTCAGTGAGATAATCCCTAAGCTCCTCGGATAGGGTATACTGTGAGTTGAGCCCAGCAATGGGATCAATACCCACTCTGATTTTTAATCCATTCCCCACGTTCCATCCCAACTGACAGGTAATCCACTCAATAATTATGATAAACCCATTCCAAAAATAAGAAGTACCAACAACATTAAAGGACCGGCTACGAATCCAGACATCCCGAGATCTGTTCTTTTAGTATTTATGGGCAATGATTCTGCTCCAGGTCCCAGTACCAGTGAGAAGATGCCACAAGCTCTTGAGTCTTAGTGAGATACCAAACCATTCCAGGTTCTTGATGTCCCAGCCACCAAATTCAATAGGAAGAGCAAGAGTTTCCCAGTTGACCAGATGGGATAAACCGTGTCCGACAGAGGATCCCCAAAGAAAGTTATAAATGAGTTTTTGCAATGTATTAAGAATGGATTTGGGACATCGTGCCAATGCAAACCAATATAAAACCAAACCAGTAAGTACAGCTTTGATAAGGACCACTCTACCGCCAAGAGATAGATACCTGTAAGTCCAATTTTTAATCTTTATTTCAAATAAATGGATAAGCCAAATCCAATCAAATGTATGGTATCCCAACGGTTTAAGATTGAAACCCAAGTACTTAAAACCCACCGTGATAGGATCCATCTTAAAAGGAAAGAGTACAGCGAGTTCCTCCCTGAACCCAGAGTCTACATTCTGGTAGAGAAAAGAAGACTTTATAGGACTAACAGACATCCCAGATACCCCACAGAACAAATCCAGTGCTTCTTTATAGGCCCTCCATTCATCAATAGTGCCCGCCCCAATCAGAATAACATCATCAACAAAAAACAGGTGCGATAATGACAGGTTGGGCGAATACTGAAACCCCATGATCTTCCCAAGATGTTGCGCATCCAAGATGATGCAGCTGAGTCCCTCCATAATCAAGATAAATAAGAGAGGGGATAGGGGACAGCCTTGTCGCAGCCCTTTGGATACAGAAAAGAAATTAGAGGGAGTCCCATTAACCAAAACAGCGAGACAGGAGCCCGTAACACATCCCATAATCCAATTTACACCCAATAGAGGAATACCAATCTGTATGAGCAGCAGCCTGATGAAAGTCCAGTTTGCTCGATCAAAAGCTTTTACAAGGTCCAATTTTAGTACCAAAGAATCATAATTTTTTGTCTTGATCGAGTGCAGAAGTTCCTGGGTAATACCCACCAGTTCAGTAATCTGTCTATCCTTGAGAAAACCAAATTGACTGGCAGACATCTTTTATATATTTCACATTTGTCATTCTCCTGTCGTATATATGATAGTGACAAGACAATATCATTTGAAAACTATCTGAATCCCGATATGAAATGGTATTTTTCTCAAGTCTTTTACCATGTTCTACTTTATAGTAGAGTATCCATTTTGTCTTAAGCAACGAAGGGAAGGTAAGGCCAGTTCTATTTTGCATCGTCCCCAAAAGAAAGAAAGAAAGAAATGCACTACGGTTGCGATAAAATATTATCTTGACCTTACAATTGAGTTTATTTAATTATTTCTTTTATTAATAGAAAATATTAAGTTTCATTGAGGCTTTCTTTGTGCGTGGGCAAGAGACAATTAATACTTATAATCTAGTAAAAGCGACTTCATTGCCTTTACATTAGGAAGGTGTTGAAATGATGTGCATACTGTTAAAGGGATAGTTTGCTTTTTTTTTCTACTGAAATTGCATTATAAACAGACAAGTCAAATAAGGCCAAAGTAAGTTAAGAGAAGATCCCATTCCCTGTAAAACAAACAAAACAAACATTTATTTTTTCCTTAGGTATACGTACATGGATAGTTATTTGTCACCGCCATTTTACTGTCAACTCCAATATTTATGTAACTCGTTAATAAAAACAATTGCACCGACAAAGTCCAATCTAAGTTAAAAGTAAAGAATCCAACTTTTATATTAACCTTTATGTTGGGATTAAAGTTGATTGCGTTGTATTTGCATTGATTGCACAAGCTCAAACAGGTTAAAACAATAACAAATTTATTCATTTTTTCTTTAAAATTTACAGTCTGTGTGGAATGCATTAAATGTTACTTCCAACTGTGTGGCTACCAAATACGTGGCTATGAGAGATGCCAGCCTTCGACGGGTAGATTTGTTTGTGAGAAAACGAATACCTGGCTGCATCAACATGTATCACCGGTTCATTGTCCTCCGTCGGCACTGTGGGAACCCTTCCTCCTCTCTTGAACATATTTACAGTAGATGTTAAGGGTTCGATCTTGGACTCGAAGATGTCAAGGGTTCATGCTTGGATGCAAACGACTCTTGACCTAATACCAACCATCCTAGACCTGTAAGCTGTAATCCTGAGCAGCTTGAACAAAATAATTATGTCATTTAAAGGTAAGCTCATGATTAGTCATATGTATTAGCTCTAATCAAGCTCCATACTGTTCTTATCTAGATGGAGTACTGAGCTTTCTTGTTACTTACGTAGGCATATCCTGGGTAAAACCGAGAACCAAAAATCTATCTGTCATTGGGTTCAAGGAGATTGAAAATTCAATTCCAGAAGATGATCGCAATTCTTCAAAGTGTGTGGAGGTCAAGGAGCATCTACAATATTTAAGTTGGGAAAATCATGATCAAAGCACATAAGACATAGCTCAAGGTATGCCTAATACAGACCCTTCTCTGTCATTTTAATAAATTGAAACAAAATAATTTGATTTCAATAACAAATATCAATTATCATTCTTATAAATATGTGCAAATATATTTTTGAACCTTTATATATCTGAATAGTTCATGAGAAGAAGGGGCAAAGAAAGAGCCCATTTTCTCCACACATCAGATAGTAGCAAAGTTAGTAGAAGCAAGAGCAACAACCACTATTTGCAAGTCAATCAACTTAACTGGAAAGATAGTAAACTGACAATAGAGTCCAGAGTCCAAAGCTGATAAATCTGGAGCAAAATGTGAATCAATTCGAATTTGTGGAGGTGTTCTGCAACGCTTTTAGGCGGCTATGCATGCTGCAATGTGCCAAGATGGGCTATGCATGTTGCAACATGCCAAGATGCTATGCATTATGCATGCCAAGTCAAGAAGAGGAGACATGCCCAATTTTTTTTTTGCTTTTCATGTTTACATTGCTAAGCCAAGAATTGTTCAAACATTTTATGTTTTTGTTTAATGCTAGAGAAAAATTTAGCATTACTTGAATAGTTACAATATTCGATATCTCCCTTCTTGAAACATAGAATATAAGATTCAAGAATTTGCTTTGCCTTATCCCTAGCCTCAGGATGAGGCCAAATAAGAGCACCAAATTTTTTATTGGTTGATATAAAGGCTCAATAATGGTTATTCGTCCAGATAAAGTTTGAAAACCAGGTTATCTAAAACTTTGGTTAAACATAGGATAAAGGTTTTGGTTTCTATGCAAATTAATATGAATGGTGGTAAGTCGATTCATAGAGTCCCTGCCATCCTGAGGGTAGGGACTAATAAGGTTAATGAGTTTTTTAAGTTAATGAGTATTAATATTATAATAATAATCTAATCTTAAGGTTATGGTTAAGTTAGATATTAAATTAGTCTGTGAAACATTTTGTTTGTGGGTAAAATCTTCTTCATATAGAGATTGTACATACTATCATTTGCACCGAGAGATGTAAATAAACGCTGAGAGGGTAAAAATATTGTGTCTTTCTACAACTGAACCTTTATGACTTACCTTGGGAGACTGGAAATTACTTTTTAATAATACTTATATTTGAGATTTTACCTCAAGACATTTATGACTAATTATGTTTGGATCTATTGACTTTCGGAATAAATTTTAACTTGTTTTCCAAGCTATATTTCTTGATTGTGATTTCCGATTTCTGAAATTGGGAAGCGAAAATGCATTTTTTGGATGTTTGTCAAAGTTTGTTTTATGTTTGAATCACAAAATCCTATAATTTTCAACAAGGAAATGTCCTTTCTCGAATTGCGATTTTCGACATTTTGGTATGAAGGGTTTTATGATATTTCGATCACGAAGGTCAGCAATATTGCTTTTAGGATTGTGGAAATAAGAAAATTCACAAGTGTGTTAGTTGAATATTTACTTGTTGATTTGCGGAAAACAAAAAAATTCAGGTTTGTTAAAATTGTATAGTGTTTCCCCGATTTTTGATTTCTAGCTGTTCGCTTATCGGATATTGACAATATTGCTTTTCGATTTATTATGTATATACTTTCTCGATTTTTGAGTATCGGAAATCGAAAGTTTCACTTTAGATCAAATTGAAGGTTTCTTTCCTGATTTCCGATTTTGGATACGTCGAATATCAGAAACTGGGTTTGTCTGCTTTCCCAATTTCCGATTTCTAATATTCCAAATCTCAGAAGCCAGAAACACGACACTTTTTTTGAATGAATGTTTGTTTCCCAATTGTCATTTCATGATTCCACAAATTGAAAATGAAAAGTAAATTTTGTCAATTTCCGTTTATGCAAACGAAATTAGGATTAATTTCCGTTACTGATTTTTCGTTTTTGGCCGTTTGAGTTGGATTTTTTAAGATTCAAATTTAGGATTAATTTTTACCATTGGTACTCATGCTTTTTCACTCTGCTCAAGGTTTTTTACATTGCATATCCTCTGTGTCCCAGCACTCGAAGTTGTGACTTTCTGAGTGTTTCTACCTGTAAGTTTTCACCCTCTGATTGTTTTTTTTTGGTAAATTTGAACTTACGTCATTTTTATACATGGTTGCTAAAATTCAATCAGAGAAGGCATCCGTCACGACCAGGGATACTAGATCTAAAATAGCTCTTGAAGAGAAGAAAAACAAAGATCTAAATGCTGGTGTTTTCACTGAATGCCAGTGTTTTCACTAACACCAGTGGTTATGTGTTTGACACTTCATATCTGGACTGGTCCAAAATTTATGCTATTTTTTACAATGATGACTTTTCCTGTGTTGCTCATGACCAACCTGCCTACCTGCAGATACACAATTCTCAACTCCATCATGTTGCTTCTAGACCCCCATTTATGCCTTACACGAACCTTGTTAAGTGGGCATTGGACCATGTAGGCCCTAAGCAAAGAATATTTCATGATATCCATAATTTCGTTATTGCTTCATTCCGTCCAGATGTGTTTGCTAGGGCTAATGCTTTGCCAACCCCCAATTAGCTTCTCTCGTCGAAATTTTTCGATGAAAGCCATGCCAAATTCAATTACAAAGAAGCGGTGAAATATTGGCTGGAAGACCCAACACTTGATGTCCCCGTTTCACTTCTAGCATACCCAGTTTCTTGGTTCAAAGAACCCTTTTCATTATTGTGCGCAATGTTTTGCAGGTTATATGGTTTACCGAATTGTTCCTCATTCAAAGCGCAATGGGTCTGTATGGTGAACCATATCCTGCTTACAGGTCATTCCTTCAACTGGGCGCAAATTCTGTCATTCAATTTGCAGGAGGAAATTGAAAAATATGAGAAAACCCTC
The DNA here is from genome assembly GCA_001517045.1 of Pseudotsuga menziesii. NCBI lineage: Eukaryota > Viridiplantae > Streptophyta > Pinopsida > Pinales > Pinaceae > Pseudotsuga > Pseudotsuga menziesii. The sequence goes on along the minus strand of LPNX010551252.1, from coordinate 1,463,766 downwards.
GAGAACCGTCAACCATCTTTCTATATGTCAGGGTTCGTAATGGATGCATTCTGTGCATCCACTTTTTTCTCAGCCCTAAATTGGAATTGGACTGACAAATCTCCACCGGTTCATATATATTGCACTGATATGTGGGACGACAATTTCATCCCTCATGGTTATGAACTCTGTGACCTATTTCTCGGGTCAATGTACTAAAATATTTTCAAAGTTGATGCTCCTGCATTCTCTAAAAGTGCTAGGGAACTGATTTCAATGTTTGGCGATGGGTATGTAGGAGAATATTTCTCTTACATAAGGATTTGGGGCAGTAATATAGTCCATTTGCTTCTTAGAATAGTTCTAGACCGAATGGTGCTTCAAGAATTCGCCTATCAGACTGTCATTGATGGGGTTTTACCCAAGTTGATCGGACATAAGAAGAAGGGCTAGCTGAAATTTCCTGTGAATCTTGGCAACCTTACGCTACAGAGTCCTGCTCATGTGTCTTTGGTAGGAAAGGAGATTTATGTTATGAACTTGGGGGAGGCATACAAAAGAATGCATGACCCAGTGGCATATTTGGCTGATCTCTTTGCTCATGAGAACGTGAAATTTCAATACATTCATGAAAATGATCTCCATGATTCCATGTTCCAAGGAGCTACCAATTTTCAGGAGGCAATCAGTAAAATTACTGATCCAGAGACCAAGTCCCATTTGTACCAGTATCAAAAGGCTCTTAAGACAAAAAATCTTTGAGAAAGAGGAGATAAACTAAAAATAAAACAAGATCTTGAAAAGGAGAAGACATAACAAGAAGGGAGAGAGCATGCAGCAAGTTCTTTTGCTGCTCTTGTTGCTCAACCCAAGGACAAAGGAAAAAGTGTCCTTGAAGGCTCATTCAGCCATTGTATTAGCACAATGGAAGATACACTGTAGAAAGGGCCACAACTCAAAAGAAAATTTGAAATTCAGGTAGAGATAACTGAAGTTCAGACTAAAAGACAAAAGATTGAAGCAGGTTCTGAACAGGCTCAACTGGTAGAAGCACCGGCCACAAAAGAAAAGCTCATTCCTTCAATCTCAATTGGCAAGAAAGAGCAGACACATGTCCAAGACGCTTCTGCATAGAAGGTAATCTCTTTATCTTCAGCTTAGATTGAGATTGATGATACATATGTGGAACAAGACCCTGAGACTGTTATAACTACCGTTCTGTCATCCATGCCCAATATGCAAATATTTCCCAGTATGTTAGGTTCATCATCTTCCCAACATTCTTTTTTCGAGGTAAATTTGTCATAAATAATGGGAGCTACTAGTAGCATGCCCACTTTTTCAGTTAATTCACCTATTGATACTTCTCCTACATCCTCAATTCCCTAGTTGTTTGAGGACAACATTCCTTTTGTCTCTATGAATATTTCTCAAAAGTAAGATTTGCCTATGTCTAATTCTTTTACATCACTCACCTTTACCTCTGCTTCTAGTTCTATGGATATTCCCCCCCTTAGCATAGACATTCCTTTAAACCAAAGCCAAACTGATTCCCTAGTTACCATCCACCACAGATCAATTCATCATCAGAAGTGATAACAGATTTTGGAGAAGATGTAGTGGTGTCCATGGGAAAATAATATTGGAGTAAAACGGATAAAGTTGTGGTTAAAATGGGAGCCAAGAAAGCCAGAGAAGGCTCAGGAAAACATGTGCTTACCCTTAGTCATGTCATTTCGAAGGTAGACATAAGTGATATTCAGCAAGGGGCAGTGGACACAGCAGCTTCCATGGGAGTTTTCGTTGGAGCTAATTTTAACTCAGTTTCACAATTAAGCTAGTCTCTTGGTGAAAAAGAGAAGGAATTGCAGAAGTTCAAACAGGACTTAGCAGAAGCAGAAAAGAGGCATGAACAAGAAATTGACTAGTTGAACTGAGAACATGGAGATAGAGTGCAACAATGGAAGAACAAAGCCGAAGAACTCAACCACCAGAGAATGCAGACGTTCTGAATCAACAACAAGCAGAGAAAATTGCTCTTATCAATCAACAGCTGAAAGATTCTCATCTAGCCTCAAAATTCTCGTCTTTTCTAGATCTGAAACCTGAGGTTTTCAAACAAGTACTCTGTAAAGTACACCAAGAGTTTTGACAGGATGTTGTAGATTTGTACACTTGTTTTGATGAGATGCAAGGGTTGTATGACAAGTTTAGCAAGCATTATAAAACCATTAAGGATCACCATGATCGGATAAGAAAAACATCTACTGCTTTAGAGAAAGTAATAGGTTGGAAAAATCATATTAAGGAAAGACCTGATGGCTTGCCAATCTTAGACAAGTTACAGCTCAAAACAACTGAAGTTGTCATTGAAACATGGGAGGGTATCCATGATTCAGTTGAAGCTTTAATCAATGCAGGACAAATGGTTTGTGAAAAGAGGTGGTCAGATTCAAAGATTTTGCTAACCTATTTGATTTTTCATGTTCTGTATCTTATCAATGAGGCACCTTTGCACCAACTTCATTTGGAACAAGTGAAAAAGTAGTTTGATGATTCAAAAGAGTTGATCCAACAAATCAGTCAGCTAATGGTGCAAGAAATTGAGAAATATATGAAAGCTCCCCATGCTTCAATAGCTCAGATACAGGTGTTCATCAAAGAATGGAAGAAAATGAGAGAGGAGGAGATTTCCTCCCAAATTTGCAAGACCAATATTCAGTTGAGGAATGCTCATTTTCACGAAGTCGGTGACATTATGGAGCTATTTGCTAAGTGGTGTTCCACACTTGTGCAAACCTAGAAACTATTTGATTGTGTAGTTCCACATTTTGGGAATATTTTCTTTTCTTGTAAGTTTGTAATCTTATTTAAAGAGAGATAGACATTGCATTATTTGGACTCCGTTGTACTTGCAATTTGTGTGTTTTCAACACTTTGGATATTGTTCTTTGCAATTTTATTTGTTAAGTTGTTCTAAAGTAAGTTGAAAGAATTAATCTTGATTTGCATGTTTGCACATTAATTGGTTGTTTTCTTTCATATGTTATATCCTATAATAGTTCTATCTTGAAATCATTACTCATTGTGTTTAAGTTTCCTTATACAGTTAGTTAGTAGTCAGTTATTTTTCAATATTTTTCAATTTATTTAAAGCGAAAAGAGGAAGTTAGGAAGAAAGAAATTAAGTGTCCGATTTTCGATTTCTGACATTTCGGATTTTGAAAATTGTATGTTCACTTTTTCAATTAACCTTACACGTGTCGGAATGTCTCGGTTTTCGATATCCTAAATATCGTGAATCGGAATCGGGAAGCCAACAAATTATTTCAACAAAAACCTGAGTATCCGGTTTCCGATATCCGAATTATCAGGAATCAGAAATCACAGATAGCTCAAATAACCTTAACAAAAAGTTGATTTTCCGGTTCCCAATACCCGATTTCGGAAATTGCATATCGTGTTTCAGAAATCAGAAATAAATATTATAAAATAAATATATTCATAATATATATAATGTGTTTTTAAATTGTTTGATATATATTGGAAATTATATGATTTTATTTTATTTAGAGAAATGAGTTAAAAAGTCATTTAAAATTTAATCATTTTAAAGAATAATAATTTTTAATTTATACATTAAATTTCTAAGAAACAATTTTTTGTAATTGTAATGGATTTATATATATATTTTTATCATGGTATATGAAGTTTATAGATTGAATAATAACAATTATTTATGATTCCCCGATTTTCGTTTTCCGACATTTCGAATTCCCGAAATTGTATTTTCACCTTTTCAACTAACCTTACACATGTTGAAATGTCTCGGTTTTCGAGATCGAAAATATCGCGAATCGGAAGTGGGAAGCCAACAAATTATTTCAACAAAAACCTGAGTATCTGGTCTCCAATATTTGAATTATCAGGATTCAGAAATCGCGGATACTGCAAATAACCCTAACAAGAACTGGAATTTCCCATTCTCGATACCCGATTTTGAAAATCGGGTCTCGTGTTTTGGAAATGGGAAATAGATATTATAAAATAAAAAATTTCATTATATATATAATGTGTTTTTAATTTGTTTATATATGTTGGAAATTATATGATTTTATTTTATTCAGATATATGAGTTAAAAAGTCATTTAAAATTTAATCATTTTAAGGAATAATAATTTTTAATTTATACAGTAAATTTCTGAGAAACAATTTTTTGTAATTGTATTGCATTTATATTTTTATTATGGTATGTGAAATTTATAGATTGAATAATAAAATTTATTTCTATTAATAAATATGAAGTTTAACCCCGTATGCAGATGATGAGATTTAAATTGGCAAGGATGGAATGGACAGGGCTATTGTGGAAGAACTACGTTGTACTTGTTATACCTAAATCCTATCACCATCCTGTGATGAGACCCTTAACCCCTATGTTTTCCCTTAATCCCAAAACTTGGAGTGGAAACTTGCTCTGGATGTTAATTCTACTTGAAAAAACCTAGCACCGCACTTACCCTTTGGCTTATGAGCGCCACCTTCTTCAGCACCGCCTATATCCCGTTGTAGAGAAGCGGTGCTACCACCTATATGATTTGTTCTTAAAGTGGTTCTCACCTAAACCGCTCTGTCATAAGGGAACAAAAGCGGTACCCTAGGTAAAATGGGAAAAAGAGAAGTTTCTCGAGGCTTCTAGATCATGAGCCTCGTGTCCTCCCTTATCCCTATCAATATGGGTTAGTTTGAGCTCGAGATCCCCCTTGGTAGGATCTTAGAGCCACCTCACCCACAATTCTCGTAACTATCCCTATACATTGAGCCTTATAAATACAATCTCATATCCATAGTTGAGGGGGAGAACTGAATGATATTGTTATGCTGTTGAATTGACTACCTAGTCCAAATCAATGGAGAGCATAGAGAGCAAGTTGGAGCTTTTGGGGATGAGGTGTTTGTCTTGTGGAGGAGTTTGTCAACACTAAGGCAATGGTTGTAAGATTCTTCATTCATTCTTAATGCAAAGCTGATTTCTGTCCCACATATCTGTTGTTTTGATTTCACATGTATATGATTACTGGATTCCTTAGTCACTAGTATGGATATGTAGATGATTTTCTGGTAGCTTTGATGTGCTTGTATGTTTGACATGTTTGCAGGTACATAGTTTCATGTTCGAAGCAGTATTCCAGGTGTCTACAGCATTCAGGGAAGGTCTTCATCCTTTGTCGTTCACTCATTTGTTTTGGATCTGAACCATTCAGACCAGAGGAACAACTTCTGTCCACAGAAGGTGCAATATTTCTGATAACAAATCTAGCGACTCTGCTGGGGAACAAAGAAAATTTCAGTTGATCTGATCTTCCTCAGTCCTTAAACCTTTGTCTGAATCTAAGCTCCATCTCCAAATCTCTTCAATCAGATCTGCCATCTGACTTAGTGAATTTTGGTTTGAAACTTTCATATCTGTTCAGATCTGAACTATTTCGAATTTATATGCTCTTTTTTACCGTCAATTCATCAATATTTACCTTAATTTGATCAATTTTTAACTTGATTTCTCATTCTCCTTATGGTTTGGATCTATTCAGGGAACCGCACATGTGTTGTTGGCAACAAGCGGTGCCACTGCTTGAACTCTGTTAGCCATAAGTGGTGCCACCGCCTGCGTCCCTTTATCCAGAAGCGGTGCTCATCCAGAACTGCTCTATCGGGACCCCTCTAGTGCGGTGCCAGGTAGGCCTTGTTCTAGAACTAGTTTTTTGTCAATTTTTGCAAAAAATTGGATTTTCTTTGCTTTCAGCCCTGGACTGTGAGGCTTGTGTGTTAGAATATGTATGCTCATGGTTGAAAATTATGTGGTAAAAATTGGTTTGATTGAAGAATTCAAAAGCTAGATTAGGCTTGTTGATTATTCATTTGCTTTCATGCTTGTTGGTTGTGATTTTGAAAGGAATTTTTGAAAGCTTAGGTTTCAGTTAGTTCTCTTTTTGTATCTTTTATAAAGACTAAAAGAAAAACCATTTGCTTATCATCTTAATTTCATTTTTTCCATAGAGGACTTATTTTTGCTTTTAAAAAGAATTTATTATTATTATTGAGATTAGGTCATTATCATTACTGAGCATAGGGAATTGAATCTCTAATTATCCTCACAAGCTTTCAGGTTCTCTTTGTTCTTTTGTCTCTCTTGCATTAATACTATCTCATCAAAAGAAAAATATTGTAGTTTTAAGTTAGATCTGTCTATGTTTTAAGAAAATTCAAAAAAATAGAGTGCATATGCATGTAGACTGCTTGTTGTTTTTCTTTTAGGAAAAGAGAATCTTACCCCTTTGATTGCTTTTAAAAATGAAAAATGAGTTTGGAATGTGTTGCTTGTCTTTGATTTTGATTTGTTCAAAGCAGTTGTTTGGGAATTTTTGGTTTTCAAAATGAAAAGAAAATACTCTCTTTCCCTCCCGTAGGTAGGCATACCATGAACGGTAAAGTGAAATATTTGCATCTACATTCTGCATGGTTTAACTTTTTTTCTGTCAAAATTCCATGCATTCACCTAACCATCCACTTTAAAACTAACAGTAGTTATAGGCTAAAATTTACATATCAAATTGAGTGATAGGATAGAAACGTGTTCAGGCGTCGTTAAGCGTAGGAGTTGTCGTTACTCGTTCGCATTACATCCCTAGACTCGTGTGGTTCTTCCACGTACCGTTGGTATATGGAATGACCTTTCACGTACCCTTGAGGTATATAGAAAGGTACTTCATGTACTTGATTGTATATAGGAAGGCTCCTTGTGAATGGTTATGCATTAGACAACACTACTACTGATTTGAGCTCCCACGTACCTTGCGTATATCGGGAGACCCCACTATGATACCCTATCTATCTGATAAAATCCCTTTGGCCATCTTGCTTGGAGCCATACACCAAAAATAACATTCAGGGAGATTACTACGCACGTACCCTTGAGGTATATCGTGAGTGGCACCTTCTTGACAATCCTGGTGAGAGACCTGACTATTTGAACTCCTCCTGTCATTTAAGTTTGCTTGTTTGGCATATAGCTTGAGTAGGGAAATTTTTGGTTTGTTTTCTAGTTTTGAGACCCTAGGTTAGATAGAAACTGTACAAACTGGTTGAATTAAGACAATCCAGAAGAGTACGAGGCTTGCCACCTGATTTTATTCCTATTTCAGGAGAAAATCCTATCGATGCTATCGACTAAGGAGCTGCTACCAACTCCCAAGCGGGAGAAAATGTGGTTGCAGAAAGCGAAGATCCATATCCTTCGCACACGCCTCCCTTGGTCCAACAACCTTCTCGAGGTAATACTTCATTCCATTCTCCCATAGAAGGTCATGTTGATGATACTACCCATCTAGATTATGGTCCCAATGCTCCATTTTGGGATACCTCTATAGGGAAAGCCATTGCCTTGTTTGGCACTCATTTAAACTCTTCTAAAGAAGTTTCACCAAATGAAGAAGAACGTAGAAAATACTAGGCAGCTATTCTCTGTGCACAAGAAATTGAGAAGAAAATAGATAACCTATTGGGTACACCACCACCTTGTTCAGCAGTTTTTCCTGTGGGATATCGCTCACTTCCTGATTCCATGAGACCCATTGAACCTATTCTAGATCACACTGTGACTCCACATAATCCAGGTCAAACTACCAACCCCACCACATCCCATATTATGTCTGTTCCAAATATGCACCTGGGGCTCAACATTCAATTCATGTTTCATTAATACCTTTTAGTGCCTTGGGGCAACCCCCATCACGTCCTACGTTATCTGTCACTGGAATTGTAGCTAGTCATGGGTAGACCTCTAGTATAGAGCAATCTACAGTTTATGTCCCTCTTACCCACACAAATGTGGTTAACCCCCCATCCAGTTCAGGTCATCCCTTGGGGGCACAACCTGTAACCAATCAAACCTCTTGGGGGTATGGTTACACAGCAAATCAAGTACCTGTAGGAAACATTAATTACCAACCCAACCCTACAGGAATGCCTTATGTTAGAATTCCATATCCTAGTAATACTTTCACGCCATGGGGCCAACCTAATTGGTCCTACATGCCAGCTATGGGAGGGATACCTATACATACTACGGGGGGTGCTAGAGGACCACCTTATGTAGGCCCTCCCCCTGGGGAGCCTAATGGTCCTAGAGGGATTGGTGGCTTTCCTCCTTATGGTCTTAATGGTCCTGGTGGTCCTAGGGGGCTTGGTGGCTTCACTCCTAATGGTCCCGGAGGGTCTGGTGGCCCTCCTCCTAGTGGTTTCGGAGGCTCCATAGGTTTACCTCCCAGGGGTCCCGGAGGGTCTAGTGGTCCTCCTCTTGGTGGTCCAGGTGGTTCTGGTGGTCCCAACAATCCTGGTGGTCCCAGAGGCCCTGGTGATCCTCCTCCTGAAGGCCCCGGTGGTCCTAACGGTCCTGATCCTGGAAATGAACCCCCCATGGGTAGATCTTTCGGTGGTTCTTCATCACAACAACTTTTCTATCAGTCTACTTACGGTCCTATTGGTACTTATATGGGATATCAATACTACCAGTATGTGCAACCTAATCTCCAATTACCTTTCCTTGCAAATTTGGACTTGCCTGATTTGTCCAAGTTAATGAATGATCCCTTTTCGACATAACCCCTCGTGGCCTCCCATTTCAATAAAGTTACCATCGGAGATTCCAAAATTCGATGGGAAGTAGGGAGATGATTCGAAAAACCATGTCATGACATTCCATCTGTGGTGTTCTTCGAACTCCCTTATGGATGATTCAGTTTGTTTAAGACTCTTCCAGCGAACTTTGACCAGTACTATCGTGAAATGGTACATTGAACTTCCGCAACATACATTTGTGGATTTTTGCTCGTTGGCAACGATGTTTCTTACACACTTTCAATGTCCTATCTGTTATGAAACGGGTACAGATCTCTTGACTTCTCTATGGCAGAACACCTCCACCCACATATCTGATCATATCCATGAGTAGAGAAGGCGGAGAAGACTTATTAAGGCCCCTATCCTGGATCAGTTGTTAGCTTATTGGTTTATAAAATCTTTGTTGCCTCCAATCGCTCGAGATGTGGCTATTGGTGGTGCCGTTACTGAAGAGAAAGCCATTAGTCGAGCCCAATATTTGGACTTGGTATATTCCCAGTCTAGAACATTGTATAACTTGATCCCTCAAGCTCCTCACCCAAGCACTGATCTTGCCAAACCACCAACAGAAACCCCTGTTGATGGGATTGTTGGTTCAATCCAGTCCCCGTCAACAGCAAAACCTTCCAAGCAACCCCAGACTTCCACCCCTACTCCTTCAACTCCCAAGGTTTCCACCGAGGTCAATTCCAATTAGAGTTTTCAAATGCCTGACAACAATAAAAAGAAAGGTAAAGCTAAAAACAAAAAACCTAGAAACCAACAAGAGAATCCAAAACCAACTACCAACGAGAACGATAAAGGGAAAAGAAAAGCGAAATATCCATGTCTGCTATGTGGAGGTGACCATTTCACAAAAGAGTGTCCTCATTGCGACGAAATCAACCAATTCTTGAAAACTAATCCCGCACCCGCAGTTCTCATGGATCCTTTTCCCTCTCAACAACAACTGATAGACCACATCTCTAATCAGGGAAATTCTAGTTCTTCGGAGGAAATTCACATGATGTCTTTAGACACTATTAGTTTGCAAACTCGAAGTCAAAGTTATGAAAAGCCCATAGACAAGAAAGAGGACAATTCTTCTTCAGGAAAAGCTCCCTCTATTGGTTCTCTCGAGTCCTCGTCTATTGTTCCCCTAACAATCGAGAAACCTGATCTCGACATGATTTTGCGTCCACCTAAGAGTACTCTTAGGAAGGCTATTTTTAACCCTAATGCCTGAGCCGCTCAATTTTATAACCTAGTTGAAGATATTGCTCAGGCACCATGTGCAATGTCTGTCTTGGAAGTACTCCAAAGTTGTCCTACACAGCACAATAACTTGTTAACTGCGTTAGGAGCTTTAGACCCATAAAATTCTAATTTGATTCATTTTAATGTCAAGAACTATAAGTCTAGACTACCTCACAAACTTGCTTTCCAAATCATAATGAAATTAGTTGGAAAGAAGGTCTTTAGAACTGTCTTAGATGAAGGAGCTTCAACTTCGGTTTTGTCCCTATCTTGTTGGAAAGCTATTGGCTCTCCCGAGCTTGTAACAACACCTACAACTTTAAAAGCCTTCGATGGATGATGTTTCTAGCCCCATGGTCTCATACTAGCCCTTTCAGTCGAGCTTGGAGGAAAAGTTGTTTCTGTTCAAGTGGAAGTAGTAGATGCCCCCTAGATTACAACCTCCTTTTAGGAAGAAATTGGTTTTACACCATGACTGTTGTCCCTTTGACGGTATTTCAAACTTTCCAATTTCCACATCTAGGGAGAATTTTCACCATTGACCAACTTGATTTCTGTATGCCAGATGTTACTACCTCTACGGCCAATAACATCCCTAAGTTAGGTTAGTCCCCACCTCCTTACCCGTCGATTGGGGTAGGCATGCTGAAGGATTCATACCTTACGAGGATTTTTCCCTCAAACCCTCCTAACACAGACAGGATGACAATAAATATGATTTCGTCATTTGATTATGATCCAAAGGGAAAACAAATTCTTCAGTCCACCTCGTTGAGTCCTCGTGAAGAAATGTACAACGTTATCCAAACCCTTTCTGATGACCACACTGATGAGCTTCATCTGGTGACTTCAGACCCTTATCACCTACCCTACTGGTTAGAACCATCTCTTCCTATTCTGGATTATCTCTCCTAGATTTTTCCTTCTGATGATTCCATTATGGAGATCATGAGTACGAATGAGACTATATGTGAGGATCATCATCATAGATCCTCGTTCCTCCCCAACACCAGTTCGGTAGACCATGATTTTGCATCCCTTTTTTCCATTGATATTGTCAACACATGTCAAAGTCCTATATTGTTGCAAGACACAAATTCTAAAGGAAACATATGCAACATTACTCAAACAAATCCAATTGACATATCGGCCAAGCCTGGTACCCTTGAGCATGTTCATGTTGGGAAGAACTACTCGGCAGAAGAATCTGAAGCATATAGAGCACTTTTCAAAGAATTCCATGATGTTTTTTCCTAGTCTTACAAAGAAATGCCGGGGATAGACCCATCCATTGTGGTCCATGAAATAAAAACCTATCCCACTGCAAAACTTGTCAGGAAAAAACTAAGGCAAGTTCATCTGCGGAAATCTGCAGCTATAAAAGCTGAAATAGAGAAAATTCTTAAAGCAGGGTTTATTTATACCGTACCCCTGACGGAATGGGTATCGAACGTCATTCCTGTCAATAAAAATTAGGGCACCATTAGAGTCTGCATCGATTTCAGATATTTAAACAAATCTTGTCCCAAAGACAACTTTCCCACTCTGCATATCGACTAGATTATTGACAACTATGCCGGAAGTGTCATCTTCTCATTTATGGATGGATTTTCGGGTTATAATCAGATTGAGATTTTACCCACTGATCGGCACAAGACAACATTCATTTTCCCATGGGGAGCCTTTGCATATAGGAAGTTACCATTTGGCTTGAAAAACGTTGGATCCACTTTCCACCGTGCTATGTCCTATGTGTTTCATGATATAAAACATATTGTTGAACCGTACCTTGATGACCTCCTAGCTCATTCACAGTGACGGGAGGACCACCATGGTCATCTTAGAGACATTTTCTTGAGATGCTGTCATTATAAAATACGACTCAATCATCACAAATGTGTTTTTTTGCATTGAGACGGGACACTTGTTAGGTTTTGTGGTTTCTAAAGATGGCATTCGGATAGATCCATTGAAAATTACAGCTATTTTAGCTCTACCAGCCCCAACCAACCTTCTAGAACTCCAAATTTTGCAAGGGAAGGCAAACTTCCTCCACCATTTTGTGTGCAATTTTGTAGAGAAAACACACAGTTATATGCGTCTCCTTAAGAAGGAAACTCCGTTCTTTTGGGATGACCAAGCCCAACGTGCCTTTGATAATCTCAAACACACTATGAATCATTCACCCATGATACACCCCCCAAATTATTCAAAGGATTTCCTCTTATAAATTGCTACCTCCACAACTACCATCGCTATGGTTTTGGTGCAGGAGAATCCCGACGGTCAGCAGCACGTGATTTACTATGCTAGTAAGAATCTCATGGATTCAAAAACTCAATATTCATGCATGGAGAAATTAGCATTGGCCACGGTCATTGCTGTTCAAAAATTTCATTACTACATTTTGCTCCACACAACCACCGTATTGGTAGACCAGAACCCTATGTATTACATCCTGACTTGTTAGGTGCTTGGGGGCAAGTACTCCCGATGGATAGTCATACTACAAGAGTTTGATCTGGAATTTTCCAAAGCTACATCAAAGAAATCCTTGGTCTTTGTTGAGCTCATGTGTGATCTTCCCTATGCTTTGACGGAATCTAAGCCCAGTGATTCATTCCTAGTTGAATTCCTGTTCTTGAAAAGCATTACTAACCCATGGTATGGAGATTTGCTCATTTATCTCCAGACACAAAGGTTTCAGCCTACTCTATCCCGTGACGATCGCCACCGTATTCGTCACCACACAAAATACTACCTCATCTTGAATGACACTTTGTATAGACGTGGTATTGATTCCATTCTCTGACGATGCCTTACCCATGAGGAAGCTGAACAAGTTTTGAATGATTGCCACTCCGGAGCATGTGGTGGTCATTTATCTGGGATGGCTACAGCCTAGAAAATCCTTCGCGCTGGCTATTTCTTGCCTTTAGTCTTTAAAGATTGTCACGAGGCTGTTAAGAAATGCCCACCCTGTCAACATTTTTATTCGAAAAAAGTGCACTCATCCTGCTCTGTTACACCCCGTCATTGTCATTGGCCCTTTCTCCAAATGGGGGATTGATTATATGCATTGTAAGCCTACCTTAGATGGGGGCCATGGTTACATCATCGTATTCGTTGACTATTTTACAAAATGGGCCGAGGCCATGCCTACATATGTAGAGGATGGTAAGACTGCCGCTCTCTTCCTGTTCAATCATGTGATAGCGAGATTCAGAGTCTCGCAGTCCATAGTTACTAATCACGGATCACATTTCCATAATCAATGATGGAGGAACTAAGTGCCAAGCTAGGTTTTTGTCATGAAAAATCTACACCCTGTTATCCGCAACGTAATGGTCAGGTCGAGGGCATTAACAAAGTTTTGAAAACGATTCTTCATCGAATGGTTGGAGACCATAAATACAACTGGCACCATATCCTTTTTTCCGCTCTTTGGGCTTATAGGAATTTGGTGAAAACAACTACTGGTTTCACATCTTTCCAGCTTGTCTATGGACTAGAAGCTATCTTGCTGATTCAATGTCAGATTCCATCCTTAAAACTTGCCCTTGAACTTATCCTAGACACTTCCATAGAGGAAGAGAGATTTCTATACTTGAATAACCTTGATGAAACTAGAAGAGATGCTGCCTTAGCTAATGAGGCACACAAGAAACACGTCAAGGCGCAGTATGACAAGTTTTTCCAACCTCGTTCCTTTAATGAGGGTGACCTAGTTTTGACTTGTGATCAGAGATATGACAAACTAGGGAAAGGGAAGTTTGAATCCATGTGGTACGGTCCTTTCGTCATTTCCAAAGTTTTATAGAAATGAGCCTATGAGCTCATGGACTATGATGGAATCCCCTTAGGACAACCTTGCAATGGGTTGTACCTGAAGAGGTACTAAGCTTAGATCTCTCTTGGATAGTATCTTGTATATATGTATATTACTTGACTTTTAGTGTGCTTAAGTATTTTCAATATGGTTTTGAGTTTAGTGTCCGTATCTGTTTATACCATGTTTTGGTTGTGCAAAGCAGATGGCTTTCTATGGATTCTCTGATGGTTCTTGCCGCCACACCTTGAATCTTGCCTCAGCTGCTTGGGTTCTCTATTCCCTAGCTTATGACTTGGTCAATTCAAGAGCAGTTTGTATTAGTCCCGCTACTAACAATATCGTTGAGTATCGAGCAGTCATAGGTATTCTGACTGAAGCTTCCTCCCAAGATGTTCACAACTTGGTAGTCTTGATGGACTCGCAACTTGTGGTTTGTCATCTAAACCATGTTTATACCATTAGGAATCTTATGCTTCTTCGTCTCTTCCAGAGGGTACGTTTGTTAGAAATTTCATTTGAAACTATCACCTATAGGCATATCCCTAGGGAACATAATGTAGTTGCCGACTCATTGGAAAATTACATCCTAGACTGACATATTGCCCATTCATGACATGAAAATCAAACATGGTTCACTGTAAATAAACTAAAAGACACATAAAACTCATGTAACATTTGAGACATATAAACACCAAGGTTAAGTCTGTATATATATATAAACATGTTTTACAAAAAATAGGTCACGAGGCCTCATCTGAAGCACGTAAGCTTTCAGGTAAAAAATCATCATACAAAAGTCCTGAAGCTATCTATATGCTTTTAGTGAATACATCATGCACCCTATCAGCTAGTGATGCTCATGGTAACACATAACTGCCCGGGCTACTCTACATAGCAGTCCATTGAAACAACCCAGTACTCTCATAGTAGGCCTCTGGTACCTCAGTGGGAGGTCATTGATCAAGGCATCCGGGATGTCTAGAGTCAACCTCTCGAGGTTCTCCTCTAGCTCCCCTATCACAGCATCACCCTATGGTACAAAATGGACTCCAGATCGCCTATCTAATGGGGAGGCTCCCCCAGGTCGTGCTACTCCAACATTTGCATGAAAACATTCAAGTCACGTTACTAAACATAAAAAATATAAAACATCAAAACATAAAAACACAATTTCCATTTTAGGGTTTTTGTTTCTTACCGATATCACCCCACTGTCCACCAGGTGGGAGCGGTAGGTCAGGGCTACCACTGAAGTCAGTGCCCGCATATGCATAGTCCTCCACCATGAGGAGTTGATCTCTCAACCATCGAAAGAACAGGTCACCAAACTTTACCTTGCCTCTGCCTGCTCCAGTACAAGCCATAATACCGACCCACCTATGCATATGAGGGTCCTGTGCCCTCAACTCTATAAAGACCACCTGGGTCTCATCTGTGGAACCCGCTTGAAAAAGAAACAAGCTAGAATGGAACCGAAACCAAATTGCTTCAGCTCCCCCTGCCGACACTTGGTTAGCTGATCCTTGAATATCGAAAGCAGAGCTTCCACCCAGTTGAAAACTATGGGCACCATGGCCTCTATGGCGTAGAGCATATGTGCTCTTGATGCCTAGTGTACCCCTTGGCTTCCTGCCATTCTCTGTATGGTAAACAATATTATCCATAGAGGGCCATCCACCACTGCTTTTATGGGAATTTTCTTCCCTGATGTCCAGGTACCAAGAATGCAATGGCAGTTTATCAACTCCTGAGTAGTAATGTCCCCTCCATGGGAACTGGTCAAAGAGATGGGATCACCTTGTCTCGATAGGCCTGTTAGGAAGTAGATGTCCTCTACTTCAACTATCAATATGTGAGCAACAACCTCAAAATACTGTTGCTCTAGATTCCACATCTAGAGTATATGCTCTAGTAGTCGCTCATGTGATACCATGCTAGGTGTGCAGAAAAACTTTAGAAGTTCGCAGTATCTCAACGTAGCTATACAACCCGCATTTCGTTCAGTGAAGGCATCGTTGTTGTCATGTTGCCTCTCTTTCCATATCATCATTTTTTATCAATAAGAACCTGTCAAAAAACATCACAAGACCAATTAGAAACATTCCCAATCATTACCATCCTCAAAATGAGCTATTTTTTCTTGTGCATGCCTTTTTATTTACCAACGGATGGCACTGCATGTGCGCAGTTTTTTCGGCATGGTTCTTGTGGGATAATAGAGGTGCCCGCTTCCATGGTTTTATGGCTTGCCCAATAGGCCCAAAACACCACCAAAATCAAAATTGAAAGCATGAAATGAAAGAGTAGGGTCTAAGCTATTACCTGGAACTGACGGTGCATGAATATGATGGTAGATGCTCTCGATATCAGCAACTGAAAATCTAGCCAAGAAAATGCTCCAAAGGCTCTCCACTATGGGTAAATGGTAAAACGTTTTGATTTTTAACTATTTACATGAATTTTATATACATTTTAGGGTTTTACATGTTATAGTTTTGTTTGAAAATCATTTATTTCTCAAAATCTATCAGTAATAATCCTTTAATGTCGGTTATTGGAGAATTTAACACTTGTTTTTCAAGTCGTTGCAGGATAGAAGAGCAGTAGCAGTAAAAGTTTTGGGAGTTTGTTTTTGACTTTTTCGTACTACCATAAAACGAAAAAAGTCTTTTGAGCATTTATTGCAACACTTTGGTCACGCTCTCCAAATTTAGCATCAAAGGTCCAAGTCCTTTTTTGATTCTTTTCAGACTTGTAATATCTCTCATCGTGAAAAGAGACCTAGTGGAGTCTTCTTTAAACTCTTTTCGGGATCCTTAAATACGAAAATATTGTCGAGTGATCTTGTCTTCTTCATGCTCATTAAAGCACTTGAATAGTCGTTCATCTGACGGTAGGTTATCACTTTTTCGGTTCAGGTGAACTATTTTACGAAAAAGGACCCTATGGAGTCTTTTTCCGTGGTCGTTCAAACTCTCTAAACATGAACGATACTGAGTTAACTTTCATTGGACTCGTTAAATCAAACATTGAGAGACCCTATTTTGGGAACAAACCCCTCCTCTCTCAGGTTCATAAACATATGAGTTTGACTTGTCTCCGGATGAGCTATAACGAGTGTTTGTTACCCTCTTTAAACTCGTAAAACCGAGAGGAGGCACTCATCAATCATGATGGGGAAAATGTGAAGGGTTTCATTTTGCAAATAAGTGGCAGTAGTTTGTCATTACCTTTGAACATGGAACTTGTCTACATATCATTTCAGTCAATTGGGTATTTAGCTGATTTCTGTGACGATCCACTTTCACGAGTCATTTCACTTCTTTGAGTCTTTCAAAAGAATGCATTGTCCACTGTCACACTGTGTGTTTGTCTAGTCTAGTCATGCTACCAAGTCTTTTGTCATGCCGTTCGATGTTCAAAGGGAAGTTGAAGAAGTTTACCTCTGCAGTCAAAACAGTCTCCGTGTCAGTACTTTTGAGTCAGTCTTATTGCTACCTTATTCACATCATTCCAAAACTTTGTTTTGAGTTTTGTGTTGTTGATGTGGGAGTCATCATGGCCCTCCTTCGACAAGACTATTTCTGTCGACATCAGCTCATCATCCGAGAAATAGTCTTAGAAACAAAACTTAGTACCTTGAGATCTGTATGCCTCAATGACAGATTCTCTCTCTCTCAGCATAGGTTCACATCATTGAGCTTTGATCAATGGAATCGATTGGGTGTTCGACATCAAGACATCTATTCATGCTTAGTAGATTGTACTAAAGTACCTTGGGAATCATTGACATCAATGGTGATCTCCCTCGCGCTTGTTAACGGTTCACATCATTGGCCAGTAATCAAGTGGTTTCTACCATGTTCGACTTCAGAACATTGTAATCATATTGATAGAATTGTACTTTGTGGAAGACGAGATGAAGAACCTGGGTATTTGTTTAGCGCTCATTGCTTTCCCCAGGTTGTGATGGAGTTTTGTATATCTAGCATGGATCCACATTTGTATGGTCATGGCTATGCTCAAATTTGCATCTGTATGACATAGATCTACGTTGTATGTCTGGTAGCTATGTCCAAGTTTGAGTCCTCTATCACATGGATCTATGTTATAATCTAGCAGCCATGCTTGTTTATTCCTCTCATGGATATGTCTTGTATTGGTTCGCAGCTATGAGTTGGTTACATTTTTATATGAGTCAAAAGTATTAATGTACTACAGATGCTTACTCGACGACATTATCTGACCGAGCTGGCATTCTCACCTCGAAGTGACAACTTGTTCTCTTAAATCTCTCGCTTATCATATCCCTCTAAGCCTCATGCTTTGGGGGGCATTATGTTATACCTAAATCCTGTCACCATCATGTGATGAGACCCTTAACCCCTATGTTTTCCCTTAATCCCAAAACTTGGAATGGAAACTTGCTCTGGATGTTAATTCTACTTGAAAAAACCTAGCACCACACTTACCCTTTGGCTGATGAGCGGTACCTTCTTCAGCACCGCCTATATCCTGTTGTAGAGAAGCGGTGCCATTGCCTATAGGCTTTGTTCTTAAAGTGGTTCTCACCTAAACCGCTATGTCATAAGGGAACAAAAGCAGTACACTGGGTAAAATGGGAAAAAGAGAAGTTTCTCGAGGCTTCTAGATCATGAGCCTCGTGTCCTCTCTTATCCCTATCAATATGGGTTAGTTTGAGCTCGAGATCCCCCTTGGTAGGATCTTAGGGCCACCTCACCCACAATTCTCTCAACTATCCCAATCCATTGAGCCTTATAAATACAAGCTCATATCCATAGTTGAGGGGGAGAACTGAATGGAATTGTTATGCTGTTGAATTGACTACTTAGTCCAAATCATTGGAGAGCATAGAGAGCAAGTTGGAGCTTTTGGGGATGAGGTGTTTGTCTTGTGGAGGATTTTTTCAACACTAAGGCAATGGTTGTAAGCTTCTTCATTCATTCTTAATGCAAATATGATTTTCGTCTCACATATCTGTTGTTTTGATTTCACATGTATATGATTACTGGATTCCTTAGTCACTAGTATGGATATGTAGATGATTTTTTGGTAGCTTTGAGGTGCTTGTATGTTTGACATGTTTGTAGGTACACAGGTCCATGATCGAAGTAGTATTCCAGGTGTCTTCAACATTTAGGGAAGGTCTACATCCTTTGTCGTTCACTCATTTGTTCTGGATCTGAACCATTCAGACTAGAGGAACAGCTTCTGTCTGCAGAAGGTGCAATATTCCTGATAACAGTACTTGTCATTGCATCACATTGCCACCTATCCTACACTCATTATGCATTAATGAAGTGGGTCTTGTTGTCCAGGCTGGCCAAGTTGGTCATCAGTTGAGTTTTAATGTTGGGATTACAGTTGATTTGGTAGTCATGTCTATCATGAAGAGTGGTGCCTACACTGCTACAACATGTTCGATTTGTGAGTTTAGGTACATCATGGTCATGATTAAATTTTCTGGTTATTATATCTCATGATCTAGCAGGGACCCAAGAAGGTGACATGGAGTTGATCGGTCAAATAGACATTGTGAAAAAGGAGTTGATTCTGTCTGTTTGTATTATTTATGCGTAACTTCTTTCTCTGCCAAGTTTATAACAATTTTTGTATGCGCACGATGGATGGTATGGCTAATCCTATTTGTACCCTTCCATTTCGAATGAGACAACATTAATTAGTCCTTGTCAATGAAGCTTTGCCAGCATATATCAACTTCAATGGAGGACACTGTCAGTACTCAACTAAGGCATGATTTGACCTGGCGATCATTTCATTATCTGGTTACATTACAATTCACTTGGTCAGGGACTGGAAGTGGTACAACAATATTTTCTCCCCATTAATGGTTGTCATGCCTCCTACTGGTTTTAGCATGGTCATGAACCTTTCTCCCTCATTTCGTTGAGCTATTTCTTGGCTAACTGCTCGGGTCTTGGGGAACTTTTGTTCTTCCTAGATTTTGTTGCAAAAATTGTTATGTCTGCCTTTGCTGGGTTTTGTTCTACATTTGAAGCATCATACCATGTCCAAACAGCATGGCCCATCTCATCGTGCTACGAGTGGTCCCAGTCACATGCAATGAGGGGAGCATGTGACAAAGGTAGATGGTTATAACAATGATATTTCTTCGCAAGTTCAGCCCATAATAGATGACTGGGAAACCAGGCTGGTAAACAAGAACCTCGCTCGTGAAATTGATGGTGGTAGCCCCAACCACTATTGGATTGTCAAAAACATGATGGGCACCCTCATGGAGGAAATTCTATCCAGATGGAACCATACTAAGCTGGAAATTTCACAGGCTACAACCAAAATGGTGTAATTAGATATGTTCATCACGCACAGAAATGTCTGGCCATCTGGAAAAAATTATCCCAGGGAGTTGACTCCTTGGATGATGGAGGTAGTGGCAGTGTCTCTATGGATCCATCTGGTTAAATGAATGTCGACCCTACCATTCATATTGCATCTACAGTTCCTGTTTCGATTTCGACTACGATTAGCCAGCTTTCCAAATGAGCTCATGAATCAGAGATTTTGTGGGGAAAGTGGATGCTTCTGTGGGGAAAGCGGTTGTCCTACTGCTAAAGCCCAGTCTACCATCTTCAGATGAGGAAATATTTGGGCCTTGTCCTATCATTGAGGAAATGCAGGACCCGCAGGACCCGATTGTCACTATCAGTAGTGCTAACCCATGAGCTTGTTCCTACTTCATTTTTGTCTATTTCGATTCCTTTTGTTTACCTCTAAGTTTATGCTGGTTTTTAGTTTTCAAGGTCTTTTCATAAACATTACTTCATAGTAATTTTGTACATAGCACCCCATGTATCACATGGGTTATTGAGTCTCTTTTGAATTTCTCTGTAATTTTGTTTAAACTTTACTTAGTCAATAGGTACCATTTTCTATATGGTTTTTATGCTCTTTACACTACAACTATAGAGTTTTCTTCTTTTGATGGATTAGGGTGGTTGTTAGACCATTGTTTTCACTTGACCATAATTCTCGATAGTCTGTAATTTTTTGTATAGTTTATTAGTAGCAATGTAGGCTTACAAAAAAAAAAGTTTAAAGATCTAATATATCTAAATATATTATTTCTCTCAATAAACCTAAAGTTTAAAGATGTAATATACATGAATAGCTTGTTTTGGGTATATGAAATTTATTTAAAGATCCAATTACAATTATTTATGTTAATAAATATGAAGTTTAAAGATGATTTGACATCAAGATGACTGAATGCATTTATTGTTCGTTTATTTTAAAACATTGTTTAATAAGAATGTTTTGAAAGCCGAAAATGGGAAATAAGATATAGGCTCCAATTGGAGAGCTAGATTTACCATAAACATTTGTGGCAAAGAGAAAAGAATACGAACAAAAAAAGAAAAACTTGAAACACCTAACGATATTAACAAAATTGAAGTTTTTTGGTTTCCAGTACCCGAAGGTCAAAAATCACAAATAGGAACTTCGACATTTTTTTATTTGAAAAGACAAAAATTTCGATATTGGAAATGTGTTAGCAGGAATATTTCACCTTCTACGGACGAAATTTGTTCCTCTAGTTTGAATGGTTCATATCCAGAACAAATGAATGACAAAGGATGAAGACCCTCCCTGGATATCGTAGATACTTGGAATACCTACTTCGATAGTAAACCTGTGTACCTGCAATCAGATTAACCATGCAAACACATCAAAGCTACCATAACATAATATATTAATCCATGTCAGTGACTAAGGAATCCAACAACATTTACATGTGAAATCAAACAACAACATTAAAGTGGGACGAAAATCAGCTTTGCATTAAGATAAAATGGAGAAGTTTACGACCAATTAAGCATTAGTGTTGACATGCATCTCCATGAAACCAAAACTTTCATCCCCATAAGCTCCAACTTTGCTCTCTATGCTCTCCAATGGCTTAGGCCAAGTGGTCAATCCAACAATATAACAATACCTCAATGGTTCCCCCCTCAACCATGGACATGAGCTTGTATTTATAAGGCTCAATGGATAGGGATGGTTGAGAGATTTGTGGATGAGGTGGCCTCTAAGATCCTAAGATGGGGGATCTCGATCACAACTGACCCATAATGATAGGGATAAGGGAGGACATGAGGCTCATGATCTAGAAGCCTCGAGTCTTCTCTTTTTTCCATTTTACCTAGGGTACCACTTTTCTCCTTCTATGACAGAGTGGTTCAGGTAAGAAATGCTTATAGACCAAGGGATATAAGCGGTGGCACCGCTTATGGATAACAAGGAATAGGTGGTGCGAGTAAGGTACCACTCATGGATAAAGGGGAAAGTGTGATGCTGAGTATTTTCATGAAAGACTAATAAACAACATGGGTTTCCACTCCAAGTGTTGGGATTAAGGGCAAGTAGGTATGTCAAAGGTCTTATCACATGATGATGATAGGATTTTGGTGTAACAAGATGCCCCCCAAAGCATGAGTCTTAGAGGGATACGATAAACGAGAGCTTTGAGAGAACAAGTCGTTGCTACAAGGTGAAAATGTTGGCTCGATCGGAGCATGTCATCAAGTAGGCATCTGTAGTACACCAATATTTTTGACTCATAAACACAAGTAACCAACTCATGGTTGCAGACCAATCACAAGGCAGATCCATGGGAGGAATAAACAAGCATGGCTACTAGAATACAACGTAGATCCATGTGATAGAGGACTCAAACTTGGACATAGATACCAGACATACAATGTAGATCTATGTCATACAGACACAAATTTGAGCATATCCATGACCATACAAATGTGAATCCATGCTAGACATACAAAACTCCATCGCAACCTGGGGAAAAGCAATGAGTGCTTTAAACAAATACCCAACGTCTTCGTCTCCTCTTCCACAAAGTACAATTCTATCCATGTGATTACAATGATCTAAAGTCGAACATGGTAGAAACCACTTGATTACCGGTCAATGATGTGAATCGTTAACAAGTGCGAGGGAGATCACCATTAATGTCAATGATTCCCAAGGTACACTACTACAATCTACTGAGTGTGAATAGATGTCCTGATGCCGAATACCTAGTCGATTCTATCAATCAAAGGTCAATGATGTCAACCTATGTCGAGAGTGAGAGAATCTGTCGTTAAGGGATACAAATCTCAAGGTACTAAGTATTTGTTTCTAAGACTATTTACCGGATGATGAGTTGATGTCGATGGGAATAGTCTCGTCAAAGGAGGGCCATGACGAGTCCCACATCGACGACATGAAAATCGAAACATAGTTCTGGAATGATGTGAATGTAGTAACCATAGGACTGACTCAAAAGTACTGACACAAAGACTGTGTTGACTGCAGAGGTAAAACTTCTTAAAATCCCCTTTGAACATTGGGTGGCATGAAAAAAATACTTGGCAGCATGACTAAACGAGACAAACACACAATGCGACAGTGGACAATGCATTCTTTTGAAAGACTCAAAGGAGTGGCATGACTCATGAAAGTGAATCATCATGGAGATCAGCTGAATACCCAATTGATTAACATGATGTTGTTGCAGCTGCAACAATTTCCCAAAATTCCAAATTTTTTTAGGACCCTCCTTTGTTTGGATTAGTTCGATTTTCTTCTTTGAGTTGGTCTAATAATGATTTCTCAGAATGATTTTCTAATGCTTGAATTGATTTACCACTTGTTGGATTCTCCCTCTAGCACTTGAAATGATCAACTGTTTGATCAAGATTTATCGCTGCCTTTGAATGCATTTGAAGCATGCCTGAATCGGAAGTTATTTGGTTAGTGCCCCGCCATTGCGGATGGAAAATCGGTTTTGTCTTTGATTTTATTTCTGATCCATTGGTTTTCGCATCGGTTGCTGTTTGGTTTTGCATCGGAACTCTTATTACTTCTTCTTCCGCAGTTGCGGACGACAAGCTGCTTCCTCTCCCGATCATTACTTTAATGTTTCAATTCCCGCTTTGTTGTTTTCGCTGATCTTGTAAGTCATGGGCTTCCGCTGTTGCGGCTGCGGAAAGCTTTATTTTTCCGGTTGACCAATTGTTTTCAACTCTGACGTTGCGGAAGGTCGCACGCTTTACTCTTCCGCCGTTGCGGTTGCGAAAGGCATAACCCTTCCGATCTTTAGTCATCCACTCTTCCGATTCAGGTCTTATTTGGCGGGGAGTGATATCCTTTTGGTATTCGCCATTGTGGCTACGTTTCTGCTTTCGTTCTGATGTTAGAAATCCGACACGCAGTTATTTGTCACCTGGTTATTTCTGCCGTTGCGGATGGATCTATGGTTTGGTCTTCCGCCGTTGCGGAAAGAAATACACTTTCGTCTTCCGATCCAAATGTCTCCGATGTCCAAGCTTTTGACTTTTCTCCATCACGCATGTTGACTATATATAGATGGGGTTGGGATTGTTGGATTATCTTATTGTTATATGCGTTTTTCAACTGTTACCGTTCCAGCTGTCAAAATCGTTGCTGTCGCTCGCTCGCATTCGCCCGGTCCCCCGTTTTTGGTACACGCAGTCCAAGTGTCTCAACCATAAAGCTTGATAGGCCTCTCCATGCCGGTTATGCTGCAGTGCCAAGTAGGCTCATACTTACCTTTCTCCGTTCCGTTTGAGCATTTGATGAGGTTTTCCACGGTTAGGTTTTGGTTGTGGTCGTTTTCTTCACCTCGTTAGATACCCGCATATAGTAGAGGGGGGGTCGTATTATGACTGTTAGCACGGGTGTTTTGACCCGCGTAGTAGTATTTTTCCTGTGGCCATTTGTTTTCAACCTTGCGCGTAGTAAATGGGGGTTTGGTGCAGACGGCCGTTACGCCGTTTGCACCAAGCTGCCTTGTGTGATGATAATTTTGCAGGGGAAGGTCTTTGTGGTTTTCCTGGAGCATCTGGTGGTTCCCCCCTTTTTTGTGATTTTCATATTACCCGCATCCTCGAATAGCAAGTGTTTCACCGCAATGTTCAGTGCACAGTCGATTTTAAACCCTAACCGGTGGAGGGGATATGTCACGGATTTTAGCTTGTTAGCCATAAATCACATGGGTAGCGGTTTTGTTCAAAGCTCCACTAAAGGCTTGTGTAGTTTTCCCCTGTCTGTCCCGCGCAGCGAAATGATAATGGCACCCGTAGAAAGCGGAGGTTTTAGTCGTATTAATGTAAATGTTTTTCCCGCGAACAGCACGAGTCTTCTTCATTTTTATATAGATTTCATTCCTTTTGGATTTTATTGTTAGAACTATTCTGGTATTGAAGAGCGGGGATAGTTTGCATATATGTGCTTTATTTGACTGATTTCCATCATGCTAGACATAGACAAAGTCACTTAACACTGCACATTGTGTTTCAATGGTTCTGGTAGTTAGGCCATTTCTGCTTATATATATGCATATATTTGCTTCATTGACTGATTGCTATCATGTTAAGCATAGAACAAAGGACACACTACACATTGATGTCTACAAGTTTGTCACTCAGCCAAAATGGATTAATATTTACAATGTTATATATGACAGGAAGAATTCAAACTCACAATGTCAAAAAGGAAAAAGAAGAAGGCCCCTGTGGTCGAGGAAGAGCCCAAAGTAGAAACTGTCACCAAAATGGAATATATATATGAGGACACTAAGTGTATTTCTGGTGTTGAACCTGAATACTAGTGGGGGGAATATATAGACTGATCACACGCAGAGAGGTTCTTGACATGGGCTTAGAAGAAGAATCCATATATACCAACATAGAAATATCTTCACTGATGAAGATCGCCACCAGACCAGAGTTATTCCCGTGCTCTGAAGTAATCGGTTGGATTCTGCTCCGGCAGATGTCACAACAATGATTGTGGAGAACGTCAACAAATAGGGCTACGTTGCTTATAGCCCAGGATATGTAGCCCTGGCTTACCACTTGCCTGAAGCGCAAGTATTTCTGTCAGACGATTGGTTGAATAACATTAGAATGGACCTTGTGGAGACCATGAAGAGAATGCTATTACCTAGAAAACATTTCAGAAACAGGCCAACGGGTGATTATGATACAGCCAGCTTAAGAACCCCATATAGGTTCATAGCTTTAATGCTCAACAGGATTTTTGGGAGAGCCCATGGCAGGTTCTTCAAGTTAGAATGGATACCCATCATTTTTTATGTTGCAACCCAGGGGACAATTTTCAACTGGGCTAGCATTGTATCTAATAGCCTCTCTGCCTGCTTGGCCTTAGCCTTGGGTGGAGTATCCCAAAAGAGATCTGAGTTCTACATGAGTTCCATACTTGTAGACTGTATATTATGCAATCAGCCTTTCCCTGGCCTCAGGTGCATCTGGGACATGGAGAGGATGCCTATCTATTCTGCTTATAGACCACTGTGGGCACACCAGTACCACAGTCATTATCGAGAAGTCTGTGAGCACTTCATCATGCCTTTATATACACTCATTTTCCTGAAGGAGTGTGATTGTATGTCAGAGGAGGCACTGCAAGTAATGGTGAAGCATGCAGATTATTATTTGACCGAGGATGGCCTTTACTTCAGGATGTTTGGAGGATCAAGAGCACCCTCCCTGTTGCCCAAATACGCTACTGACTACATCATTCATAAGGAGGCTACGAGGCAAGTCTTCTTGGATGGCATAGGGAGCTTCTTGTTCGAGCACAAGAAGACTGCTTATCCTCCTTTGCCCTTTAAGTTAGGAAGTTACAAGTTCACTAGGGTGAAGAAGGCTGATGAATTTGTAGAAGAATTGGAAAGGTTTCATTTTGGCGAGATGCCTTTCCATAGAAATGACTCACGCGGGAAAGTAGCTGAGCATTGTAAAGAAAACAACTTACATTTTGAGTACACCCACCATTGGGATAGGGAAGAATCTGTCTTCCGAAGTGCCTTGAACATAACAGCTTTGAGAAGAAGATTCAAGAAGAAGATCACCACCAAAGGTGGGAAGGGAGATGAACAAGAAAAAGCTGAGGAAGAAGCCAAGAGAAGAAATGAGGAAGCTCAGAGGTTGGCACAAGAGGCTGCAGGGTGGCTGCACATAGAAGAAGAAGAGAAAAGAAAAGATGCGCAAGAGGCAGCTAGAAAAGCTGAAGAAGATGCAAGGAAAGAAGAAGAAGAAAATAAAAAGAAGCTTGATGAGGAGCTCCAAAAGCAAGAAGCAGAAAAGCTAAAGCTGACACAGGCAGAGCAGTTAGCTTCTGACATAGCTGGAGGGTAGACCCAGGACGTGGAGAACCCTGAGGTTGAGGACCCATAAGTACCTGCTGCCAGCACACCTGTAGTCCCCACACTCAAGCTGGTCCCCTTTGTACAAAAAAAAGGGGAAGAGATACCTGATTTCAACACTATTTTCTATGACAGGGCAACAAAGAGGATAGTGAAGAGAACAGAAAGGAGGATTGAAACAGGAGGTCTACCTGGTAAAATGATAACGGATACGGCTGTTGTGTTGGGAACAGACCGGGATCCAAGGTTCACCATTAGAGCTGGAGCAGCACTGATTCAAGCTTCGGAAGATAATGTGGACAGGATCATGACAGACTTGGAGCTATCTAAGAAATCCTTTGCTCAATTGAAAGACACCTTGAGGAAAGAGAGAGAGGAAGTTAATAGGATAAAGTGGAAGTATGAAGACATGCAGAGGGAAATAAAGGCTTCTAAGGCTGAATTGCAGGCCCTCCAAGTAGAGAGACAGGTCAGAGAAACAACACAAGAATGCCTGGAGAAAGTGCAGAAAGAATATCAAGAGCTAAAGATGGAAAAGAAACGGATGCAGGAAAAGGTAGAAGAGCTAGAAGAGCAGCAAAAGATTATCTTGGAGGCCAGTGAGCTGCACACCCAGGAACAGGAAAAGAAACATCAAGAACATGTTTCTTCTTTAACAACTGCTTTGGAGGAAGCAAGGGAGTAGCAGGTCAACCTCCAGCCGTTCAAAGAGCATGTCTTGGCCCAGAAGGCTAAGATGTTACAGCTGCAGACTACTGTAGAAGAGGAGAGGTGTAAAGTACTACAAATAGATGGCCGATTGGAGGAAATTCTGGAAACCTGCACTTACTTTGTAGATCGATCTTAGGACATCCTTGAAGTCCTGACTGCCAGAATGGCAAGGATGGAAAACAATGAAGAAACTCCAGCAGAATTGCCATCAAAGGATACACAGGCCCTCAAGCGGGATTATGACTTGCTGGAATTTGCTATAAATACCACGGAGGATTTCAAAAAAGCAGTTAAGAAGAAAAAAGGAGCATGCACCGAGTTTTTCAGAAGGCTTCTCATTACCTATAACCGGTGCCAGATAGAGGCCGAGCAGAGGCTTGAGGCTTTCCCGAATCACAACGCCTTTGTGGAGCTGTTGCAGAAGAGATACCAGGAGTAGGAAGCTAAAGTACAGCATATTAAAGCCCTGGATGATCAGATCTTGAGGAGCGAAGTAGATCATTCAGCTATCAGCGTGCAGCTTCTGGAGGATAAGCTTCGATTGAGTGCAGCCAGGATTGAGGCTATAAAGAACTAGGCTGCTAAGTTTGAGATCAATATTCAGTTTTTAGAGCCTTGTGTGTTTGAGGGCATTGCCTCTGAAGCTTCGGCATGGAAGAAATTTCTAGATGCCCAAGTGGTACCCTCCTCGTAAAGGATTGGTCACCTTTTGTAATGTGTAACATTTTGTAAAAACATTTGAGAAAATTCAAGCGTTGGGAAACGAAGAGTTGGGAAGCCCAAAGGTTACTTTGGGCAGCCCAACCATCTCACCCTTTTGTATAAATGTAGAAAGCTTAGAAGGGAGCAGGGGGATTTTTCCCAGTTAGACATGAAAAACAATATTGTAAGAAGAACTATTTCTCTTTGCAATAAAGAAGTATTGTTTGCCTGTTGGAGAAAGATCGGTGGCACTTTCAAATGTTATGCTATGGATGGCTGAAAGATGAACTATTTTGTTTTTCCAACTTTTTGTCCATTAACCGTGAGATCGTTCTAAATCCCAGAACCTATTTTCTTGTTTAAATGATTTCTGGTTTATTTTTGTGGAATTACCACCATGAGTAATGTATGCTGTTCATAAAACAATTGGCTATTTGATTGTTGAAATATCTTTGATCGTCCATGCATTGTGGAAAGAAATATCAGCTAACTGTAGTTTCTCTTTATGTTGCATGTACAATACACATTACTCATAAATAAGTTACAATCTGGCTCCCTGGGGATAGATAGATAGATAGATAGTTAGTTTGTTTCACTGCTGCACATGTGGTTTAGATGCTTGTGAGCCTAAGATGAGAGGTAAGAACCTGCGCATCACATTGTGAATACTCCTTTCATC
Organism: Pseudotsuga menziesii; assembly: GCA_001517045.1. Classification (NCBI taxonomy): domain Eukaryota; kingdom Viridiplantae; phylum Streptophyta; class Pinopsida; order Pinales; family Pinaceae; genus Pseudotsuga; species Pseudotsuga menziesii. The sequence goes on along the minus strand of LPNX010551252.1, from coordinate 1,434,696 downwards.
CTTATCACCCTGCATGGTTAATTAGGCATATGAATATCATACTTAAGTCAAAAATACAAAAATATACACGGTGGATCGGGCCACAACCGGTAAAAACTTTGTTTTTTGTTACTTTGACCTACGGTAGCCGGACTGCAAACCGGACAGATTCCCCATACCAGACAATCATGGGCTAGTTGGGAATGTTGACTGGGGAGAATCCCTTTCTGTTGTTGCCTGCGAATTTCTAGGCCTCAACAAATGTGCAGATAAGTGCCATGTTAAAAGGTAATGACAAACTACTACCATTTATTTGCAAAATGATTCCTTTCCCATTTTCTCCATCATGATCGATGAGTGCCTCTTTTCAGTTTTACGAGTTCAAAGAGGGTAACAAACACTTGATATAGCTTGTCAGAAGACAAGTCCAGACTCATATGTTTTATGAACCTAAGAGAGGAGGGGTTCGTTCCCAAAACGGGTCTCTCAATGTTTAATTTAACTATTCCAATGAAAGAAAACTCGGTATCGTTCATGTTTAGAGAGTCTGAACGATTACGGAAGAAGACTCCAAAGGGGTCCTTTTTTCATATGATTTAGTCTCTAAGGCCCGAAAAAGTGTAAAATCATACCTTAGAGAACTCTTCCAGTCATGATTGGCTGGAGCGTTCCTTTTTCGTAAATAGTCCTATCTGAATCGAAAAAGAGATAACCTACGGTCGAACGGACGAATCTTCAAATACTTTAAGGAGCGTGAAGAAGACAAGATCGTTGGACAATCTTTTTGTATTTAGGGAGCATAAAAAGAGTTTAAAGAGGACTCGATGAGGTTTCTTTACACAATGTCACTTTTTACGAGCCTGGAAAGAATTAGAAATGGATTCGACGATCTTTTTGTGTTTAAGGAGCCTAAAAGAGAGGTGAAAAGAAGACTCCATGACGTTTCTTTACATAATGTCAACTTTTTACGAGCCTAGAAAGAATCTGAAATGGACTCAGATTGATACTGGGTTTAAGGAGCGTTACCAAAGTGTCGTAACAAATGATCATTGACCTTTTCCATTTTATAGAAGTGCAAAAAATCCATAAACAAACTTCCAAACCTTCTTACTATGGTTCTCTTATCCTGCAATCGACTCAGAAACAAGTGTTAAATGTGTTCATAACGAGCATTAAGGGATTACGACTGATAAATTTAGGGTAAAAAGTAATTTTACATAAAAACTATAGTATATCAGACCCAAAAATGCCTATATAAGTCATGTAAATAGTAAAAAATCAAATGATTTTTCTATTTACTCATAGTGGAGAGCATTTGGAGCACTTTCCTAGCCAGATCTTCAGCAGCTGATATCGGGAGTTCCCACCATCAGTTTTGAGCACCGTTAGTTGCAGGTAACAGCTAAAACCTTCCTCTTCCTTTTCATAACATTTATTTTGAGTTTTGATGGGGTTTTGGGCTTCTATGGAAATCCCTAAAACCTTGAAAGTGGGCACCGTGCATACCCCTTATGATATACGTGGTACCTCCCAAGAACCGCACCTAAAACATAGATGACAGGTGGTGCCACCGCCTGTCTCCAACGGTGCACAGGCGGTGCCGACCGTGGAGATTTCAAACTAATAGCATAAGCAATAATAAACCATTCTTTTGATTTTAAATGATTAGAGATGATTCTAATGCATCCTATGGTTGTTTTTGGTAGGTTTTTGTTGCTCAAACATGGTGATATGGAAAGAAAGATAGCATGACAATGATGATGCTTTCATTGAAAGGAATGAGGGTTGTATTGCCACATTATGAGATTATGGGCTACTGAAATCCTTACGAACCCCAAGCATGGTGTCACACGAGCAATTAATAGAACACATTCTGTGGATGTGGAATCCGGAACATCAGTACTTTGAGGTTGGGGCCCATATTTTGACAGTGGAGGTAGAGGATATCTACTTCCTAACTGGTCTCTTGAGACGTGATGCCCCCATCTCACTGACAGGTTCTCATGGAGGGGATATTACCACTCAAGAGTTGATAGATCATCAATGTGCTCCAGGGATGAGCACATCGGGGAAGAAAATCCCCATTAGAGTAGTGACGGATGGGCCCCTACGGATCGTCCTATTTACTATGCAGAGGGTGGCCGGGAGTCAAGGTGTGCACTAGGCTTCTAGAGCACACATGTTATATTCCATAGAGGCCATGGCACCCACAGTATTCAACTGGGTGGAAGCCATGCTTCCGATATTCAAAGATCAGCTGACTAAGTGTCGGCAGGGAGAGCTAAAGCAGTTTGGCTTTGGTTCAATTTTAGCCTGCTTCTTCTTCGAGTGGGTTCCACAGACGAGACCTCAGGTGGTCTTCAGAAGTCCGCGAGTGTGGGAACCCTGTATGCTGAGGTGGGTCCAAGTCATGGCTCGTATTGGAGCAGGTAGAGGGAAGGTGAAGTTTGATGACCCGTTCTTCAGATGGCTCTGAGATCAGATCCTCATGGTTGAGGATTATGCTTACGCATGTGTAGTAGGGATTTCTCCTTACTACAACGGTAGGAATGGCTCCCTTCTGTCTATAGGAAAAAAGGGTAGGTTCATGCATGGATAAATGTAGAAAATAAAAATGGAATGTAAATGGACAGAATAGTAAACTAAACTAAGAGCAAAAAGAAGAGAAGAAATGGTGAACCCCTCTGTAAACAAGGGTTAGGGTTCCGCTTCCAAAGACCTGCAAACAAATCCTAAGCTACAATAGATTGAAATACCTGCAAAACAATGTTAAACATAAAACCTGCAAATGGAAACAAGGGTTAGAAAGAAAAGAAAACTAAGAAACAAATGCAAAACCAGAAAACATGTTTATGCCTTCTCTTTGGGTGGAAATGGGCCACCATGCCCTAGCTTGTGGAAACACTCCTCTCTTGGATGGGAGAGCTATGGCTCAATGGAGATGGAGGAGAGGGAGTGTGGGTGGCTTGAGAGGCAAATGTGTCTCAAGGCATCCATGGGCAGCATAACAGTATGCAAGGGAGAAGTGTTTTGAGAGTGATACCCACCCTCCTTTTATAGCTTTCTCAAAGGGTTTTAGGGTTTTAAGCCCTTGGTAAGGGATTTAACCCCTTTTTTGGGCTTTTAGCCCCTTCCACCCTAAATTTAGCTCCTTTTAGGGTTTTAGCCCCTTTTTGGGGGCTTTAGCTCCTAGGAGACTATTTTGGGCTCCTTTTTGGGGTTTCTAAGCCCTTTTCTTCATCCTTAGGCTATTTTGAGGGTGTGGGGGTCTAATGGAGTGATATGAGGGTCATGAGATGGTTTCCTTGGGTGGTGTAAGCCATTGAGAGCTAAGTGGGTGATTTTTGGGTTAATAGATTTCCCCTTGATGTGTGAGGGCAAGAGCTCAACGTATGGCCGATGGACATCATAGGATTTGCTGCATAGAGGTGGTGCTTCCGGGGCTGGGGCATGGTGGCTTTTGGTTTTTGTATTAATATGGTTCCCATCAATGGGTGAGATATAATAAATGTGTAACATGTATATGGACGAGGTGGGAATCCCCATGCTCGTGACAATATCAAAAGAATCATCTGATCTATGCTCTAATATACAAGAGCCGATCATATACAAATGATGTTACAATAACGGTAGCCTCCATGTGAGGCTGAATACAAAGCTGATTTGGTACATTGGACTCATGGAATTCTCATGGAATGTTATATGTTCATGACTGGACCAATACATAGCTGTGTGGACTCGCTGATTGAGAGTCAGAGTCTCTGTGGTACACGTATGCTGCATCAATCATAAAGGTATATCGAAGCACTACTGGGGGTTATGAACACTGTTTCCAATGCCACTTGAAAATCACAGGGGACATAACTTGTTTAGGTCCCTTGAGTAGACTCATCAATGTGCTAGAGTCCAGTGACATCCGGGGTCTTCGACCAGGTACTGTGCGAACCAACCCTGTACGAATCTCAACGTTGGGATGGTGGAGTTGAAGTCAAGCATGTGAGAAACAACCATCCCAAGAGGCACTAAGGACTCCTCTCAAGTGGTCCAAGGAACTCATCAATGATGTTAATGAAACCAAGGTAATGGGACCGCTGGGTCTATCCTCTAGAATATGTGTATTGGCATCGACAGAGGGAGACCTGCTCCTAGCCAAGGAAATTATGTTTCCTTGACCAGGAGTGCGAGGGAGATAACCAAAAGGTGTGAAGCAATCTACGGACTGACTCATTGAATGTGGAGGTGGGGGGAGGGAAAGATTTGAATAGGGGCAGGGGGAGTGTGGTAGACTCAATCTTCCTTTTTTCAGAGTATGACGGTAGGGCAGACCAGGAAGCAAATGAAACTTGACTCATGGGAATGGGATCATAGATGTAAGACTGGGGATGTCGCTGCAGATGGGAAATACTTGGAGGAGGTAGACACTTTTGATATTGATGGGATCCAAGGAGGACACATTGCAGAGTAATCTGAACAAAGGTGACCCAATGTAGGAATGCTTCCAGACTATTTTTTATGTGGTGGTGTCTAGGGACACCATTATGGTATGATCTTGTGGATTTTAGGTGAGCCTGAGAAGGTAAATGCTCGATGGTGCTTTCAATTTTAGAGAGTCTGAAAGCACAGAGAAGACTCCAGTGGGGGCTCTTTTTCATTGGTAGTCTCCTGTGCCCGAAAAAGGATAAAAGTATACATAGGAGAGCTTGCCCATCCTGTAAGGGATGAGAGACTTCTTTACCGTTGGTAGTCCAATCAGGCCGAAAAAGGTTAAGCCTGTACTGACTGGACGGTCATTCAAATACTTTTACGAGCATGAATGAAACCAAGTTTGCTCAGCAATCTTTTCTTGTTGAGATGGCTAGGAAAGAGCTTAACGACAACCTATGGTGAGCTTTTTCATAAAGTGTGGCCCCTTTGCCCGAGAAAGCATACAAGTATGCAGAGGGGTACGGTCTTGGCTTGAGTGTGCCAAGGATGTCCGTTTCAATTGATGGTCTACGTGGTCCACAAAAGGAGGTAAACGAGACGATATAGACGCCCTTTCCTATACTTTAGCGAGCGGGAAAATAAGCAGCTGCGCTTGGCAATCTTTTCATTGTTTTAAGGAGTTAGAAAAGAGCTTAATCGAAACTCCAATGTGGTCAACCGATTATAGTGGCATAGGCCATGCCCCATGTCAGTACGGTGGACAGAGGTCCAAAGGTCATATGCGCAGTATGGATGGAGCAGAAGGCTCTCAAACATACCAATACATGCACGGGATAGATCACGGCAGAGGCCTGGAAGTCGATGCGGCAGAGGCACACAAACCGAGGTGGCTCTTGGACAGAGGTCAGGAGAGAGTGTGTGTGTTGTGGTGGATGGACTTGATTGCATGCGATGTGAGTGCAAGTCCGGTGGTACTTCGATGCAAAATACATGTAAGAAAAATAAAAGGTTTTGCAGACGATGGTCCGGATGTCCACGTAAGGTGCAGTGGAAAAGACAATTATAAATAAAAATAAAAGTAAAATTACATTCCTTAATAGGTGGTGGCCCAAAAAATTGCATGAGTTGTGGTCAGGAAGTGTGATACAAGTACAGGTCCTTAGACACTTGCATCGTCATGTCATGGCTCATAAATCGAGGTGACTGGTGGGAAATGGTCCTGAAATTGATTTATTAAACATTAGTTGATGGTCTCATCAAGAAATGGAAATTTGAGCCCAGAGGTGTGAGAGGTGTCTTGAACTGGTTCCAGGTGACTTTGGATTAGCAGCTGATGGTGCTGCCCCTGATTTGTGTTGAAAAACATTAAAAATCAAGAAAAGAAAATGAAGCGACTCATTGGCGATGTTTAAGCATAAAATTAACAGATCTCTCCATCATCACGTAAGTGGTGCCGGGATAGATCAGTTAAGAAGATGAAAGGAGCATGCACCGAGTTTTTCAGAAGGCTTCTCATTACCTACAACCGGTGCCAGATAGAGGCCGAGCAGAGGCTTGAGGCTTTCCCGAATCACAACGCCTTTGTGGAGCTATTGCAGAAGAGATACTAGGAGGAGGAAGCTAAAGTACAGCATATTAAAGCCCTGGATGATCAGATCTTGAGGAGCGAATTAGATCATTCAGCTATTAGCATGCAGCTTCTGGAGGATCAACTTCGATTGAGTGCATCTAGGATTGAGGCTATAAAGAACCAGGCTGCTAAGTTTGAGATCAATATTCAGTTTTTAGAGCCTTGTGTGTTTGAGGGCATTGCCTCTGAAGCTTCGGCATGGAAGAAATTTCTAGATGCCCAAGTGGTACCCTCCTCGTAAAGGATTGGTCACTTTTTGTAATGTGTAACATTTTGTAAAAACATTTGAGAAAATTTAAGCGTTGGGAAACGAAGAGTTGGGAAGCCCAAAGGTTACTTTGGGCAGCCCAACCATGTCACCCTTTTGTATAAATGTAGAAAGCTTAGAAGGGAGCAGGGGGATTTTTCCCAGTTAGACATGAAAAACAATATTGTAAGAAGAACTATTTCTCTTTGCAATAAAGAAGTATTGTTTGCCTGTTGGAGAAAGATCGGTGGCACTTTCAAATGTTATGCTGTGGATGGCTGAAAGATGAACTATTTTGTTTTTCCAACTTTTTGTCCATTAACCGTGAGATCGTTCTAACTCCCAGAACCTATTTTCTTGTTTAAATGATTTCTGGTTTATTTTTGTGGAATTACCACCATGAGTAATGTATGCTGTTCATAAAACAATTGGCTATCTGACTGTTGAAATATCTTTGATCGTCCATGCATTGTGGAAAGAAATATCAGCTAACTGTAGTTTCTCTTTATGTTGCATGTACAATACACATTACTCATAAATAAGTTACAATTTGGCTCCCCGGGGATAGATAGATAGATAGATAGTTAGTTTGTTTCACTGCTGCACATGTGATTTAGATGCTTGTGAGCCTAAGATGAGAGGTAAGAACCTGTGCATCACATTGTGAATACTCCTTGCATCCTTATCACCCTGAATGGTTAATTAGGCATATGAATATCATACTTAAGTCAAAAATACAAAAATATACACGGTGGATCGGGCAACAACCGGTAAAACCTTTGTTTTTTGTTACTTTGACCTACGGTAGCCGGACCACAAACCGGACGGATTCCCCATACCAGACAATCATGGGCTAGTTGGGAACATTGACTGGGGAGAATCCCTTTCTGTTGTTGCCTGCAAATTTCCAGGCCTCAACAAATGTGTAGATAAGTGCCATGTTAAAAGGTAATGACAAACTACTACCATTTATTTACAAAATGATTCCTTTCCCATTTTCCCCATCATGATCGATGAGTGCCTCTTTTTAGTTTTACGAGTTCAAAGAGGGTAACAAACACTCGATATAGCTTGTCGGAAGACAAGTCCAGACTCATATGTTTTATGAACCTAAGAGAGGAGGGGTTCGTTCCCAAAACGGGTCTCTCAATGTTTAATTTAACTAGTCCAATGAAAGAAAACTCGGTATCGTTCATGTTTAGAGAGTCTGAACGATTACGGAAGAAGACTCCAAAGGGGTCCTTTTTTCATATGATTTAGTCTCTAAGGCCCGAAAAAGTGTAAAATCATACCTTAGAGAACTCTTCCAGTCATGATTGGCTGGAGCGTTCCTTTTTCGTAAATAGTCCTATCTGAACCGAAAAAGAGATAACCTACGGTCGAGTGGACGACTCTTCAAATACTTTAAGGAGCGTGAAGAAGACAAGATCGTTGGACAATCTTTTTGTATTTAGGGAGCATAAAAAGAGTTTAAAGAGGACTCCATGAGGTTTCTTTACACAATGTCACTTTTTACGAGCCTGGAAAGAATTAGAAATGGATTCGACGATCTTTTTGTGTTTAAGGAGCCTAAAAAAGAGGTGAAAAGAAGACTCCATGACGTTTCTTTACATAATGTCAACTTTTTACGAGCCTAGAAAGAATCTGAAATGGACTCAGATTGATACCGGGTTTAAGGAGCGTTACCAAAGTGTCGTAACAAATGCTCATTGACCTTTTCCGTTTTATAGAAGTGCAAAAAATCCATAAACAAATTTCCAAAGCTTCTTACTATGGTTCTCTTATCCTGCAATTGACTTAGAAACAAGTGTTAAATGTGTTCATAACTAGCATTAAGGGATTACGACTGATAAATTTAGAGTAAAAAGTAATTTTACATAAAAACTATAGTATATCAGACCCAAAAATGCCTATATAAGTCATGTAAATAGTAAAAAATCAAATGATTTTTCTATTTACTCACAGTGGAGAGCAGTTGGAGCACTTTCCTATCCAGATCTTCAGCAGCTGATATCGGGAGTTCCCACCATGAGTTTTGAGCACCGTTAGTTGCAGGTAACAACTAAAACCTTCCTCTTCCTTTTCATAGCATTTATTTTGAGTTTTGATGGGGTTTTGGGCTTGTATGGAAAGCCCTAAAACCTTGAAAATGGGCACCATGCATACCCCTTACGGTATACGCGGTACCTCCCAAGAAGCGCCCCTAAAACATAGATGACAGGCGGTGCCGACCGTGGAGATTTCAAACTAATAGCATAAGCAATAATAAACCATTCTTTTGATTTTAAATGATTAGAGATGATTCTAATGCATCCTATGGTTTTTTTTGGTAGGTTTTTGTTGCTCAAACATGGTGATATGGAAAGAAAGATAGCATGACAATGATGATGCTTTCATTGAAAGGAATGAGGGTTGTATTGCCACATTATGAGATTATGGGCTACTGAAATCCTTACGAACCCCAAGCATGGTGTCACACGAGCAATTACTAGAACACATACTGCGGATGTGGAATCCGGAACAGCAGTACTTTGAGGTTGGGGCCCATATTTTGACAGTGGAGGTAGAGGATATCTACTTCCTGACTGGTCTCTTAAGACGTGATGCCCCCATCTCACTGACAGGTTCTCATGGAGGGGATATTACCACTCAAGAGTTGATAGATCATCAATGTGCTCCAGGGATGAGCACATCGGGGAAGAAAATCCCCATCAAAGTAGTGACGGATGGTCCCCTACGGATCGTCCTATTTACTATGCAGAGGGTGGCCGGGAGTCAAGGTGTGCACTAGGCTTCTAGAGCACACATGTTATATGCCATAGAGGCCATGGCACCCACAGTATTCGACTGGGAGGAAGCCATGCTTCCGATATTCAAAGAACAGCTGACTAAGTGTTGGCAGGGATAGCTAAAGTAGTTTGGCTTTGGTTCATTTTTAGCCTGCTTCTTGTTCGAGTGGGTTCCACAGATGAGACCTCAGGTGGTCTTCAGAAGTCTGCGAGTGTGGGAACCCCGTATGCTGAGGTGGGTCCAAGTCATGGCTTGTATTGGAGCAGGTAGAGGGAAGGTGAAGTTTGGTGACTCGTTCTTCAGATGGCTCTGAGATCAGATCCTCATGGTTGAGGATTATGCTTACGCATGTGCAGTAGGGATTTCTCCTTACTACAACGGTAGGAATGGCTCCCTGCTGTCTATAGGAAAAAAGGGTAGGTTTAGCATGGATAAATGTAGAAAATAAAAATGGAATGTAAATGGACATAATAGTAAACTAAACTAAGAGAAAAAAGAAGAGAAGCAATGGTGAACCCCTCTGTAAACAAGGGTTAGGGTTCCGCTTCCAAAGACCTGCAAACAAATCCTAAGCTACAATAGATTGAAATACTTGCAAAACAATGTTAAACATAAAACCTGCAAATGGAAACAAGGGTTAGAAAGAAAAGAAAACTAAGAAACAAATGCAAAACCAGAAAACATGTTTATGCCTTCTCTTTGGGTGGAAATGGGCCACCATGCCCTAGCTTGTGGAAGCACTCCTCTCTTGGATGGGAGAGCTATGGCTCAATGGAGATGGAGGAGAGGGAGTGTGGGTGGCTTGAGGTGCAAATGTGTCTCAAGGCATCCATGGGCAGCATAACAGTATGCAAGGGAGAAGTGTTTTGAGAGTGATACCCACCCTCCTTTTATAGCTTTCTCAAAGGGTTTTAGGGTTTTAAGCCCTTGGTAAGGGATTTAACCCCTTTTTTGGGCTTTTAGCCCCTTCCACCCTAACTTTAGCTCCTTTTAGGGTTTTAGCCCCTTTTTGGGGGCTTTAGCTCCTAGGAGACTATTTTGGGCTCCTTTTTGGGGTTTCCTTGCCCTTTTCTTCATCCTTAGGCTATTTTGAGGGTGTGGGGGTCTAATGGAGTGATATGAGGGTCATGAGATGGTTTCCTTGGGTGGTGTAGGCCATTGAGAGCTAAGTGGGTGATTTTTGGGTTAACAGATTGCCCCTTGATGTGTGAGGGCAAGAGCTCAACGTATGGCCGATGGACATCATAGGATTTGCTGCATAGAGGTGGTGCTTCCGGGGCTGGGGCATGGTGGCTTTTGGTTTTTGTATTAATATGGTTTCCATCAATGGGTGAGATATAATAAATGTGTGACATGTATATGGACGAGGTGGGAATCCCCATGCTCATGACAATATCAAAAGAATCATCTGATCTATGCTCTAAAATACAAGAGCCGATCATATACAAATGATGTTACAATAATGGTAGCCTCCATGTGAGGCTGAATACAAAGCTGATCTGGTACATTGGACTCATGGAATTCTCATGGAATGTTATATCTTCATGACTGGACTAGTACATAGCTGTGTGGACTCGCTGATTGAGAGTCAGAGTCTCTGTGGTACACATATGCTGCATCAATCATAAAGGTATATCGAAGCACTACTGGGGGTTATGAACACTGTTTCCAATGCCACTTGAAAATCACAGGGGACATAACCTGTTTAGGTCCCTTGAGTAGACTCATCAATGTGCTAGAGTCCAGTGACATTCGAGGTCTTCGACCAGGTACTGTGCAAACCAACCCTGTACGAATATCAACGTTGCGATGGTGGAGTTGAAGTCGAGCATGTGAGAAACAACCATCCCAAGAGGCACTAAGGAATCCTCTCAAGTGGTCCAAGGAACTCATCAATGATGTTAATGAAACCAAGGTAATGGGACCTCTGGGTCTATCCTCTAGAATATGTGTGTTAGCGTCGACAGAGGGAGACCTGCCCCTAGGCAAGGAAATTATGTTTCCTTGACCAGGAGTGCGAGGGAGATAACCAAAAGGTGTGAAGCAATCTACGGACTGACTCATTGAATGTGGAGGTGGGGGGAGGGAAAGATTTGAATAGGGGCAGGGGGAGTGTGGTAGACTCAATCTTCCTTTGTTCAGAGTATGACGGTAGGGCGGACCAGGAAGCAAATGAAACTTGACTCATGGGAATGGGATCATAGTTGTAAGACTGGGGATGTCGCTGCAGATGGGAAATACTTGGAGGAGGTAGACACTTTTGATATTGATGGGATCCAAGGAGGACACATTGCAAAGTAATCTGAACAAAGGTGACCCAATGTAGGAATGCTGCTAGACTATTTTTTATGTGGTGGTGTCTAGGGACACCATTATGGTACGATCTTGTGGATTTTAGGTGAGCCCGAGAAGGTAAATGCTCGATGGTGCTTTCAATTTTAGAGAGTCTGAAAGCACAAAGAAGACTCCAGTGGGGGCTCTTTTTCATTGGTAGTCTCCTGTGCCCGAAAAAGGATAAAAGTATACATAGGAGAGCTCGCCCATCCTGTAAGGGATGAGAGACTTCTTTACCGTTGGTAGTCCAATCAAGTTGAAAAAGGTTAAACCTGTACTGACTGGACGATCATTCAAATACTTTTACGAGCATGAATGAAACCAAGTTTGCTCAGCAATCTTTTCTTTTTGAGATGGCTAGGAAAGAGCTTAACGACAACCTATGGTGAGCTTTTTCATAAAGTGTGGCCCCTTTGCTCGAGAAAGCATACAAGTATGCAGAGGGGTACGGTCTTGGCTTGAGTGTGCCAAGGATGTCCTTTTCAATTGATGGTCTACGTGGTCCGCAAAAGGAGGTAAATGAGATGATATAGACGCCCTTTCCTATACTTTAGCGAGCGGGAAAATAAGCAGCTGCGCTTGGCAATATTTTCATTGTTTTAAGGAGTCAGAAAAGAGCTTAATCGAAACTCCAATGTGGTCAACCGATTATAGTGGCACAGGCCATGCCCTATGTCGGTACGGTGGACAGAGGTCCAAAGGTCATATGCGCAGTATGGATGGAGCAGAAGGCTCTCAAACATACCAATACATGCACGGGATAGATCACGGCAGAGGCCTGCAAGTCGGTGCGGCAGAGGCACACAAACCGAGGTGGCTCTTGGACAGAGGTCAGGAGAGTGTGTGTGTGTTGTGGTGGATGGACTTGATTGCATGCGATGTGAGTGCAAGTCCGGTGGTACTTCTATGCAAAATACATGTAAGAAAAATAAAAGGTTTTGCAGACGATGGTCCGGATGTCCACGTAAGGTGCAGTGGAAAAGACAATTATAAATAAAAATAAAAGTAAAATTACATTCCTTAACAGGTGGTGGCCCAAAAAATTGCATGAGTTGCGGTCAGGAAGTGTGATACAAGTACAGGTCCTTAGACACTTGCATCGTCATGTCATGGCTCATAAATCGAGGTGACTGGTGGGAAATGGTCCCAAAATTGATTTATTAAACATTAGTTGATGGTCTCATCAGGAAATGGAAATTTGAGCCCAGAGGTGTGAGAGGTGTCTTGAACTGGTTCCAGGTGACTTTGGATTAGCAGCTGATGGTGCTGCCCCTAATTTGTGCTGAAAAACATTAAAAAACAAGAAAAGAAATTGAAGCGACTCATTGGTGATGTTTAAGCATAAAATTTACAGATCTCTCCATCATCACGTAAGTGGTGCCGGGATAGATCAGGTGGATCTTCCATGACCGACAAGACAGAAGGGAAACTTGTGCTAGAGATCATGTAAATGGTATTGGTTGTGGTTGTTGTGGCCTTGCCCCTAGTCTCTGTTGGAGGGAGAGGGGCAGGCCTAGAGACAAGAGGAGTCTTTGATGGACCTGGAGGTAGGTGCAACATCATCTCAATTGGATGGACATGACTCAACACATTCTGGGGCCTTAGAGGTAGGGTAGGTGGTTCAAGGTACCACATGGGAACTCCTAGTGTGAAATCCTATAATTTGTGGGTTTCCAAGATATACTTAATCATGATCTGAGATGGTGGGAAAAGGAAAAGGAAAAGGCATGTTGAGCAGGAATGAACCCCAATGTTTCCCTGGTAACTGAGGTTTAGGTTGCAGTTGTGGCTGGAGAAACAAAGGAAGAGACAGGTCTGATGGACCGTCATAGGAGGTGGAGATGAGCGGGTCAGTTGAATTGGACATCATGTAAATGGACATGGTGTCTGAAGAAGGAGGTGGTGGATGAACTTCTTCGATCAAGGTGATCTCAGACTCAAGGGAATGTTGATGGAGGTCAGTGAGAGCCATTCGAAATTCGGGCAGGTCTTGGCAATGGTGGGAGTAATGTCCATACAAGCTGCAAAGGGCACAAGCATGATTTGTCCTCAATGCCTTGTTCTTGACTACTGGTGCATTTGGGAGTTCAACTACGGGGATGTTTTCGTTTGTATCCATGGAATTTAAATGCGCACAGATCACTGGGATTTCAGGGCAATTCTGAGTTGGATGGCCATGTTGCTCGCAGACGACACAAGGTGGGACTTGTTGTGGCTTTGCAATGGCTTTGGTATTCTTGCCCCTGGATCTTTTGGGTTGGGGCGGTTTAGGTGCGTGTGCGGCAGTTGGCTTGTGCAGACCGGGTGGAGGGTGAGACTTGACCGCAATAGGTTGCACCGGGGTTAAAACAACCTGGGGCATTGTTGCTTGAGTTAATGGATCAATATACCACACCAGAATTCCCAATGTAAAGTTGGGTAGGCTTAAGGTGGCCATTACTGGTTTGCTCATGACACCAGGTGGGGGAAAGAGGAAGGGAATCATATGGACTGGAGATGAGCCCAGATAACTCCCTGCTGGTTGCATGTGGGGATGTGGTTGTGGTTGTGACTACACGTAATGCTGCTGCTACGAGTGATGTTGTGGCTACTGTTGGTGTTGCAGCTACCGACGACATTGTGGTTGTGGTTGGGGTTGCGGCTGTGGTTGCTATTTGGGTGCAACGGTGCTAGATGAGACCATGCACAAGTCCTGAGTTTCATTTTGTGTTAGTGGTGGTGACACTAATGAGAAAGGAGCTGTCATGGTGGGATTAGTAAACAACCCAAGGCCCACATTCAACGGTGGGGGGGCTAGTGTGTTTTCAACCATGGTGTTGATTGCAGGGACGAAATTGGTGTGTGTGGTTGCCCCTTGTGGCTCAATGGTGGTGATGGTAGGAATAACGTTGGCAGGTGTCGTTAACCCTTACAGATCATGATAAGTGAGCTGATCAATCATCATGTTCTTCCCTTTGTGGGGAAACATCATGAGACATAAGACAGTTGACGTGATAGCTCGCATGGTGTACATGTAACTCCTTCTGAGGAGGAGGTTGTAGTCTAGTTGAGCATTGACGACTTCTATGTCAATCAACATTGTCTTCCTGGCTAATGTGATGGGGACGCTAGGGAGGATTCCTTGGGCTTTCATGGGATGTCCATCATAAGTCCACAGAGTTGTGGAGGATGGTTGCAGAATTAGTGATCCAATCTTCTTCCAAACCAAGGTAGACATAATGCACGTGGATTCCCCCTCATCCACTTTGCACCGATGCACAACCAAATTTTGGATGGACATTGGTATTTGGAAGGTGATGGTTGAGGGCATGCGTGGTTCCCCATTCTCCATGTCAAAGGTGATCAACTTGGAGTCGGAGGGGTCTACTGCCCCAAGGGCGGCTAGTAAGGCTTTCCGCTGTGTTGGGAACATTTTAAGTACCTCAAGAGCAAACATGGAAGTTGGCATTTGGGCCAAATCATCCACAATGCTATAGCTGACTGCAGCTCTAGCTGTGGCATTATTGGCAAATCTACGTATGGGGGGGCGCAGGAACGGGGGTAACTGAAGTGGTAGGTTGATTGTCTTAGAGGTGGGTGCTGTTGACTCGGTGGTGGTACCATACTGATTCTGTCTAGTTTGTAAGTTGACCTCTTCAGTCGTCATGGCTAGCAGGTGATGAACACCTGTTTCAGCTGTGGGAGGTGCCCTCGAAGCGTTGGGATTGACTTGGGGAGGGGGTGCAATTGCCACCAACCCTTGGACTAGTAGCGGGTTTTGAAGCACCATAGGAGGAGGTCCTTGTGGTGCCGGGTTGGGTTGGGCTTGATTGGTAGCATTGGCGGCCTGTTGGGCCTCATTTTGAATGGCCTGCTTAGTGCGAGCCATGAGGGGACACTCGAATGTGTAGTTCCCATAAACATCATAGAGTGTGCACAGTTGGTTTGTGCACAACAGGGTGTTGCGTCTTGGTGCATTTTGTCGTGGGGGTTTTGGGCTGGCCGGTTCATCGCGACATTGTTGGGAGGGTTTGGTTGTTGACTACCTCCCTGTGGTTGGTTATTGCCTTGGTTGTGGGGCCAATTGTTTCTAGCTTGCCCTTGTTGATTGTTGGGGGCAGGCTATTTGGGATGATTTTATTGCGCAAACACTTGTCCCAACGGAGCGGGTGGAGTGGGGGTAAGGGCTTGAATTGTTTGCACTGGTGGTGCATAGTAGATTTGTGGGGGTGGTGGTGCAAAAAATGTGGGCATTTTCCCCACATACTACTGTGTTGGCCAAGCCATGGCCTGGGCTTGCTGCGGTGGCACAGGTTGTGCGTAGGAAGTTGTTGCTTCGGACTGGGACATCATTCTTGCATAGTTCAGAGCTTGGTTTTGGTAAGCAATACTAGCAGTGTTGCTTGGTTGTGTTCTAACAGTAGGTGGTGTCAGTCGAGGCTATGGCTATTGGGAGATCGATCCTATGATGCCGTCTGTAGCATGGGATGCCCCCAGTGCATCACGGTATGAGGTACTCAGATGGGGAGTGTCTGGAATGACGGTGTATAGGCATCTAGACTGAGTGTAGATCAGGGAAAACTGTTGAGCTTTCAGTATGGCCTCTTCTTTGGATTGAGGAAATTTAGATGCGATGTCCTTTGCTATGGGCGGGAGCAAGGTCTTAAGGAACCAATCCAAGAAGATCCTGTCGTCGTGTTGGATTTTGCATAGACTACGACGTCGCCTCCACTCATGGATGTGGTCGGTTAAATGAGTGGCAATGCTTTGGTGACAGGATAACAGGATCTCCACCCCTTCGTCATATTTGACGAGGAGTTGGAAATACTGTAGGAACATGAAGGCTAGGGAGTTGAAGTTCGGATATTTGGCTTGTGGTAGCTCAATGTATCATTTGGCTACAGCACCTGTAAGGGTGTTTTGGAATAGCCTCAACTTGATGGAGTCATCTACGATGCTGTTGGATAAGCACCATAGATGGAATGCCATTATGTGGTTTTGGGGACATTCCCTTGCTTTGCCTTCAAACTTGGGGATGTCTGATGGTAGCTTAGTTGGCATTGGAGGCCAAAAATATTGATGGCGAATGGGGTCATTTGTTAATCTTGCCAAGTCAGGCAAGTTAAGATGAGCCATGAATGGCAGATTTGACCCCAAGTTGATGTGGGATGGGGATGTGATGGTGGTGGGATTTTCAGGTGCATAATGCATCTGCACAGCTGGGGGTGTTTGCGGTGGCACCATTGTGGATGGGCCAATGCCCCCAAGTGTTGTAGGTGGGACAATATGAGTAGCGGGGACATTTCCCCCATGTATGACAGTAGGGGAAATGTAAGTGGACAGTCCACTACCCCCCTGTGTGGCAGAAGGGGCAGTGTGTGTGGAAGGGTCGCTGCCCCCATGTGCTGCCAGTGGGCCAGCTTGGCTGGTCACTATAGGTGGTGGCAGCTGACTGATGATAGTTTGCATTACTGTGCTTGGGCCACTTGCTAGGTTGTGGGTGAGAGGTTGTGATATGTACATGGGTCCACTTGCTATGGGTATGCCAGAAAATGGATCCGGATTTGCACTAGCCATGGGGCTTGATGGTGCAGTATGGAGGTCTGGTTCAAACTGATATGGGTCTGAATCAGAATTAGAGGCTGTGTGGCCTTCTGATGGTGTGGGAGATCACTGAGAGTGGCTTCAACGGTGTCGATTGAGTGTTCCAAATGGTGGTGGTTCGCCTCTTAGGCGTGAGGAAGAGCGTGGAGGATTAATTATGTTAGATTTTATGTCTGAAACTTGGTGGGAATGATGTTTGGACACCGGTTTCAGTCGCTTCCTATTGGCCGCAGGTGGTCACTCGGCCACCAAGACTACTAGAAGATAGTGCTTGGATTTTTCCTCACAGGTGTTTCTACTCAATCGGAAGGAGTCATTGGCCGTTTCGCTTGGCAATTCCTCTCAGCGGCCAGCTACTTTGGTGTTCCTGTGGTACTCCTCACAATGAGTTTCTGGGCAGAGCCCAAGTACTTCCCACAGTTGAAGTAGTCAGGGAATTATGTCCTCAAAGACTGTGGATTTGTTTGTACTTAGTGTAAATTGGTAAATTTTAAGGCTCACTCAGCGTCATGAACTGAGTTGGGTTAATTAGTTGGTATGGTGTATTTGTTTGTTTTTTTTCTTCTGGTATTTGGTAGCTGCAAATGGTTTATGAATTCATCATGGTAGAGTTCATGTCATTGTGTATGTATGCATTGAATAATCAGAAATTGTGAACAAATACAGTTTTTAACCTTGAATGTGTATGGCCTAACTAGATGACTACCTCACACTGATATTCCTCTTCAACCAAGAGAAGGCACTGGGCTCTCAACACAATGGGACTTAGCCCATCCATAGATCCTCAGGTCACCTCCCGGATGCAAGGTTGGTCAATAGGGAGGATGCTTAGCACCGTGAGAAGCTCTCCTTCTCTACTGCCTCTACGTTCTACGTCATCCAGTTTTAATGGTTTGGAACAATATTAGTGGAGTGGCTAGATCTATACGAGCTTTCCCTTTGTCATATCCTAGAATACCCCGAAGGGTGATGACTGGGTAGAGGAGGAAGGGTAAGCAAGACAATTAGTTTTAGGTTGATTTTAGTTAAGCTACATTCATTTGATTAATCCATTAAGATTTACTTGGAATTTACACATTGTTTGTGAAAGAAATTGCAGGAAATAGAAACTGAAATTGAAATTGAACTAGTGTGCTAGAAAGAGGCAGTTGAGCCACACCGACAGTCCTATAAAACTGAAATTTAACCTCTATTAAACTGAAATTGAAGTTCTGTTTGATAGGCCGCACATTTCTGATCAAATTTGGTGAGGGGGCCGCAACATTTTTTCAAAAACAGGTGAGGGGGTCGTACAAAATCCACAGACAGTCGTGGTCTGTGTTTTCTGAGTGAGGTTGCACTTATTGAGGGATTAAGTGTGCCCTGGGCACACATGTTTGGTCATTAAGTGCATCCTCACCTCACTTTTAGCCCCGATAAGAGCGCCCTGGCCCGGATTTGGGGTTTTTTGTGGTCCAGAGTCAGATCTGGAAGACAGTAACTTGTACTGTGGCCAAATTGACTTGGTTTTTGCTAGCACAGGCTTCAGTAGTACTGATAACTGAAAATAAACTAGATTTAAAGCGAATTTAACATGAAAATTTTGAAAACTAGGGCAAAAAATTGAAAAACTTGAAAATTAAAATTTTGGACCAGGGATCCTGTGGGATCGACCTAGTATGGTTGCCAAATTTGTAGCAGGGATTTATCCTTGCTATAGGGGCAGAAATGGCTCCCTTTTGCCTATAGGATAGAAAGGTAGGTTCCTGCGTGGATAAATGCAGAAAATAAAAATGGAATGTAAATGGACAAAACCGTAAACTAAACTAAGAGCAGAAAGAAGAGAAGCAATGGTGAACCCCTCTGCAAACAAGGGTTAGGGTTCCGATTTCAAAGACCTACAAACAAATCCTAACTACAATAGATTGAAATACCTATAAAACAATGTTAAACATAAAACCTGAAAATGGAAACAAGGGTTAGAAAGCAAGGAAAACTAAGAAACAAATGCAAAACCAGAAAACATGTTTATACCTTCTCTTTGGGTGGAAATGGGTCACCATGCCCTAGCACTCCTCTCTTGGAAGCACTCCTCTCTTGGATGGGAGAGATATGGCTCAATGGAGATGGAGGAGAGGGAGTGTGGATGGCTTGAGAGGCAAATGTGTCTCAAGGCATCCATGGGCAACATAACAGTATGCAAGGGAGAAGTGTTTTGAGAGTGACCCCCCACCCTCCTTTTATAGCTTTCTCAAGAGGTTTTAGGGTTTTAAGCCCTTGTTCAGGGATTTAGCCTCTTTTTTGGGCTTTTAGCCCCTTTTGCCCTAACTTTAGCTCCTTTTAGGGTTTTAGCCCCTTTTTGGGGGCTTTAGCTCTGAGGAGACTATTTTGGGCTCCTTTTTGGGGTTTTAAAGCCCTTTTCTTCATCCTTAGGCTATTTTGAGGGTGTGTGCGTCTAATGGAGTGATATGAGGGTCTTGAGATGGTGTCCTTGGGTGGTGTAGGCCATTGATATCTAAGTGGGTGATTTTTGGGTTAACAACAGGTACGGACTTCACCAGAGATCCTGACCTACCACTCCCACCTGGCGGATAGTGGGGCGACATCGGTAAGAAGCAAGAAACCCTAAAATGGATGAAATGTTTTTATCTTTTTAATGTTTTATATTTTTTATGTTAAGTGATGAGACCTGTATATTCTCATGCAGATGTTGGAGCAGCGCGACCTAGAGGAGCTTCTCCATTGGATAGGTGAGGTGGAGCTCGCTTTGTACCACAGGGTGATGCTATCACCAGGGAGTTAGAGGAAAACCTGGAGAGGTTGACCTTGGATATCCCAGATGCTTCCATTGATGACCTCCCGATGAGGTATCAGAGATGTACAACAGGAGTACCGAGTCTATTCAGTAGGCTGCTCCGTAGAGTAGCTTGGGCAGTGATGTACTGCCACGAGCATCACTAGTGTATGAGTTATATATTGAAAGCTGATAGCTTCAGGATTTTGTATAGTGATTTTTCCTGAAAGCCTATGTGCTTCAGATGAGGTCTCGGGACTTATTTTTTGTAAACTTTTTCGTATATATATATATATATATATATACAGACTTTACCCGGTGTTTATATGTCTCAAATGGTAAATGCATTTTATATGAGTTTTATGTGTCTTTAAATGTTTATTTACAATGGACCATGTTTGATTTCAATGTCATGAATGGGCAATATGCCAATCTAGGATATAATTAGCTAATGAGTCAGCAACTACATTATGTTCCCTAGGGATATGCCTATAAGTGATGGTTTCAAATGATCTTTCTAGCAAACGTACTCTCTAAAAGAGGTGGAGAAGCACAGGGTTTCTAATGGTGTAAATATGGTTTGAATGGAAAATCACGAGTTGCGAGTCCATCAAGACTACCAGATTGCGAACATCCTGGGAGGTAGCTTCAGTCAGAAGACTGATGACTGCTTCATACTCGGCGATGTTATTAGTAGTGGGACCTATACAAAACACTCCTGAACTGACCAAATCTTCAGTCGGGGAATAGAGGACCCAAGCAGCTGAGGCGAGGTTGAAGGTGTGGCAGCAAGCACCATTAGCGAAGCCGTAGAAAGCCATCTGCATGACCAAAACATGGTATAAACAAACGCAAACACTAAACTCAAAACCATCTTGAAAATACTAAAAGCAAACTGAAAGCCAAGCAATATACATATATACAAGATACTGCCCAATAAATACCTAGGCATAGTACCTTTTCAGGTACAACCCATTGCAAGGTTGCCCAAAAGGGATTCCATCATAATCAACGAGCTCGTAGGCTCCTTTCTCTAAAACCTTAGAAATGACGAAAGGTCTGTGCCACATGGACTCGAACTTACCCTTCCCTAGTTTGTCATATCTCTGATCATAAGTCAAGACTAGGTCATCCTCGTTAAAGACATGAGGTTGGATGGATTTATCATACTGCTTCTTGACGCGTTTCTTATGTGCCTCATTAGCCAAGGCAGCATCTCTCCAAGTCTTGTCAAGGTTATTCAAGTACAAAAATATTTCTTCCTCTGTGGAAGTGTCTGGGAGAAGTTTGACGACAAGTTGTAAAGATGGAATCTGACATTGAATTGGTAAGACAGCTTCGAGTCCATAGACAAGCTAGAATGGCATGAAACCAGTGCCTTTTTTCACAGAAGTCCGATAAGCCCAAAGAGCGGAGAAAAGAACATGGTGCCAGTTGGATTTATAATCTCCAATCATCCAAGGAAGCATAGTTTTTAAAACAGTGTTAATGGCCTCTACTTGACCATTAGCTTGTGGATAATATGGCATAGAGTTTTCATGGCCAAAACCTAGCTTGGCACTCAGTTCCTCCATCATTTGATTACGGAAATGGGATCCGTGATCAGTAACGATGGACTGTGGGACTCCAAATCTAGCTATGATATGATTGAACATGAAGAGAGCAGCAGTCTTACCATCTTCCGCATATGTAGGCATGGCCTCAGCCCATTTTGTGAAATAGTCGACGGCTACGATGATGTAACCATGCCCCTCGGCTGAGGTAGGCTTACAATGCATGAATTCAATCCCCCATTTGGAGAATGGGCCAACAACAATGACGAGGTGTAGAAAAGTAGGATGGGTGTACTTTTTAGGATAAAAGTGCTAATAAGGTGGGCATTTCTTAACAGTCTCATGACAGTCTTTGAAGATAGAAGGCTAGAAATAGCCAGCGTGAAGGATTTTTTGGGCTGTAGTCATCCCAGATAAATGATCGCCACATGTTCCAGAGTGGCAATCATTCAACACATGTTCAGCCTCCTCATGGGTGAGGCATTGCTGGAGAATAGTGTCAATCCCACATCTATACAAGGTATCATTCAAAATGAGGTAGTATATGCATGGTGACGGATACAGTGATGATCGTCACGGGATAAATGTGGCTGAAATCATTGTGTTTGGAGATAAATAAGCAAATCTCCATACCAAGGGTTAGTAGTGCTAATCAGGAACAAGAATTCATCTGAAAATGAATCGCTGGGCTCAGATTGCGTCGAAGCACAGGGAAGATCACACATGTGCTTGGAAAATACCAAGGATTTCTTTGATGTGGCTTTGGCAAATTCCAGATCAAACTCCTGTCGTATGACTATCCATCGGGAGTACTTTCCCCCGAGCACCTGACGAGTCAGGATGTAATACATAGGGTTCTGGTCTTCCAATACCATGGTAGTGCAGAGCATAATGTAGTGACGAAACTTTTGTACAGCAATGACTGTGGCCAATGCTAACTTTTCCACACGTGAATATCGAGCTTTGAAATCCATAATATTCTTATTGGCCTAATGAATCACATGCTCCTGACCGTGGAGATTTCCTGCACAAAAACCATAGCGATGGTAGTAGTGGAGGAAGTAATATACAAGAGAAAGTCCTTTGAGTAATCCCGGGGGTGTATCATGGGTGAATGAGTTAGAGCATGCTTAAGATTGTCAAAGGTGTGTTGGGCCTAGTCATCCCAGAAGAACGGGGTGTCCTTCTTGAGGAGATGCATATAACCGTGCGTTTTCTCTATGAAATTGCACACTAAACGATGGAGAAATTTTTCCTTCCCTTGAAAACTTTGGAGTTCCAGGAGATTAGTTGGGGTTGGTAGAGCTAAAATGGTTACAATTTTCAAAGGATCAATCTGAATGCCATCTTTGGATACCACAAAACCTAGCAGAGGTCTCGTTTGAATGCAAAAAACACATTTATATGGATTGAGCCGTATATTATAATGACGACATCTCAGGAATATCTCTCTAAGATGATCAGGGTGGTCCTCCTGTCGCTGTGAATAAGCAGGGAGGCTGTCAAGGTATGGTTCAACAATATGTTTAATATTGTGAAACGCATAGGACATTGTGCGCTGGAATGTGGCTCCAATATTTTTTAA
Source organism: Pseudotsuga menziesii (assembly GCA_001517045.1). Lineage (NCBI taxonomy): Eukaryota > Viridiplantae > Streptophyta > Pinopsida > Pinales > Pinaceae > Pseudotsuga > Pseudotsuga menziesii. The sequence continues at coordinate 1,411,797 of LPNX010551252.1, read as the reverse complement.
GTCAAAAGGTAAATTCTTATATGTAAAGGTTCCCCATCGGCAAATGAATGCCGTCTTATGCTGATCGGAGGGTAATATCTCAATCTAATTATAGCTAAAGAAACCATCCATAAATGAAAAGATGGCACTTCCAGCACAATTGTCGATAATCTGATCGATATGCGGAGTAGGAAAGTTGTCCTTGGGACAAGATTTATTCAAATCCCTAAAGTTGATACAGACTCTAATGGTGCCCTAATTTTTATTGATAGGGACAATGTTTGATACCCATTCCATCAGGGGTACAGGATAAAAAAATCCGCCTTTGAGAAGTTTCTCAATTTCAGCTTTAATAGCTGTGGCCTTCTGAGGATGGACTTGCCTTAGTTTTTTCCTGATAGGTTTATCCGTGGGATAGGTTTTAATCTCATGGACCACAATGGATGGGTCCATTCCCAACATCTCTTCACAAGACCAGGAAAAAATATCACAGAATTATTTGAAAAGTGCCTTGTATGCTTCAGATTCACCTGCCGAGCAGTTCTACCCAATGTGAACATGCTCGATAGTATCAGGCTTGGCTGATATGTCAATTGGACTCGTCTGAGTAATGTTGCAAAGGTTTCCTTCAGAATCTATGTATTGCAACAATATGGGACTTTGGGGTATGTTGACAATATCAATAGAAAACAAGGATGCATAATCATGGTTAACCGAACTGGTGTTGGGGAGGAACATGGATCTGTGATGGTGATCCTCGCAAATGGACTCATCCATATTCATGATCACCATAATGGACTCATCAGAAGGGAAAGTGTCAGAGAGATAGTCTATAACAGGAAGAGAAGGTTCTAACCATTACGGTAAATGGTAAGGATCCAAAGCCACTAGATGAAGATCATCAGTGTGATCATCGAAAAAGGTTTGAATGGTGTCATACATTACATCGTGTGGACTCAACGAGGTGGACTTAACAACTTGTTTACCCTTAGGCTCATAATCAAATGAGGCAATCATGTGGATTTTCGTGGTATCTGTGCTAGGAGGAGTGGATGGAAAAATCCACATAAGGGATGAATCCTTCAACATGCCTACCCCAATCGACTGGTAAGGAGGAGGGGACTGGCCTAACATGGGGATGTTATTAGCTGTGGAGGTAGTAACATCTGGCGTATAGAAATCAAGCTGGTCAATGGTAACAATTCTCCCTAGATGCGAAAATTGGACTGTTCGAAATACTGTGGAGGTGACAGCAGTCATGGCATAGAACCAATTTCTTCCTAGAAGGAGGTTGTAATGTAAGGGGGCATCTACCACCTCTACTTGAATGGAAATGGTTTTTCCCCCCAGCTCGACCACTAGAGCTAATATGAGACCATGGGGTTGGAAAACCCATACATCAAATGATTTGAGGGTCATAGGTGATGTTACAAGCTCGGGAGAGCCGAGAGCCTTCCAACAAGATAGAGACAAAGCCGAGGTCAAAGCTCCTTCATCTAGTACCGTTCGAAAAACTTTCTTTCCAACTACTTTCGTAATCATCTGAAAAGAAATTTTATGAGGTAACCTAGACTTATGGTTCTCAACATTGAAATGAATCAAGTTAGTGTTATCCGGGTCTAAAGCTCCTAATGCTGTCAACAAGTTTTTGCGCTGTGTAGGGCAACTTTGGACTACTTCTAAGGTAGACATAACACAAGGTGCCTGAGCGAGATCTTCAACTACATTATAAAATTTAATAGCTTGGGCATTAGAGTTAAATACAGCCTTTCAAAGAGTACTCTTTGGTGGATGCAAAATCATGTTGAGAGTAGGCTTCTCGATAGATAGGGGGACAATAGACAAGGATTCAGGAGAACTAGTAGAGGGAGCGTTCCCTGAAGAAGAATGATCTTCTTTCTTATCTGTGGGTTTGTCATAATTCTAACTTTGAGTTTGTAGATTAATGGTATCTGAGGACATCATATGAATTTCCTCTGATGAACTAGAGTTACCCTGATTAGACATGTGGTCTATCAGTTGTCGCTGAGAGGTAAAAGGATCCGTGAGTACTGCGGGTGCAGGATTTGATTTCAGAAATTTGGAGATTTTGTCTCGACAAGGACACTCCTTTGAGAAATGGTCACCTCCGCATAGCAGATAGGGTTATTTTGCTTTTCTTTTCCCTTTATCGTTATCACTATTGGTTGGTCTTGGATTCTCCTGTTGGTTTCTGGGTTTTTTATTCCTATTTTTACCTTTCTTTTTATTGCCTGAGGTTTGAGTACTTTGAATAGAATTGACTTCGACGGAAACCTTAGGAGTCGAAGGAGTAGGGGTGGTAGTTTGGGGTTGCTTAACAGGTTTCACTACTGGTGGGGACTGGATTGAACCAACAATCCCATCAACAGGTACTTCTACTGGTGGCTTGGCGGGATCGGTGCTTGGGCGAGGAGCTTGAGGAATCAAGTTGTAAAGGGTTCCAAACTGGCAATAGACCAAGTCTAGATACTAGGCTCGACTAATAGCCTGCTCTTCAATAATGGCATGCATATAGCCACATCTCGAGAAATCAGAGGAAACAATGATTTGGTAAACCAATCAGCTAATAACTGATCCGGAATAGGGCCCTTAATAAGGCTTCTCTGCCTTCTCCACTCATGGATATGATCGGATATGTGGGTGGAGGTGTTCTGTCATAGAGAATTTAAGAGATCAGTACCCTTTTCATAATGAATAGGGAGCTGAAAGTGTGTAAGAAAAATGGTTGCCAATGAGACAAAATCCACAAATGAATGTTGTGGGAGTTCAATGTACCACTTCACGGCTGTACTACTCAAAGTTCGCTGAAAAATTTGTAACCGAAATGAATCATCCATGAGGGAGTTTGAAGAACACCATACATGGAATGTCATAACATGGTTTTTCGGATCTTCTCCCTGCTTCTCATCAAATTTGGGGATGTCCGATGGTAACTTTACCGGAATAGGAGGCCATGAGGGATTGTGTTGAATGGGGTCATTAATCAACTTGGACAAGTCTGGTAAGTCCAAATTTGCTAGGAAAGGTAACTAATGGTTGGCTTGTACATACTGGTAATATTGATATGGCATATAATTACCAGTAGGACCATAAGTGGACTGAAAGATAGGTTGCTGTGACGAAGAACTAATGGAAAATCTTCTCGCAGGGGGTTGATTTCCAGGATCAAGATCACTAGGACTACTAGGGCCTTCAGGAGGAGGACCGCCAGGGCCTCTAGGACCACCAGGACCTCCAGGAGCACCAGGACCACTAGGAGGTAGACCACCAGACCCTCTAGGGCCACCAGGAAGTAAACCTCCAGAGCCTTTAGAACCATTAGGAGGAGGGCCACCAGATCCTCTAGGGTCATTAGGAGGAAAGCCACCAGGCCCCCCAGGACCACTAGGACCATTAGGACCATAAGGAGGAAAGTTTCTAGATACTCTGGGACCGTTAGGCCCCGCAGGGGGAGGACCTCTATAAGGCGGTCCTACGACACCTCCCGTAGTATGTATAGGTATCCCCCCCATAGATGGCATGTAAGACCAACTGGGTTGCCCCATGGCGTAAAAGTATTACTAGGGTATGGAATTCTAGCATAAGGCATTCCTGTAGGATTGGGTGGATGATTAATGCCACCTACAGGTATTTGATAACCATAATCTCCAGAAGATTGTATGGTTACAGGTTGTGCCCCCAAGGGCTGACCTGAACTGGATGGGGGATTAACCACATTATTATGGGTGGGAGGGACATAAACTGTAGATGGTTCTATATTAGATGTTTTCCCTTAACTAGGTACAATTTCGGTGCCAGATAATTTAGGTCATGCCAGGGGTTACCCCCCGGCACTAGAAGGTGCCGACGAAATGAGAATTGAAGGTTGGGCCCCAGGTGCAGAAGACCTGGGAGGATTTGGAACATACATAACATGGGAGGTGGTGGGGGTGGTATTTTGACCTGGGTTGTGTGGTGTAACTGTACGATCTATAATCGATTCAATGGGTCTCATAGAATCGGCAAGTGAACGATAGCCCACAGGAACAAATGTGGAACGTGATGGTGTCGGGCCTAATAGTTCATCTATCTGCTTGTCAATCTCGTGTGCATGGAGAATGGTAGTGTGGTATGGCCTATGTTCTTCTTCATCTTCAGAAGAGTTTAAATAGGTGCCAAATGAGGCAATGGCCTGTCCTAGAAAGGTATCCAAAAATGGAGCATTGGGACCATAATCCAGACGTGTGGTGTCATCAACATGACCTTCTGTGGGAGAATGGAACGAGGAATTTCCTCGAGAAGGTTGTTGGACCAAGGGAAGCGAGTGTGAAGAATATGGTCCTCCACTTTTTGCAACCACATTATCTCCCACTTGGGAGGTGGTAGCAGCTCCTTAGTCGATAGCTTCCATTGGATTTTCTCCTAAACCAGGAATAAAATTGGTTGGAAAGCCCTGTACTATTCTGGACTATCTTAACTCAGCCAGTTTGTATAGTTCCTATCTAACCTAGGGTCTGAAAAACTAGAAAACACACCAAAAACAATTTCCCTACACAAGCTATAGGTCAAAACAAGCACACTTAAAATGATAGGAGGAGTTCAAATAGTTAGGTCTCTCACCAAGATTGTCAAGAAGTTGCCACTCGCGATATACCTCTAGGGTACGTGCGTAGTAATCTCCCTGAATGCTATTTTCAGTGTATGGCTCCAATCAAGATGGCCAAAGGGCTTTCCTCAGATGGATAAGGTATCCTAGTAGGGTCTCCCGATATACTCAAGGTACGTGGGAGCTCAAATCAGTAGTAGTGCTGTCTAATGAATAACCGTATAGAAGGGGCCTTCCGATATACAATCGAGTATGTGAAGTACCTTTCTATATACCTCAAGGGTATGTGAAAGGCCATTCGATATACCGAGGGTACGTGGAAGAACCGCGCGAGTCCCAAGATGTAATGCAGACAAATAACGACAACTCCTACGCTTAACAATGCCCGAACACATCTCTAACCTATCACTCCATTTACTACATAAATTTTAACCTATAACTACTGTTAATTTTAAAGTGGACGGTTAGGTGAATGCATGGTGTTTTGACAGAAAAGTAAAACCATGCAACATGGTTATGCAAAATATTTCACTTTACCGTTCAGTATGCCTACTTATGAGAGGGAAAGAGAGTATTTTCTTTTGTTTCAAAACCAAAATTATTTCCAAACAAAAATCTTGAGCACAAAATCAAAGACAAGCAGCACTTTCCAAACTGATTTCTCTTTTCTGAAAGCAATAAGAAGGGGAGGAATCTCTTTTCATAAAAGAAAAAAAAGAAGCACACTACATGCAAATGCACTCTATTTTCAATTTTCTTAAAACATAGGGAAATCTAACTTAAAACTACCATATTTTTTATTTTGACAAGATAGTACTAAATGCATAAGAGACGAAAGAAGATGAAGAGCCTGAAAGCTTGTAAAGCCAATCAGAGATCCAATGTCCAATGCTCAATGATGATAACCTAATCTTAGTAAAAAAATTTCTTTTTTAAAGAAAGAAAAAGAAGTTTTCTATGCAAACAAGAAATGAAACTAAGATGCTAATCAAGTGTTCTTCTTTTAGTATATACAACAAAAATGAAAAGAGATCTTACTAACACCCTAAGCTTTTAAAAAACAAGAAATCCTTTCGCAAGCACAACCAACAAGCACCAAAGTGAATGAACAATCAAAAGTCTAACCTAGCTTTTGAATTTCCCAATCAAACTAATCTTTAACCATAAAATTCCAAACCACAAGCATAAGATTCTGAAACACAAGCCTAACAGTGCAGGGCTAAAAGCAAAATCGACTCAAATTTTTACAAAAAATGAGAAAAATGAGGTCTTGGAATGATGCCTACCTAGCACCGCGCTTCTCAGGTATTGACATAGTGGTTCTATCCTAGCACCACTTCTCACCAACAGGGCTCAGGTGGTGGCACCGCGTGTTGCTAACTTTGTTCAGGCGGTGGCACTGCTTCTCGCCCACTGCATAAGCGCGGTTCCCTGTAAAAAATCCAAAACACATAGAGAACGACAAATCAAGTCAGAAAAAGACCAGATCAAGGTAACAACTGATAGAATGAAAGTGAGAAAGAGCATAAAAGGTCGAAAATAATTTAGATCTAGAGAGATCTGGAAGTTTCAAACCAAAATCCACTGAGTCAGATAGCAGATCTGACTAAAGAGAGTTGGAGAAGGAGCCTAGATTCGGACAAGAGTTGAAGAACTGAGGAAGATCAGATCAACTAATACATATATCTATTCCCTAGCGGAGTCACCAGATTTGTTAGCAGGAATATTTCACCTTCTATGGACAGAAGCTGTTCCTCTAGTCTAAATGGTTCAGATCCAGAACAAATGAAGAACAAAGGATGAAGACCCTCCCTGGATATCATAGATACTTGGAATACTTGCTTCAATTGTAAACCTGTGTACCTGCAATCAGATTTGAAACATGCAAACACATCAAACCTACTAGAACATAATCTATTAATCCATGTCAGTGACCAAGGAATCCAACAACATTTACATGTGAAATCAAACAACAACAGTAAAGTGGGATGGAAATCAGCTTTGCATTAAGTTAAAATGGAGAAGTTTACAACCAATTAAGCCTTAGTGTTGAAATGCATCTCCATGAAACCAAAACTTTCATCCCCATAAGTTCCAACTTTGCTCTCTATGCTCTCCAATGGCTTGGGCCAAGTGGTCAATCCAACAGCATAACAATACCTCAATGGTTCCCCCCTCAACCATGGACATGAACTTGTATTTATAAGGATAAATGGATAGGGATGGTTGAGAGATTTGTGGATGAGGTGGCCTCTAAGATCCTACGATGGGGGATCTAGAGCTCAACTGACCCACAATGATATGGATAAGGGAGGACACGAGGCTCATGATCTAGAAGCCTCGAAAATCTTCTCTTTTTCCCATTTTACCCAGGGTACCACTTTTCTCCTTCTATGACAAAGCGGTCCAGGTAAGAAATGCTTATGGACCAAGGGTTATAAGCAGTGGCACCGCTTATGTATAACAAGGAACAAGTGGTGCGAGCAAGGTATCGCTCATGGATAAAGGGGAAATTGCAATGCTAAGTATTTTCATGAAAGACTGACAAACAACATGGGTTTCCACTCCAAGTGCTGGGATTAAGGGCAAGTAGGTATGTCAAAGGTCTTATCACATGATGATGATAGGATTTTGGTATAACAAAATGTCGCAACACAGAAATTGCTGAATCAGAAATTAGAACATAGGGTGTTTCTTATTGGAAAACATAGGACATAGGATTTCCAGAATCCAAAATGTCGGCAATAAAAAATCGGGCAATCGCAAATTGGAAAATCAGGTGTTCCTTAATGCAAAACATAGGATTTGCAGAATGTGAAATGTCGAAAATGGGAAATTGGGGAATAAAAAATGGGAACAATGGATGTGCGCAATTTCGATACGTTTGTAGTTTTGCAAAGAGTGTAATGTTTTGCAAGTGAATAAAATAACACTATTCCTCATATTATGTTCTATGGTTACTTTTTAAATTTGTTTTATCAATTTTGAGTTATTTCTCTATATTTGTGGTATATTGATCATACTTTGGTCATGCATAAAATGTGTTGATTTATATATTGATTTTCCATTACAAGCTTGACATATGAAATGTACATCGAAAAAATGTATTTATTTAATTTACATACTATTTTATTACAACTCATGAATGCTTATTGATTCCTAATACTAATTTGTCAATTAGTATTACCTCATAGGATAGTTTTGTAAGTTTATTTAATTGGAAAATCAGTTTTCCTAGTTTGATCTAGTTTTGTTTTTATTTTTACTATTATTTTTGTTAGACATTTAGAAATAGTAATGTCGCCACTCGTTAGATTTCGAGTTTTCATAATGATGTCTATTTTTTATTTTTATTAATATGTGTTTGATATGCTTTAAAGTAGATTATATCTTACTGATTCTAAGCAGCTTTATTATATCCAAAACTATATATGGTATAAAGAGTTGTGTCCCACACTGAATTAAATAAATTTAAACACGGTTCTTTTAAAAAGTCTTAAACTTATAATTTATGGAAATTGTGAAAGTGTTTAAAGTGTTTAGGCTAAACATTTTTAAATTAAAAATTACAACTGCACTTAAAAAAAGTTTGCCAATTCACGTTAATTGGCATATTGGTATATTTCCTAATTAAGAAGTACGTAATGTATTAGAGAAAGATGTTAAGAGACCAGCGACAAGTTGAAATTAAAGCGTGCAACTGAAACTTCGGAAATAGAAAGTCTGGGAAAGTTTAGATTTGGTATTTTAGGCTTTTGCATTCCACACAGTGAAAAGAGGAAATGGGAATAAAAAATATTTGAACTAAAAATGTATCGAAGTTGCACATTTTGCATGTCGTTCTTTAGAAAGTGGACAAAAATAAATTTGCAAAGAAGAACATTAAAGCTCGAATTTTCGTGTGAGGAAATCGGAAGTTGAAAAGCATGAAATGTTAAATCTGAACATGTAAATTCCAATTTCCAATTTACGCTTTGCGATTTATTCAAAGCGAAAAGCGGAAGTTGGCAAGAAAGAAATTAAGAATCCAGAATCCGACATTTTGGAATCCGGAAATACCTTTTTGAAGCACAATTACAAGAATAGAGCTTTTTTCCTATGTTTTCCAATAAGGAACACAGTATGTTCCAATTTCCATTTCCGCGAATTCCAATTTTCGAATAACATTTCCATTATATTATAATATCACATTGGATTATTTCATTTAAAAACCTCACTGCTAAATGGTCATTATATATAAATCTAATGAAGAACAACATTTATATATTTGACGACGCTGCTGGAAATAAAAGTTTAAGATAAATGAAAATGCAATTTTTCTCATTGATGTTAGACAAAAGTGCTTTATACACAATGACAATGTTGGACAAGCTAAAAAAGAACAAAATGCCTCAATAATCAATATTTTCATAATACAAGGAAGGTAGTAAACAAGAGATGAAATGACAAAATGTGAAATTGCTCATTCCTTCATATTCCAAATCGTAATGGTCCAAAGTGATGTGTTGGGCATTCTTTTGCTTTACAATCCTCACCCATTTCCATACGTTTTGGTAGCTAAATTTGCAATCGTCCTAAAGGTGGAACCATTTCCATACATTTTGGTAGCTAAATTTGCAATCGTTGTATAGGTGAAAAGATTCCAGGTTTGAAGAATGCTTTAGCAAAATGTTGGAGATTATATTCTCTAGTCTTGAATTTACAAACGAATTTAGTATGAAACACTTGAACCTGACCTCCTCCTCCTCCTGATCATACGAAAGGAGGCGTGGGGGAAAGATGGTGAGTTGGAGAATTTGGGTGTAGAGAAATATCCATCTGTGAGAAATAACAGAGCATTTGATAGCCTATTTAGAAAGGATATAGCATACTACCATATCCCAAAGCCTCGAGAATAAACCCGTTGCACTTTCGTTACTCATGATGATGGAAGACAAATGAGAAGAAGGGTAAACAAATAATGATACCTTATGTAAGTCGCAACGAGTAGAGAAATGGAAGGCAATGGAAATGACAACAGAGGCACTCAAAATGTTGGATAAGCTGCAACAATGTAGAAACATTAAATTATTTGTTTAGACGCAAATATCTTTTGCATCTTTTCTCATATCTGCAATTGGCTACAGTCCACTTACTTGTTTCTTTGGATTAGAATTGGAAACATTCTCATTCACCAATCCCATGTCACTACAGAAATTATAGCCCTTGCATTAGAAGTAGTACTCCCAACTTATCTTCCCATCTCCTCCCTTTCCACGCTTTGATATCACCATGTTGGGAATTTTTTCTTCAGCAGCCATGAGAGGGAAAATAATGACGCTCACGATTCCAATTTTTGTGCACATAAAAAACCATAAATGAGGTCCAAATTATATTTTCCTCAGTAGGAGGCTCTATTTATTGACTAAATCTTACAAAATGTTATTATGAGTTCGCGATTTTCATGATGTAGTATATATCTATAACTTGGGATTAATGTGATCTGTATATAATTCCCTCATCTCTTGGATTACGCAAAAGGTCACTTAAACAAACTGAAATATCTTGGATTTAAAAGATTTGTTGTTTGGAGGACATGATAATGACGATCACTTAATGATTAAGCAACAAAAGATTAGTATAGGGTTTATATGCAGTATGGTATGGAAGCAGGGGTACTCAAAACAAGAAAATATCCATACCATCATAAGAAGGGATTGATGAGGTGACAACTGTCAAGTTCACACACTATGAGATAACTTGAGGTTGATAACAAGTGAGAGTGACAGTTACTTCTACGATTAATATGATGGTGTTATAGCAGAAAGGGGTGACATTATGCTGACGTTATGATAACAACTGAGGGTGATAGTCACTTCTGTGATTAATATGATGACGTTATGGTAGAAAGGGGCAGTGTTATGATGCTGTTAATATATTTCAGTACGTTTAAGTGACCTTTCGCTTCGTCCAATATATGAGGGAATTATATATAGATCACATTAATCCCAAGATATAGATATATACTACATCATGAAAATACCGAACTCATGATACCATTTCATAAGATTTAGTCAATAAATAGAGTCTCCTACTGAGGCAAGCTTTTGAATTTCATGCTACTATCACGAAATTCTACGGCTATGATATATAATTTTCAAGATTATTAACAAACAGACCACCATTTCACTCCGGCGCTAAAACATTGTCAAAATGCCTAAAAATTGTATTCCGTATTTGATAAATTGATTATGAATTTATTGAATACATATATATATATATATACATCAAATACGAAATACCAAAATAATATATAACCACATATCCGAATACATATATATACCGAATAGGAATACTGAAGAAGGACATATGTTTCCGATTTCCAATATCTGAAATATCGAGAATTGGAATCATGAAGGCATCAAATTATTTTAACAAAAACATGAATCTCCGGTTTCTGACATTCGAAATATCGAAAATCGAAAATAAAAAACTGCGAACATGACAAACAACTGTAACAAAAACTGAAATTTCCTTTTTCAAATATCTGATTTCAGAAATCGGGTATCATGTTTTGGAAATCGTAAATTCAAAATGCGATTTTTTAATTTATTTTTATTTAAAGTTAATTTAAGGAAATAAGAGCTGATCTAAAATTTGTATACATTATTTATTTCCTGATAGCTATAATTATTTCCTACTTAATAACTTTAACAATGAGTGTCTCAGTTCCTGAGACAGTTTAGTCTAAGACGTAATTATTTCAAAATTTCTTGGATGCTTATTGAAACAAAATAGATATTTTACATCAACAACTGATCAAATAAAAACATTACATTTATAGAGCAAACAATGAGAAGCTTCAAATACAATTCGCTTTTAAAGAGTTTGAACCAAGTAAGCTTTCCTTGGACAAATGCGGAGGCGTGAAAGAAATGTAACTCTTGATATTGCAGTGAATGTAAGCTCTTGTCTATCAGTGTTTCCAATATCTATTGTAACATTTTGTAGGGTCATACCTTGGGCTTTATGAATTGTTAAACCCCATGCCATATGAAGTGGTAGTTGCCTACAAGATTCCCTTGTTATAGGAGATATTGGAACATAAGTAGGATTCAAAGCATCCCATAAGGGTCCTTTGTAATAGAGTAATTCGACAATAACAAAAGATGGTATGCTAGGAGGTTGTTCATTGGAGTTGTAGAAAATATCAATGACAATCTCAAAGTGCTTGAAACTTGTATTCGATATTTGATAAATTGATTATCAATTTATCGAACATATATATATATATATATATATATATATATATATATATATCAAATGCCAAATACCAAAATAATATGTACCTACAGAAGCGAATACATATATATCAAATATGAATATCGAAGAAGGATATATGTTTTCGATTTTCGATATTCGAAATATCGGGAATCGGAATCAGGAATCCAACAAATCATTTGAACAAAAACTTGAGTCTTTGGTTTCTGATATCCAAAATATCAGAAATCGGAAATCACTGATACGCCAAATTCCCTTAACAAAAACTTGAATTTGCGGTTTTCGATATTCGATTTCAAAAATTGAGTATTGTGTTTCGGAAATCGAAAACTTGGAATGTGATTTTTTTTTTTATATTTATTTAAAGTTCATTTAAGGAAATAAGAGTTGATCTAAAATTTTTATGCGTTAATTATTTGCTAATATATAATAACTATCCTACTTAATAACTTTCACAGTGAGTGTCTCAGTTTCTTGAGACAGTTTAGTCTAAAAGGCAATTATTTCAAATTTTCTTGGATGTTTCTTAAAACAAAAGCAGATCTCTTACATTAGCAAGTGATAAAAAAAAGTACATTTATAGAGCAAACAATGAGAAGCTTCAACCACAATTTTCTTTTAAATACTTTGAAGCAAGAAATCTTTTCTCTTGTTTCCTATGTTGGACAAATGGAGTGTCTTGCATTCGAGAGTATCTGGAAAAAGAGAAAGGTGGAGAAATGCGAAGGCCTGAAAGAGATGTAACTCCTGATATTGTAGTGAATGTGAGCCCTTGTCTATCAGTGTTTCCAATATCTATTGTAACATTTTGTAGGGTCATACCTTGGGCTTTATGAATTGTTAAACCCCATGCCATATGAAGTGGTAGTTTCCTACGGGGTCCCCTTGTTATAGGAGATATTGGAACATAAGTAGGATTCAAAGCATCCCATAAGGGTCCTTTGTAATAGAGGAATTCGACAACAACAAAAGATGATAAGCTAGGAAGTTGTTCATTGGAGTTGTAGACAATGTCAATGACTTTTCCAAGTGAGTCATTAACAAGTCCTACTTGAACCCATAAATTAGCAGTTAACATGACTTGTTGACCAATAACAAGAAGGACCTTTAATGGCAACTACTCATCATCAATGGATTCATGCCCATGTTTGTTCCTTTTTTCTACAAAGAAATGTGCAATTGGCATATTAAGCTATTTTAACATGTGTTTGTTGTGCAGTGCAACAGAGGAATTGGTGGGATACAAGTGGATAGATTGTTGAAAAGAACAGTTTTCCACATCTGAAAGACATGAGGTTGTTCTTTTCATTAGGAGTGCCTAGTCTTCAAAAGTTGGTGTTCCATTTCGTAGGTTTAGCAAGATTTTCCGAACGACTATTTGAGAAGGGTTATTTCCTTGTTGTCAAAAAACTGTTCCTAGCGTGATAAAAAGTATCAAATGTACACTAGAGAGCTATTCCAATGAATGAGCCTGCATACATGGGGATGTCCTTTATAGGAGGCAATTATCCGAAGTCACCAACAAGGATTATGGAACAACCACCAAATGGGATTGTACAATTTGAGGGGAAATCTTGATGTAAGTGTGCATCAATATGAGTTAACATTTTTGGTCCAATAAATCTCATTTAATATATGAGAATATAGCGAATATGGCGGAGTTCTTCTTGAAGTTTTGAAAAGGATTGTCCGTAAAGCAGGTGCATTTCACTAATGGGTATTCAAAGAGAAGAATGTATTGTAGATGCATGTATGTTAAAAGCAACAACACCAGTTGGAGCAAGGAGAAGAAGTGGGGAGGCACTTTGTTTAGATGCAGTTTGTAGTGTAAATTTTAAGCAAGATATCAGGTAAGATTTCCTGGTTCTTGTAGTACCTTGAATCACCATTTGAGTGATGGAGCCAATGTAGTGTTTCTAAAATGCGAAATGACAACATCAAAGGCTATGTGTTGTGTGGGCGATAAGGAATCAGGTGAATTGTACAACGATAGGGTGTCTTCATGTAGCTGGGTGGACAAGTGATTGAGGTCAATGAATAATGTTGTTGTCTGATGCAAATGGGCGGTTATATTGTTATGTGTCCAATTGTGATTTTTGTCAAAATCAAAATATTCAATCATTTCAAGGTCATCAATTTAGATGTTGTTTCCTGGTCGCATTTGAGAAAGAAGTTCCCATTCATCCATTGTATGGGACAACATAAAGGTAATAACATTGGAGTTTTAATTATCAGATAGAGGTGTAGAGGGTTCTTCTTGTGCATGTTCAACATGCCATACAACATATGTGCCTTTAATGTCATGCCAATGAGAAATAATTTCAGAAGTTGTTGTTCCAATATCCTAAGGGATGGAATGAAAAGGTTTGTATAGAATAAGTTCGCTCCAACAAAATGGTTCAAAAGATGAAGAATCAAAGAGAGGAATGGAAATGAATTGTGGATAGACTCTAACAATCTGGTGATGCAAGTTTTGTTTCCATGGATTTTTTTCCTATTAGGAGAGAAAGACCAAGAATGAGTGGCTTCAAGTAGGGTTAGATGTTCAAGAGAAAATGGTCTTTGCATTTATGAAAATATGAAGGGGGGGTTGGAGGGGTGTTATTAGTGCCATTAGAAACATGGCGAAAGACTCCTTGACTGACATTCAACGAATAAAAGTGACAGCTACAAAGTACAAGTGGAAGTTTTTGCAGCATGTGACATGTCTCTTATGCACTAATGTCTCGTTCTGCGACTGTTTGTGCAAGCAATTGTTTGATTGGCTAAAGATTGGGGTTGTCACTTGGTGCTGCATGTGCAAGGAGAGAGAGAATTGCATCGTAGATTTATGATTTTGGCTCTACTTTTGATGCATACTTTGAAATGTATTTGAGGACAACATGTCTAGAAAGAACAGGTTGGAAATTGACATTATCCCTCCATATTGAAAGCATGGTAGGGTTCTGAATATTGAGAAGGGAATCATTTTTTGTAGGATTGTATGTTTTATGTCCATTTGGATCAATGGATAATGAAGAAGTAGCTTGTAGCTCATATGGAAAACCATAGCGACATCTGGTGTGTATTTGAACAAAATTTACAACTTCTTCATAGTCAACTGAGTAGTTTGATGCAAATATCGATGGTGATGCAAAACTGCATGGATCATTTGTAGTAGAATGGTAAAACCCAGATGTTGACAAGTGAGAATCACGAGGATTCCAAGCTGTAACATATGTGTCAAATTTGTTTTTTGCAACTTCAACTGCAAGAACATCTTCCCATTCTAAGGTGTCCATATTTGTTGCATCTTCCAACCAAATAAAACCATGAATGTGTGTGGATGTTCTATGCTTCTATTCATATCTACATAGGAGAAAAATTAATATATTATAAATGAAATGTTTAAATTGAGAAATACGAAGAGAAAAATAAGAAGGAAGAGATGGTAGAATACCTGCACCAAGAATCCATTATATGAAAACCTTTTTCAAGCACCTCTTGAAGGAATGTTTTGAATCTATTGTGCATGTATTGTGATGTAATATGTGTATTTGATACGATGTTGAGAAATTTCCATTGGTATTCTTGAGCTAAACCGGTAGGACGTCCAGCAGGCATTAGAACATGCAAATTTGACCATTTTGTGTCAGCTGCACTAAGGGTAAAGAAGAAAGTTGGTGTACCTTGTTGATTGATCATATTTGTCAGTTCAGCCCTAATTTTGTTGCAATATGAGCATGTTCCACATAATGAAGATCCAAACCTTGCGACCCGCTCACCAATTTTCTGATTAGGCATGTCTTGCAATTGGTTAACAAGCTCAAGTATTTTCGGAGGTAGTGTATCTTCAAGATTAGTTTTGACAAAAACAGAGGCAGTAGCATTACTCTGATATTGGCTAAATCTGTTGTCATGATAGTGAGTAAGGTGAAGTGCATATTCGTGCATATCAAACTCATGAATGCATGTTTGTTTAAGTATTGTTGCACCTATGGGGAACAAAGTTGGAAAATCCATGGAAAGAAGCCGTTCTGTGTTGTACTCATTAATAGGAGAGATGCCTATAGGGGGCCAATCAATGGAACATGGTAGTGGGATATTTGGTATCTTTAACAACTATCTAATTTATTCAACCTTAGTTCTAGCATTAGTTTGTGTTGAAATAAATGGGGAGGATTCTAATTCATAGGGTTCAAATGAATTTGGTGGTTGAACTGTAGAGGACAAGCTTTGATGATGAGATAATGTAGCATTGCTATTAACATGCAGAATCCAAGGTGAAATGTTTGTTGAGACAAGAGGCAATGAAGGTAATGCAACTGGGTTGACCCGTACATCCTTGTAGTATGGGTCGTTTGTCATTTTGTATTGAAGGGAAGTAAGAACATGTGTTCGACTAATAAACTGTTCATATGGATTATTTGTAGAGTTGCATTTGTGAACAATAAGGATGTCAAGTTTTGATATTAAATGGGGTAGGTATTTGGAAATATTGGAAATGTCTTGGGGGAAGCGAATAGTATGTCCAGAATATTTATATTGACCACCATGAGCACGTGTAACTTGTAATATTGGGTTAGCATGACTAATGAGAATTTCTTTAACTTGTGTAAGTATTGCAAGGACAGGTGGTTGGATGCCTAGGTCCATATTGTTTTCGAATGAAAAGCGATGTCCTTTTTGTTCTAGAATACAACGAGAACAAGTGTATGCATCATGGAATTTTTTTGTTACAATACCAGGGTAACATTCTTTGCAAATCGAGCAGAGATGTAAATCATCCAGTTGGTCCATTTTTTTATGAAATCATTGATGTGCATCATCAAGGCAGGTGTTCGATGGATTTAGCATAGGTGATGGAAATGAAGGTCTGTTGGAAGGTTCGGGAAGAGAAACTGGAGAACACATATCCATAGGTAGCCAAGCAGCTCTGTAAAGAAGACGTTGTTTCTTTTTGTTTTTATCTTTGTTCTGTGCATATACAACACTTCTTTGTGCATTGGCTTGTTCATTGTCATGAGTTGGCATAATTCCTACAAGGAAACCGTAGAGTATTAAAGACTTAGAAGTTTTGATTGTTGGTAGCGACACATTTTCTATATGTATTAATTGTAAAGTATATCAATATAAAGCAGAAGAGAAAAAGCAAATGTTAATTGATTGCATGCTGGGAAATAAGAATGTTCCTATAAAATAATATTGATGGAATAAATATTTTTTCTCAGGTCCTACCTTGATAATTGTAAGAAAGGAGCAATATAGAAGAACAAAATGTAGTATGAAAAAATGATATATAAGAAAAATATAATTTTTGTTCTGTACAGAATAATGAAAACTTGTGCTAAGAAATAAGAGGAGAAAGTTGTTAATTCAATAAATAAATAGAATAGCAAATTAGTATTGTATTCAAAAGAAATCATATAGGTTGCATCAACAATTTAGGTAAAAAATGTTAAGTGATAACTTGTAGAGTGAAAGTGTCATATTGCAAAATAGAAGTGCTATAAGGGATTAAAAAAAATACTGTGCTATGTTGAACTATGAAATGAGGACTTAAAATAGACAATTGAAAACATTCATTACAGACAATAAAGGATACGAGAATATATCAGGTTGAAAAAACGTATATATTTATGTATCCGGTGAAGTTGCCGATTATGTATTTTCAAAGAATATGAGAATATATCAAGTTGAAAAAACATATATATTTATATATCCGGTGAAGTTTCCGATTATGTATTTTCAACCATGACAATTACAACTTTTAGGTGCGCAATTTCGTACAATGTATTACTTCTAACTGAAAGAGTAAGAAGTAATTATTTGTTGCAGATCCTCTGGACTATTTCAACAATTGATGTTGATTCAGTTGAGAGAAGACACATGTCTTTTGCTGAGATGGCCAAAACATTCATTACAGACAATAAAGAATATGCTTATGTATTAGGTTGAACAAACCTATGTATTTATGTATCCAATAAAGTTGTTGATTATGTATTTTCAACCATCACAATTACAACTTTTAGGCGTGCAATTCCGCAGAATGTATATGTTTTAACTAAAAGAGTAAGAAGTAATTGTTCGTTGCAGATCCTATGAACTATTTTAACAATTGATTTTGACTCAGTTGAGAGAAGACATGGGTCTTTTGCTGAGATGCCCATGAGTTGGTTTGCGACATCATCAAAAGATATCACACCATGAAGATATATAGTTACATCTTCTAAGTCAACCTTTAGTATGTATCGGTAGTCACATTTAGGAAACTCCCCATCACATTTACCACAATGCCAAATGTATCCAACTTTGTCGACAATCTTTTTCATGCATTGTATACCATCAACAAAAAGAGGGCATGCAAGGAAATGAAAGTCATCCATGTTAACATTTGTGATGGTTTCAACAAGAGAATACCAAACAAATTTTTCAGATGGTTGAAGTGTTTGTAGCTCATTGATGGTAATGATTTTACAAGCACTAGAACGAGAGGCACTGAATTTACAGCTCAAAGAGGGTGATGTTGAACGAAATCCATTGTCATGAAACCATTTCTGGAGAACTGAAGTTTGTTCAATATTTGGGTTTATAAATATAATAGAGTTGGAGACAGTGCCAACAATTTTTCCATTAAAATATGTAACACGACCGCCTTTAATTGCTACTGTTGGAGGAGTAGCTAAACTTCGAAGCATGATAAGCTCAGCTCCCTGAATTTGACAATGCTCTCCCCAAAGTGTTATGTCAATACTATAGCCTAGCATGTCATAGATTCCAACGGTTCACCTAACAGTTTCAACACCATGTTGTTTTCGTATCGTGGATGTAGGTGAAACTGAAATGACAAGTCTAACAAGGTCAACCATGGAATTTATTGGTATAGTTTGAATCTCCTTAATAGTTTTAAAGTTAAAGTAATATAAAGGTATTAAGGGGTATTCATCTAAGCATGGTTGGATGGTTGAGGAGGAACCTAGAAAAATCTCATTATGGCTTTTCAAATGGTTGGAAATTGGATTGGATTTGACTGTGCCATTTTATACCATGTACACTATTCCTATTTGTATTTGGTTATACAAGGAGAGTGCCAATTCATTGAATGCAAATATATGTATTTCATCGTGCGAAGCATTAACAAGGTCAAATCCAAATACTTTTCTAGACCCTCGTTGGTTGCCATATTCATGCATGTTTGTCTTGGTAGTAACTCGACCTTGAATGTTCCAAACTTTTCTAGAAGAGGATAGTCGATCCAGTGAAGCCAGGGTTTTCATTTATTGAGCTAGCGTTGACTGGAATAGAGGAACTACACTCCGAGGGAGAAGGTACAGGTAAGTGGTAAGGTGTAGGATCTCCAATAATTGTTGCATCCAGTGTGACAACCTCGAGTGCAAGCAATGCGATAGCCCCATGAGATGAAGTATGTTAGAGTTCAATGGGAGAGAAAAACATTGGATACATGAACAGTGTGAAACTAATTAAGTGAGAAAAAACAACAAGGAAATTAAACG
This sequence comes from Pseudotsuga menziesii, assembly GCA_001517045.1. Classification (NCBI taxonomy): domain Eukaryota; kingdom Viridiplantae; phylum Streptophyta; class Pinopsida; order Pinales; family Pinaceae; genus Pseudotsuga; species Pseudotsuga menziesii. The sequence continues at coordinate 1,392,459 of LPNX010551252.1, read as the reverse complement.
TACGTTACATTATGTACAATTTTTCAGGTATATTGGGTAATTTTTATTATAGTTCCTTCTTTTAGTTGACCATTTTCTACAAGATCACTATATATAACTGGAAGCAATAGCTCATTCTTATGAAGGCCATATGGGATAGAGATTCAGAACCAAATAGATGATCAGTTGAGTGAGTTCACTTGGTTTAATGAGGAGACCTATACCATCGGGAAAAGATTGACAACACCATGTAGCAATAGTGAAATAGAATCTTTAGTTAACATAGTCTCCATATCATGATGGCTATTTTTCCCGTGGAATGAAATGGCCAGAATCCAGAAATCTATGTCCTATGTTTTCCAATAAGGAACACCATATGTTCCAATTTTTGATTCCCCAATTTCTAATTTGCGACATTTTGGATTTCGAAAATACTATCTTTTCCAATAAGGAACACCAATCTTCCAATTTCTGATTCGTGGATTTTAGATTTCTGACATTTCGGATTCTGAAAATCCTATATGTTAAAATAAGGAACTGTGCATGTTCCAATTTCAGACATTTCGGATTCTGGAAATCCTATGTCCTATGTTTTTCATTAAGGAACACCATATGTTATGATTTTCAATTCCCCAAGTTCTGATTTGCGACATTTTGGATCTCAAAAGTTTTGTATTCTCAAATAAAGAAATGTCGAAGTTGCTATTTCTGATTTTCGACGTCCAGGTATCGAAAACTAGAAAACCTCGATTTTGAGGCTTTATTTTGACTGTTCATATTCTTTTCGCATAACTTATTCCTCCTCTAATTCCTTCCTTATTTTAAACTCACTCTACGTTATGTTTCATCGCTTTGCCTCTAAATTTGGCATAGATTTGGCCTCTAAATTGGTACAATTTGTGGAGATTGATATTAGCCTGCATATTTGTATATTGATAAAAGAAACCCCTTTTACCCATGTCTTTTTCAATTATCCAAAGTTGGTTTCATTCGGTATATCAGCCTGGTCAAGTGGGTAGTTGACGATGCAATCTTTAAACAAGAGTTTTTCACTGCCCAGTACTGGAGAAGGATAACGAAAGACATATCAGGAAAGCTTTGTAGTGACCTTATAGCTTTAGGCCGAGTTCCTTACCTAAAACAAGTACATCATAAAAATAATACCTATCATTTTATTGACATAGCATGAGTATTACACCATTATGAAGCTACATAACCAATACAAGTCACAGCCCTTTTGGAACAGAGCAGGAGTAAGAGTCAATTAAAACACAAGAAGAGTATTTCACCATCTCATAAGCAACATTTTTATTTATCCAAAAAACTAATACCTATAATTTTATCGACAGAGCATGACATAACAAATACATGTCACAATAATTTTGCAACATAGCAAGAGTCACACTCAATTAAAACAGAGCAACGATGTTTCACCATCTAATAAGTAGACTAAATGGATATTCAAAACAATTAAGAAGAACTAAGGAATACCTACAAATTTAACAAGGTGTGAAATCCTCTGATGGAAACTCTAAGTGTAAATGAAACACAACAAAATCAATATAAGCAAAACAAAATCAAACAATAAGAAATAGTGGTTACCTGAAGTCCTGTTTATATGTGGAAAGTAAAGGTGGTAAATCAAGTATTGTAAGAATATCTTGGAGATCATCATAAGATGAGAAAAAATGAAGATATAGCCCCATGTCTAAATCAAATGACAAACTTTCTTGCATTAATGGAGAAATAATGCATTGATGAAGCATTAATGTGAATGAAGGGACTTGGGCAAAGTGTATTTCATCAACTAAAGCACATGTGAAACAAAACCATGACCCAATTGACCCCAAACTGAGAGCCTAAAGGCAGAAAATCCATGGAGAAAATCTTAGGCTAAACCCAAATAAACTGCTGAACTGAAACTCGCAAAATCTTGGCAAGGGCTATGCCGAATTAAGATAAATGAATTGTAGTGAAGGACAACGAAATCCTGCAAAAAAAAAAGATTCGAGGACCGGTCATTTAGGACAACAGATAGAAATGTAGTGAAAACGCGCAATCCACCTATCGAAAAAACATGATAAACACCAACTGGGAAGAATGATTCGCAACTGAAAATCAATACATTGAGTCCATCAATCCATTCATGCATAGCACCGGTCGTATAACACAGGAAACCTATGGTTTATAGGACATAAGTTCTAGAATTGAGATTGCAGAATCAGGGACCCAACCGAAGTGCATTAAAAAAAACAAAAATTGATCAACATACATGCATGAAAAAAAATGCAAGGACAATCAATCAATTATGCATAGCAACAGCTATAACAGGAGGGCATTTGGTCAGCATGGCAATGATGTCCTTTGAGTGGAAATTTGATAGGAAAAAAAGAGACACAAGACCTGTCTGACAACACTAGTCCATGCTGCCTTCTTCGCTATTTTCTAGATCACGGGATATAACAAACTGAAATTTGTACCATGGCATGATGTGGAAAAAGTCGCCAATCACCAAGTGACACATGTTGAAATGTTAATGGTTAGGGAGATGAGGAATCTTTTGAGACTGTGTCTCCATTGTGAAAAAGCCTATGACGTAATTATACGAATTTGAACATATTACTTTTTAGGAAGAAACACATAATATTAACCTTCACACTCTAATATTTTATTAGGTATTAATGTTTTATGCAATTTAATGTACGCATTTTAATAATGTAATTTTTGTTTTTATTTATAATTATTTTTCATAAAGAAAAAAATAGTCTTTTATATTAAAGTTGTTACATATATACATAAACTTGTAGAGAGAGGCTCTCTGATGGGTTAAAACAAAAGTCTTAGTACCCTATACTACTTCAGTCAACATAATGTATTCTTCGTCATACAAAGCAGATCTTAATGGAAAAAGTATCCCAACCATAGAGAAAAGGATTTACTCAGCAAATTATTTTCTCAAGTGTTCCATCTCCTATAAACATGTCTTAACATCTACTATTTTCAAGTATTTAGCATCAAAAAGCTGCTTTTAGAAGAGAAATTGAATTAGGCTCTTATAGATCCCAAATCTATCACATTTCCATTTAGCAATTCCTCGTAAAATAGGCATGTAAGCTGATAAAAAATGGCCTTCTTTGATAAAGCATTAGCTTCAATGTTATATTATTCATAAATGTGGATGAAGGTAGTCTTCGGGAAATGGACAATCAGATGCTTCTTACTTTGATCATCCAATGGGAGAGGTTCAATGAGTGTATCTGATGCTTCGAATTGGCCCAGTCCACAATGACTTTAGAGTCCCCAAGGAAAATTCCAAGCCTCAGCTGTTTGTAGAGTGCAAACCAGAGAAGACCCCACAAGGCCACCAATTCAACCTTGGTATTGGACCCAGGGTCCACAACCATCCTTAAATTGAAATGATGTTCCCTGTTTATCTTTATAACCATCCTTGCACCACACCAACCATTTTGTTTTTCCTCATAAAAAAATCTAGTCACTAGGGACCTGTCACATAAACGAGGTTGAGTCAATCTGCTGGATAGATGTGTGGATCTGTAACCAAATTCCTTGAGTTTAGTCAAGATTTTAAGGCTGATCGATTATGCCCTTGAGCTGATGTCTTGAAAGATATAAATATTTTTGGCATGCCATATCTCCCAAATAGTGTCCAAGGGAGTGTCCATAAGTGAAGGGAAAGTATCCTTCCACCTAAGGAGATTATCCTTTAAATAAGTCAGTTTCCAATTGAATGATAAGTGCATAGAATTCATGAGCACGCGCCAAACACTAGTGATACATATACAATACCCAAATAAGTGATCCACTGTTTTGAAATCAGCGCAACATAGAATGCATCTACTAGGCCTAATAAAGCCCCCGGTCTATAGCGTATCCCAAGTCAATATCTTTTTGTTGAGAGCTAACCAACAGAAACACTGTATCATACTGATATTTTTCCATTCAATATCCAAGTACGCCACCAAGGAAGAGACTTGGGAGCTTGTTGTTCAACCAACACTTCATAAGCCAAAGATGTTAGGATTATTAATACTCCCTTGTCTAATTTGGTCATTATGTCTAAATTAGGAGTCATGTCTAAATCGGGGGTCCTTTCAGTCTATTTTTAGTCACTAGCACAATTGGGTCCACTTGGACTAATTAGGGAACATGCACTAGTTACTAAAGTGCGGGGAACACTAATTGAGGCCATCTGCCACTGATTTCACTTACATGCATCCTTTTAGGAGCCTCCTAGATCAATCCCATTAGAAGCCACTAGGAGTGCTGATACCAACCTCCATAAGTTGAGTTCAGTTGGTGACTAGTCAAGCTCAGTTAGGAGTTAGTTACATTCAGTTCTAGTACCTTGCACTCAGTTCTATTCAGTTAGTGCTAGGATTGCATGGATGCATGTAGGTGAGGTGCATTTACTCACCTACATCAGTCAGTTAGACTAGTAAACACTGAATTAGACACTTGAGTTTGGATTTTGAACTCCGATGAACTCTAATAATGATTTAGACAAGGTCAGTTAACCATTCAGTCAAGTAGAGTCCAATCAATTAGAATTTCCTCACATGGATTTGAATTGCATGTGGCTATTTAGCCATTGTACTTCATTGTAATTATTATCTAATTACTTTTGATTAATGAAAACATTCACAGTTGCAAGCCATTTTTGTACTGTTTCATTCTTCAATTGCCGAGTAAATTGTGTGATCTATTTGGTGAGTTGTGTGTTGATCCATAGATCTATGTGCTCAATTTAATATGGTATCATAGCCTCGATAGGACAAGGAAATTCTCCTACTATATATCCAAACTTGGATCAATTTTTTTTTTGAACAAATTTGCTCATTCCAGTACCGCACCAGAAGCGGAGAATTTACCACTTAATATCCCAATTAAAGGAATTGTTGATCAAGCTTGCTTAATCAACTATGCTGGGTGTGATGCAAATTCCAAAAGTGCAGACTGTCGACCTTATTGTGTCTATTTTATTGTGTGATTTACAGGTTTATCAGTCTTTTTCACTACATTCGCTACAAGCATCTCAATCTCCTTCACTGCATTCGCTACAACAACTCAGTCTCTTCTATTGCATTCCAAATGGCCCCTCCAATGGAGCTTCTCACTCCTTTCAACTACCACCAGGTGAAGGAGGACATGGAGATGTAGCTACACTCCAAAAGAGTCTTCAGACTCACAATGGAGATAAAGAAATATCCAGTTCATTATGTTGACAAAGAAAAGTACTGGAATAGGTTTGATGAAGACTACAAATTCTTGTGCCTCTCAATCTCTCGAGACCTTCTCTTCCACATCAATGGATTGAAGACTCCCAAGGAGTTTTGGGATAAGCTTTCTTCCTTATTTGATAAGCAGGATGATCTGAGGATCTATCAGTGTTGATCTCTCTGCATCCAACAAATTTCTAAACACTAAATGATTTCTTCACAAAATTCAAGCATCTAGTGTTCCAATTGAAGATGTGCAAGGTTGAGAAGGAGGATGATCAACTCATCCTTTCCATTCTCTCCAAAATTGGTGCATACTATTTAGTCTTTGTATCAACATTTCATTCTGTGAATCTCTCTACTCAAAAATGGAAGATACCTACTCTTAACTCTTTCTTTGAATCTCTCACTCAGGAGCATGACAAGTTGATCCAAATGGGGATCATTCGATCTTCTAGAGATCAAGCACTTGTTGCGAGAGGACCTAAGGTAGTCAATGATAAAGGGAAGCAAAAGGATGAGAAAGAGTAGTCAAATAAGTCTTCAGGTTTGAAGAGAAGCAAGAAGAATGGTAAAGGAAAGACACTCTGTTCTTACTGTGGAAGGGCCTTTCATCCAGAAAGCACCTGTATGAGAAGAACAATAGATGAGATGGATCTTCTTCTGAAGAAGTATAAAATTACTGTACCTGCTAACACAAGGAAGGTTGACCATAGGGAAGAAACTGAAGAACATGAAGAGACATGCCATGCACTGAAGGCTAGTTGCTCCACAACACATGCCTTCCTCATTGATTCTGGAGCCTCCAATCATATGGTTGCATCCAGAGAGTCATTCTCTTCCTTACAGTATTTTGATGGTCCTAGTATATAGATGGGAAATAACAGTAAAGTTCAAGCCAAAGGGAAGGGCTGTATCAAGCTTGAACATGGAAAGTTCAAAGATGTGCTTTATGTTCCCTCCCTAACTGCAAACCTATTATCTATATATTAGATGACTCATACTGGCTCTCCAAAGCGAGCCATATTTGGTCCTGGCTCAGTGGAGATCATAGATATCTCTACTGGGAACATCATAGTGAAGGGTGCTGCAAATCATGCCTCCAAGGCATATGAGTTCTCACACTTCATGCCATTTTCAGAACTAGTGCACTCTCAGCAGCCACTTGCAAGGGAAGTTAAAAACATTTCATCTACTTCTTTTGAAGTTTCCACTAGTATTGCAGATCCAACTATATCAGTTTATGAGATTGAGATTTAGAGTGATTCAGAGCCAAATCTAGTCCCTCCTTCCAAATTGGAATCTAGGAAGATGACTGGAAATCCGGTTAGTTTTTCAACATTAAGCTAGCATTATTAGGATCTTTAACTGAGAGAATAACAAGCACAACAATCAAACACAAGATACAATGAACAAAATGTTTTTCCTTGAGGAAACAATAAAGAGAGAAAACCCCGCAACTTCATCAGAGATAGAATCAACACCAAAATAGAAAATACCAATACAGTAAGTGATCTCCCGATAGTGAAAACCTTCTTCTTATCTAGCCCCAGTGTCTTCTCCTTCCCCTACTATGTGCTACACTTGAGTGTGTATGTGATGTTTGTTAAATAGAGAGTCCAACTCTCTATTTATACTAATCCCGGCATGAATAAAACCCTACTTAGGGCTGACCTCTCTAGGAGAGTCTAATAAGCCTAGTGCCCCGGAACTATGTGGATTTTAACCCTTAGACAATAGGAGGGTTACCCACAATGACTTTACATGACTTGTTTACATTATAGATCCTCCTGATCGAAACATCAAGGCATGACAACATGAATCAATTACATAATAGATACATCCATGAATAAACATCGGGTTACAAGACATAAGATACATAGATGAATACATCCCGAAGTTACAAATACATCAACACTCCCTCTTAACTAGGAAGGTATTCTTTCGACACAATTTTCAGCACTGGTCTTCTTCTCTGCATCAACTAGATCATCTCATCATATTCATCTTCAAGTCTTCTTAGTCTTCGAGTCTTCTTCATCTTCGAGTCTTCTTCGTCTTCAAGTATTCAAGTCATATTCTTCTTCAAGTCTTCTTAATCACAAGATCTGCATCATCATGACTACTGGCTCATTATTACTCGATCATCACTCGATCTGGATCGTCATCTCACATCTAGATCATCATCAAGTCTAGATCATCATCACAACTGGATCGTCACTTGATCTGGATCGTCATTAAGTCTGGATCATCTCATCTGCTATCTCATAATGGTGCTATCTCGATTCTTCTCGTCACAAGAAGTTCTACAGAGTCAATCCTGTAGGCCTACCCTTCATGTAGGTCTTCATCAGTGCTTATATTTGACACTTAAGCCAAAATGGCCCACCCAGCTCTTACATCTAACCTCATCTTGTCAGAAAGGCACGCCCAACACTCACATCTGACCTCATCCTGTCAGAAAGGCCCATCACTCACATCTGACCATGTGTAAACACATTGCACCAGAATGGCTCAGCACTTATATCCAACCATGTGTAAGCACACCGCATCGAAAAGGCTTTGCACTTACATCCAATGTCATCCTATCAGAAAGGCACAGCACTTACAGTCAACCATGTTCGAAAGCACCGCATCGAAAGGGATCAACACTTACAATTTGACCATGCATGAAGCACTGCATCGGAAAGGGCTCCGCACTTACAATCCGATCATGCACAAAGCACCGCATCGGAAAGGGCATGCACTCACATTTGATCATGGAGGAAATAATTCTAGCATCGTATCAAAATGGCCCCCAGTCCCAGACTGAGCTACCTGGTAACTAACTAGGTGCCTCCATTCCCAGAATGGCAGTTGCCCTTACATCTGACCTACTCGTCAGAATGGCCAACACTCACATCTGAGATGCGCGGAACTTAATCCTTTAGCCATGATAGAATGGTTCAGCCCTTACATCTGATCAAGTGGGAACACATTCCTCTATCACATCAGAATGGCTTCTCAGTCCTAGACTGAGTTTTCCTAGTAATTGACCAGGTGCCTCCATTCCCAGAATGGTAGTTGCCCTTACATTTGTCCTACTTGACAGAATGGCCAACACTCATATCTAAAATTGAAGAAACCTAAATCCTTTGACCATGATAGAATGGCTCAGCCCTTACATCTGACCATGGAAGGAACCGATCCTCTCACAATGTCAGAATGGCTATGTGTCTCATCACTTTCCCTTGGAGGAAACCTCAATCTGGAGAACACCAAGCTTCTCCCTGAAGTACTCAAAATTCACCCTAGCCAATGGCTTCGCCAATACATCAGCTATCTGTTCCTCCGTCACAACATACTGGAGCTTCACTGCTCCCCTCTACACCATATCCCTGATATAGTGATACTTGATCTCGATATGCTTCGACTTGTCATGGAACATTGGATTCTCTAACAACTTCACGCAACTCTGGTTGTCACAATGTATACAATTATCATTCAACTTGAGATCAAATATATCAGACACTAGCTTCCTCAGCCATATTGCCTCACAACTAGCTGAACAAGATGCGACATACTCTGCTTCAGCTGTACTCAATGCCACATAGGATTGCTTCCTGCTAAACCAAGAGATCACACCTGATCCCATACTGAAGCAACATCCTGAAGTTCTCTTCCTATCGATGGCATTGCTTGCCCAATCTAAATCAACATAACCCTCCAAGTTAATCTTCTGATTCACCTTGTACTTGAGCCCATAATCAACTATACCCCTCAGGTACCTCAGAATATGCTTTACAGCAATCAAGTAAACATTTCTCGGATCTGCCAAGAATTAGCTCAAGGTGTTCACAATAAAGCAAATGTATGGTCTCATGTTCATCAGGTACATTAAGGACCCAATCATCTGATGATACATCGTAGCATCAACCGACTCTGATGAAGCATCACTCAATAGCTTCTGGTTCGATGCCATAGGTGTGGCCATGGATTTGTAGTCCATCATCCCAAACCTCTTTAGGATCTCTACTGCATACTTCCCTTGTCCAAGAAAGATTCCATCTACACTTTTCCACACCTCCATGCCTAGAAAATAATGCATCATACCCAAGTCCTTCATTTCGAACTCAGCAGCAAGCTTTCTTTTTGTATCAGCAATCAACCCATCCATACCTATTACAAACAGATCATCTACATATAGTAGGAGCATCACTGGGTTTTCATCTTCAACCTTGTAGTAAAGGTTGGAATTTGCTTTACTTTTGGTAAAGCTCAAACTGGATAGAAAGTTGTCAATTCTGCCGTACCAAGTCCTGGGTGCCTGTTTCAAACTGTACAGGGCTTTCTTCATTTTGCATACATGAGACTCTCTGTCATGTGTCTCAAAACCGAGTGGTTGTTCTACATACACTTCCTCTTCTACTACACCATTTAAGAAAGCAGTCTTGACATCCATCTGGTGTATCTTCCATTTCATCACTGCAGCCAGAGCTAGTACTGATCTGATGGAAGTGTATCTAGCTACAGGTGCAAAGGTTTCTTCATAATCTATTTCTTCTTTCTGAGAGAAACCCCGAGCCACAAATCTTGCCTTATACTTTTCAATGCCACCATCTGTAGCATGCTTGATCTTGTAGATCCATTTGGAAGTTACAATTGACATCCCTTTTGGTCTTGGGACAACATCCCAAACATCATTCTTCATAATCGATTGGTACTCTTCGATCATAGCATCCTTCCATTCTTTTCGTTCAGCTGCTTCTTTATAACTGGAAGGTTCTTTATAAATGAAATCACATAGTAAACCTACATACTTGGAGTAATATCTGGTCCTATTTCTTTCTTTGTGATTCTCTTATGGAGCCCCATATATTTCTGCACCTTGGATAATTTCACGTACCCAAGTGGGTTTCCTCTTATGAGGATTCTTCTCCAGAGGTGGATCTACAGGTCTTTGTGGTTCTTCAAATTCTCGATCTTCTTCTTGAGTTTCTTCATTCATGGTTGTATCATGAATTCTGGGTGCTTCTGCTTCTTCAGGTTCTTCAATAGGTCTCTTTCTGGATTTGTTGTAAGCTGTGTCTTCATCAAATGTCACATCCCTACTGATATCAATATTCTTGTATCCTGGGAAATATATTCTGTAAGCCTTCGAGCTTTCAGAGTATCCCACAAATATACCATTCTTTCTTGAAGGATCTAATTTTGTTCTCTTCTCTTTTGGAATGTGTATGTACACAGGACAGTTGAATATTCTGAGATGGCTGACCTTTGGTTTCTTACTGGAGAAGACTTCTTCAGGAGTCTTGTTCTTGAGTACTCTATGTGGAGTACGGTTCTGTACATACACCGTTGTTCTGGCAGCTTCAGCCCAAAGATGCATAGGAAGATAATGATCATGAAGCATATCTCTTGCAGCTTCCATGATAGTTCTATTCTTTCATTCTGCAATCCCATTCTGTTGTGGATTATAAGGAGTGGACAATTCCCTCTTAATCCTTGATTCTTTACATAGCTCTTTGAATTCATTCAAAGTGAATTCTCTACCATTATCTGATCGAAAGGTCTTGATATTCTTTTCAGTGTGATTCTCGATCAAGGATTTGAATTCCTTGAACTTGTTGAATACTCCGTCTTTGTTCTTCATGAAGTAAACCCATGTCTTCCTAGAAAAATCATCAATAAAAGAAACATAATATGCATACTCGCTTAGTGAGCTTGATGACATAGGACTGCATACATCGGAGTGGATGATTTCCAAGATTCCTTTTACTTTGCTTTCACTACTTGGAAATGTCTTCTTTGTGTTCTTTCCTTTCGCACATCCTTTGTAGAGCCCATCATGTTTTGCTTGTATTTCTGGAAGACCTTCAACAGCTTTGCTTGCAAGAGGTAGTGATTTGTAATGCACATGTGCAAGCCTTCTATGCCAAAGTTCACTTGGCTCTACTATGTCATGGACCAAGGCTTGTTCTAGATGGCCCTTCAATTTGTACAAATCTCCTTCTTGTTCACCAATCACTATTGCATAATCAATAGTCTTTCCTTTTGGCCACATGATGACCTGACCATCTATGAATGCAACCCTCATTCCTTTTGCATCCAATGCTGATGTGGAGAGAAGGTTCTTCTTGAGACCCGGCACAAACAAAACTTCCTTCATTGTTATAGACTTTCTAGAGTCTAGCTTATAGGAGGATTCCCCACTACCTTTTATTGGATATTGGTAGTCATCTCCTAACTTCACATTGTGAGGTGATTCATGTTCTGAGAGTTTTACAAAGGATTCCTTGAATCCAGTCATATGTTTGGAAGCCCCACTGTCTATAAGCCAATCATCACTTCCATGAGTAATGTTACCCGTGAGAGCGAATATCAAAACATATTCATCCTCACTTGAGGAATCTTCACTTTCATATCTGGTTCTCTTTGATGAAGGTTCATCATCCTCTGTAGCATGAGCATGATGTCTTCTCTTGTTTCCCTTCTTCTTGTGAGAGCTACTTTTGTTCTTAGGACAATCTCGAGCAAAGTGTCCTTTTTCATCACATGTATAGCAAATGTACTTAGACCTATCTCTAGGATTTCTAGATTTATTCCTATGATGAGAGTACTTACTTCTGTGATGGCTTGATCTGGATTTCTTGGATTGTACTGTGAGAGCTTGATCTTCACTTCCCATCTTCTCTTCTCGAGCTACTATCCAAGCTTCTTCTTGAGAACATTCTTCCCACAGTTTGCTGAACTTGACTAAATTCTTTCTAGCACAGATCCCTTGAATGAAAGAGTCCCATGTCCCAGGGAGACCATTTAAGATGGTCATCACAATTTCTGCACTTTCCACTTCTTCATCTACTGCATCTAATTGTTCCTTTCTCTGAGAAACCCTTGTGAAGTAAGACTGGATGGTCTCTACATTCTGAATCTTCACATTCTTAAGTTGATTCCTCAGATTCATCTTCCGGTTTATGTTCTTCCCTTCAAACAATTTGGTTAGGGCATCAAACATAGATTTAGGTGTCTTGAGAGAGGACACCTGTGGGATAAGGTGATCCTCTTTAGAATCAGCAATGATCCTCTTTTCCATAACCAACTTATTCTTATGTAAGGCCTTAGCCTCATCTCCCTCTGGAACTAGAACCTCCTCATGGATGTAGGAGTACAACTCATTTTCTTCTAGGACCAGGGAGATCCTATACTTCCAGGCTCGAAAGTTATCAACTCCCTCAATATTTTCATCAATCTTGGTATGATGAGACATCTTAATTGAGAACCTCAAATGGAAATACAAAAGATTTAGACCTTACCAAGTCAAGATGTCGGATCTGGATTTGGAGCTGAAATCTTGTAGTGCTGGATCAGGAGCAAATTAGGGTTTTGCTTTTTCGGAGTTCTGTCCACCTAATTGCCTTGAAATTTATCCCTAACTTCGATTTTGGGGAGGAGATCAATCCAGGCCTGGGCTCATTGAAAAATTCCTCTTCTGTGAAAAGCCCTAATTTTCGACAGTAGTGTCGGGTCCAAAACTGAAAAACCTCAGAATTGGATTCTGCTTCGACAGAAATATGTGCCCTAAGGAGGAGAGTTATTCCACCTTACTTTTGCTAAAAATATGTGGAACAAGATCCACAAACTAGGAAACCCTAGTTCCTGTAGCTGCATAGTGTCTTCTTATTAGGTTAGCTCCAATTCCATGTTAGTTTTTCAACATTAAGTTAGCATTATTAGGATCTTTAATTGAGAGAATAACAAGCACAACAATCAAACACAAGAGACAATGAACACAGTGTTTTCCTCAGGGAAACCATAAATGGAGAAAACCCCGCAACTTCCTCAGAGATAGAATCAACACCAAAATAGAAAAGCCCAATACAGTAAGTGATCTCCGGACAACAGTAACCTTCTTCTTATCTAGCCCCAGTGTCTTCTCCTTCCTCAACTATGCGCTACACTTGAGTGTGTATGTGATGTGTGTTAAATAGAGAGTCCAACTCTCTATTTATACTAATCCTGGCATGACTAAAACCCTACTAGGGCCGACCTCTCTAGGAGACTCTAATAACCCCAGTTCCCCGGAATTGTGGGGACTTTAACCCTTAGACAATAGGAGGGTTACCCACAATGACTTGACATGACTTGTTTACATTATAGATCCTCCCGATCGGAACATCGGGGCATGACAACATGACTCAATTACATAATAGATACATCCTGGAATAAACATCGGGTTACAAGACATAAGATACATAGATGAATACATTCCGAAGTTACAAATACATCAACAAATCCATCTGCCACTCAGAAGGGAAAGACCCTTACGCTATGCCATGCAATATTACCTCATTCAGAGAGATGCAATAGACTCCTTGTAAGATTCTACATGGAAAGGGCTCAGTTTCACTACATTAAGAAGAATAGAGTGGATCATACACCTCTTCATCCAGCAAGAGGCAAAGTTCACATTCCTCCTTCCTTCCGTCATCATTTTGGGAGAAGTTGGAGAAGTCTACATGCCAGGCCCCAGGATACTTGTGCACATAAAATCATGCATGCTTCTCTGCTACATGACAGAAATTGCAACAACACATTTTCAGTTTTTCAAAATTGAATCCCGATTCTATCAAAATTGTGTGATCTATTTTGTGAGTTGTGTGTTCATCCATAGATCTATGTGCTCAATTTAATATGGTATCAAAGCCTCGGCAGGACAAGACACTTCTCTTATGATAGATCCATACTTGGATCAAAAAAATATTTTGAGCAAATTTTCTCCTTCCAGTACTGGACCAGAAGCGAAGAATTTACCACTTAATATCCCAAGTAAAGGAATTGTTGATCAAGCTTTCTTGATCAACTATGTTGTGTGTGATGCAAATTCCAAAAGCGCAGACTGTTGACCTTATTTTGTCTGTTTGATTGTGTGATTTATAGGTTTATCAATATTCTTCATTGCATTCGCTACAAGCAGCACAGTCTCCTTCACTACATTCACTATAGCAACTCAGTCTCTTCTATTGCATTCCAAATGGCCCCTCCAATGGAGCTTCTCACTCCTTTCAACTACCACTAGTGGAAGGAAGACATGGAGATGCAACCACACTCCAAAAGACTCTTCAGACTCACAATGGAGACAAATAAAGAGCCAATTCATTATGTTGACAAAGAAAAGTACTCGAATAGGCTTGATGAAGCCTACGGATGCTTGTGCCTCTCAATCTATCGAGACCTTCTCTTCCACATCAATGGATTGAAGACTCCCAAGGAGGTTTGGGATAAGCTTGCTTCCTTATTTGACAAGCAGGATGATTTGAGGATCTATCAGCTGGAGAATGAGCTGATCTCTCTCCATCCAGCCAATTTCTAAACACTAAATGACTTCTTCACAAAATTCAAGCATCTAGTGTTCCAATTGAAGCTGTACAAGGTTGAGAAGGAGGATGATAAACTCATCCTTTCGATTCTCTCCAAACTTGGTGCAGAATATTCATTCTTTGTATCAACATTTCATTCTGTGAAGCTCTCTACTCCAAACTAGAAGATGCCTACTCTTAACTCTTTCTTTGAATCTCTCACTCAGGAGCATGACAAGTTGATCCAAATGGGGATCATTCGATCTTCCAGAGATCAAGCACTTGTTGCAGGAGGACCTAAGGTAGCGAATGATCAAGGGAAGCAAAAGGATGAGTCTCCTATAGAGAAAGAGAAGTCAAATGAGCCTTCAGGTTCGAAAAGAAGCAAGAAGAATAGCAAAGGAAATACACTCTACTCTTATCGTGGAAGGGGATTTCATCTAGAAAGCACCTATACGAGAATAAAAATAGATGAGATGGCTCTTCTTGTGAAGAAGCATAACATTAATGTACCTACTATTGCAAGGAAGGATGACCATGGGGAAGAAATTGAAGAACATGAAGAGACATGCTATGCAATGAAGGCTAGCTGCTCCACAACACATGCCTTCCTCATTGATTATGGAGCGTCCAATCATATGGTTGCATCCAGAGAATCATTCTCTTCCTTGCAGTCTTTTGATGGTCCTAGTATTCAGATGGGAAATAATAGTAAAGTTCAAGCCAAAGGGAAGGGATCTATCAAGCTTGAACATGGAAAGTTCAAAGATGTGCTTTATGTTCCCTCCCGAACTGCAAACCTGTTATCTGTATATCAGATGACTCATACTGGCTCTCCAAAGTGAGTCATATTTGGTCCTAACTTAGTGGAGATCACAAATATCTCTACTAGGAACATCATAGCGAAGGGTGTTGCAAATCATGCCTCCAAGGCATTTGAGTTCTCACACTTCATGCCATTTTCAGAACCAGTGCACTCTTAGCAGCCGCTTGCAAGGGAAGGTAAAAACATTTCATCTACTTCTTTTGCAGTTTCCACTAGTATTGCAGATCCAACTGTATCAGTTTATGAGATTGAGATTCAAGGTAACTGGATGGGTTTATGAGATTGAGATTCAAATCTCAGAAGCTGCATGGAAAGAGCCAAACTGGTCTCTCAACCAGATCAAAATCAAAACGTTTTTCAAGTACTTATTCCTGATGACTTTGCCCCACATACCATTGTCATAAAGACTATGCCAAAATATTTTGGCATAGAGAGCCAAATTAAACAAATTGAGGTTTTTTATTCCTTACCCACCAAGATATTTGGGTCTAGAGATAGACTCGGGGGAAGTTAGATGGAATTTGAAATATTTTTGCTTACCTGCCCAGAAGAAATGAAAGATCATCTTCCTCATAGCATCAACAACACCTTTTAGGACTTTGAAGAGTGGGAACCAAAAAACAGGTATGCCTTGTAAGACCACAGCAATGAGTAGTAGGTTTCCCCCAAGTGACAACCAATGTGGAGTCCACTTGGTCACTTTACAACTAAGATTTTTTGAGATCCAAGTCCAGTTCCCTTTTTTGTAAGCATTCGACTTTAAATGAAAGCCTAAATATTTGATTCCAGACTCCAAAACTTCCAACTTATAAGGAAAAAGATGAGTAATATAGTTTGTAATCAACGGATCACGACAACAAAAAGAGAAGCTATATTTATCGGAGTTGATTTTCATAGCTGAAGCCCCACTAAAAATGTCAATGATACCCATCAAATGCTGCCAACCCACTGAATTTCCATTGCCGAAGATTAGGACATCATCAACATAAAGAAGGTGTGTGATAAAAAGAGTTCTAGTCACCTTAATCCTAGTGAATCCACCTTTGTCCTTGGCATCGTGAAACAATCGACTCAATCCTTCAATAGACATAATGAATAAATAGGGTGATAGGGGAAAACCTTGCCTAATGCCTCTATTTCCCTTGAAAAAAGTAGAAGGAGACCCGTTAATTAGAATAGAAAAGATGGTTGAGGAGATGCAAGACATGATCCACTTGGTTAAATTAATAGAGAGGCATGTTTGCAGAAGCATAAGCCAGATAAAAGACCAAACCAGTCGATCATAGGCCTTCTCCAGATCTAGTTTTAAGATAAAAGCAGTGAGCTTTTCCTGCTTAATCGAATGAAAACATTCTTGAGTTGTACCCACAACATCAAGAATATGCCGGTTAGAGAGGAAGCCATATTGCTCATTCAAGATATGTAAACCCAACTGAGGTTTGATCTCGTCATCAATGATCTTGGTGATAATCTTATACAGTAAATTACATAGAGAGATCGGTCTGTAATTGTTGAAGGATAAGGGTATGTCCTTCTTAGGTATAAGAGTAATAAAGCTGGTATTTAAGAACTCGGGGACCAATCCGAAGTGAGGGGTGAAATCAATATCCTTAGTGAGTTCGTCACCCATCAAGTCGAAGAAATGCACAAAGAATTCCACAGTCCAGCCGGCCGGGCCCGGAAATTAGAGTAGATCCATCTTAATTTGCAAATCTTGTATGAAATGAGATTAAATCCTTTAAGGTGCAAACCTTTTTAAAGCGTAAAAATTTAAAGAAAGTTTGCACCTTAAGGGATTTGATTCCTTTTGACATATGATAGATTTGGAATTAAAATAGTATTTTGCAAATTAGAGCTCTTGAGTGGGCCTAATGGTTAAGAACATGTGTTATCTACCTAGAGATCACTTGTTCAAAACCGACGGGGGGTAGGGTTGTTCATTGGCCCGTTGTGACAAGGCTCAAAGGGTAGATGACCCCTAGATAGAGGCTTACCCAAGTGGGCTTCAGGACATTTCAGCCCCTACTAAGTCACAAGTTACTGGTATATCTGGCTTGCGGGCTGTTGAATATACTCTTTGAAGGTTGTTGTTCCCATGGTCTTAAAAAAAGATAGTATTTTTCAAATCGCAAATACTCTTCACTAGCGTCATTAACAAATAACTTAGAATCTTCACCAAAATTTTCACATACCTTAGATAACTAAGCAATATATTTAATATTTAATATTCGTAATTATTTATATTAAACCTATATATGTGTATATTATATGTTTCATTTAAATTTTTTAATTAAAGTTGATTTTGTATTCATTCCCCCACACGTATATGTCACTCATTCGATGTTAATATGTTAAAATATATTTTCATCTTATTTTTTTTCTCAAACTTAAAATAAAAGCACTTCATATATTTAAGTTATAAATATATAACGTGACGTGCATTTACTATTTATAGGACAAAAAAGTTGGTATTTTTCTTCTTGGGCTGTTACCGCTGGCATGATGAATGTTTTGACAATATATGAACTTTTTGATTCATTGAATAGAAAAAGTATGTTTTTTTTTATTGAAAAAAGAAAAGAAAAGTTGTACTTGATGATATTTTTCTAACCCTAAAATTAAGTCCAAACAGGATGCTTAAGTGGTGAAACATCTTGGATGTGTATCAAGTTCCATCTCCATATGCTCTAAAGTTATTGATCGTTGTAGTTGAAATCAAGCAACCTTTGGTTGGAATTTATTTTTTCAAATAAAACACCCACCTACCACACAATAAGCTCTATCGATAGCATAACCATTTGGTAAACTCACGCCAAGGCTAGCCTTTATGTTGGTGCAAGATCAATCTTCCCAATAGGAGTGAAAATGTCACTATCGTTGCACAGGGTCTTATAGGGTGGCAGTCTCCCCCATAGGAAAAAACTGTGTTCCCCCATAAGGAATGGAACTTGGGCTTCCATCTGGTCAACCAAGAGCCCCCCCTAGAGGGAATGGAACCGAGGATTCCATCGGGTCAACCAATAGGCCTCACCTTTGGCTCACACCCTCAACCCCCGAATCTTGATTTGGAATTGCAATACATTGTGTATTACTTTATTTGTGTAAGCTCACAAACCATTTTCTATAATATATGTAAATTTATAGTAACTCATTCTATGCTAGTTGTTATTTTAAATATAGGGTTTTTTATTAAGAATTTGTTAGTCATGAAGTAATAATATTTGGACCGTATTAAGAGTCAATTGTAGAGTAAATATTTATTTTAACTCTAGATCTATTCAATGTTGAGAGGGATTAAATACTTTGAGATGCAAACTTTTCCTTAAGTTTTATCTCAATGAAGGTTTGTGTTTCAAAGGATTTGATCCCTCTAGAAATTTGATAGTTTTAGATTTAAGATGAATCTATGTTGGTTTATTTTATTATACCACCCATTTTTTAAATTTTTGTTTGTTTGTCATTTTTATCGAGATCACTTTTTTACATTTTTCATTAACTTACAACCAGACACATGGTTGTAGATGCACCTAATTACTCTCTATGCAGTTCCCTAGCCGTACAAATTCATTTACTAAAAACAACAAACAAAAGTACCAATGAGATTGGATTATTGTTATTATCACGTTAATTTTAGTTTTCTGAAGTATTATATCAGGTCAACACATGGGGATAGATGTTAAAATAATATCCATATGTTTTGTAAATGTAGTTATATTTGGCAAATTTAATATATAGCTTTTTTATTTTACTTGTAAGTCTACATTATATTTTTAATATTAATTAATTTTTTTGAGTTGATGTGTGTTTATAAGCATGACACATCTCACCCACTTGGGTTGTAGAAAGTGCCTCTTGGTGAATTTTAATAGAACTTGTGTTATTAGATTTAGTGATTAACATTAAATATTTTTGTTGGCAATTTTTTTTTTTTAATAAACCAACTTATATCTCTCTATGTGCATGCATTTACCTCAATTTATTTATAATTTCAATTAACAAAAATGAGCATTTTCCATATGATGATGTCTATTGTTATCGTCCAATAAGACCAACGTTGGTTTATTGAACCTTAAGAAAAATGGTAAAGAATGACTTGTTTTGCTTTAGAATTTTATTTCTATGCTCGAAAAGGTTGGAGAGAAGCTTCCTTAAACATCCATAATTTTGATGAGTTAACAATTGTCGAGAAGGTTTGGGGAAACAAGTGTGGGGGGTCATCCTTGACCCCAAAGGAAATAGTGTGTCTTTCTTTGCTTGGGGATTATGTGATACATCAAGTAATGAAGTCAAATCCCTCGCTTTGTGGCAAGGATTATTGCTAGTAAAATAAATGGGAATCAAGAATTCATGGTGCTATGGAATTCAATGGTGAACATTCTCCATAAATTCCTTCCTCATAAACCTTAGCCTAAAAGACTTACCTCATTAGTTCAAAATCAATTACATAACTTTGAATTGATAAAGTTCTTCCACATGCTTAGAGGGTTTAAATCAACATCAAATGAAATGGCCAATAAAAGTTGAAATACTACATATGGAATGGTATGGCAAAAAGGAGGGTCATTGGTCCCAAACCACCTACTTTAAGTTTCAAATCCATTTTTTTTGTGAACTTGCATACCATTCAAGACAATTGTCATAACCAAATTTGCATGCAATTCAAATTTAATGGTAGTAGCTTGGAATGCACATCACACCCACCCCTTTGAAAATTATTCATTATGAAAGGAGTTAGGATACAAGTTGTTGTGGGAGGTTTAATGCCCTCCCATGTCATCTAATGACATTACCTCACTACTGTTTAAAACCATTAGGTTGGTTCCAAAGGGAGACTCTTGGTGAGACTTTCAATGTTGTTTGCATGTTGTATTTTTCTTGGAATCCTATGTTTAGGCTTTCTATGCCCCTTAGGGAAATTGGATATTACTTTGTCATTCTTCTAATCTACTATCAAGTGAAATATCAAAGGGAATTATTTGTGGGGGTGTTATAGCTGATTTCACCACTCCAGGTGAATCACACTTTGTATGGCCTACCCCTGTCCCGCTGCAGACTCCGTAGACCCCATGGACCATTTTTTGTCCTTTAATGTTTCCTTGATCATCCCTAAAAACATGTGAAAAATGATACATGCGACTTTTAAACCTATAAGCGCGTATATACGTGGGTTTGACCACTAAAACTGCGTACATCGGGATGTGTACATAATCCAAATCTTTTTGGAGTTTTCCTTGACATGGATCCAACTCATTTGACTCCTAGCCTTCCCTATGCCTTGAGATCGCTCGGATTCGACCTTTCATTACCCCTTTGAAAAGCTATATAAGGAACCCCCTGGTACATTGAAGGAAAGAAGAGAGAATTGAGAGCAAAGAAACTATAGTCCATTGTTGCCGGAACTTATGCTTGAGTCTGCATCCCTTTGTTCCTTGGAGCACTAGTGTGTTCTTCCCAAGCTTGCTTTTTGCTTGTGAGCTTGCTATCGAGAGATGGAGGATTGAGGTGGTGGAGGCCCAAGTGGGGGATTCAGTTTCTCCGGTTCACGGACATTTTGTCAGAGGTTGTATCTTGTAATCTCTGATTTATATTAATAGAAATATCTTTTCCTGTCCAATAATGTGTGTTTGAATGAATATTTTATCCATGCGATTATGTCAAATGCTTGTACATTATTGATTATATATGCTAGAATAGATCTAACACCATGATATATAGAATGCTTGTATTGTTTACTTGTTGTTGAGGAAGTAATTTGACAATTCAAGCTGAAGTTGGAAAGCTCAACGAGGATCTACTTCAACCGTCCAGAATAAGGTACGAGGTCTGATCCTTTAGTGTTAGACATTTAATTTCTATTGCATATTGGAAAGGATTGATTTCTGGAGTCAAGCTGTTTGTTGTGGTACCCCAAGCCATAGGAATTTCTCTCTGTAACAGAATTGGTGACTCCGCTGGGGATGTTCCTTGTTTTTATTTGGGGTTTGCGGGAACAATGGGCTTGATATTCTTGACTTGCTCTTTGTTTCTCCTTGTTTCTGTGTTGAATTTTATATTATGTTCATCCATTGACACTCCCCTTTATTGGTTTGACCCTTGGCCTGCTTTTTACCACTACCTTCTCTGTATATGCAGGTTTTTGGCCAAAAGTCACGTATACACGCAGGTTTTTGGCCAAAATCCACGTATACACACAGGTGTTTGGCCAAAAGTCGCGTATGTATGCAACTATTCTTTAAACAGTCGCATACATCCTCCCTTTTGGTGAGTTTGATGTTGTGGGAAGTTGCTGTGTGGGTTGTGAGTGTGGTTGGGTCTTCCTTGGGTCTGATGTTGTCTGTTGGATGCTTCTTTTGTGACCAGAGACCGCTTTTTCATTGATTTTTCTTTGAAATTAGTTTCAATCATTTATCCTTTTTGTTTTGCCATTAGTGCATTACTCTTTTTGTCTCGGTGTATTGTGTGGCTTGTCTTTTATACTTGTTGCAGAGACGGAGAGTTTTAGATGAATTTTTTTTGCATTTTTCATTCTTTTATATTGAAAAATACAAAGTAGTTGCACTCTTAGTTGCATCTTAGATATGGATTTGAGGAGGTACTTGCATTGGATTGCTTGGATGAGAGTTTTATTTAGGATTTCATATAGGAAGGATTGCATTGGCATTCAGAAAGGAATATATATTTATGCATCTCATGTAGTGTCATACCCTATTTTTCATTTGACAAAGATTGCACTTAGCATTGTTTGTTATGGTGTGCATATTTATTTCACTGCTGAGTCATAATATCATTAGTTGCACGACCATTTCCCTTTGAGTAATTACAGCCAATTAAAATCATCGCATAATAAAATGAATTAAACTCTTTTCTTTTATAGGGTGCACCAACAAGATTAGGTTTTAGGGTCTTGGAATAGTTCATTGTGAGTAAATTCTCCAAGATCACTAAACAACAACATGTATGTGTCTGTCCAGGTGAGTGTGTGAAATCCTTGGTATAACCAGTGTTTCTCAGGATCCTCCTCTCAAAAGGGAGTTAAGCACGAGGCAGTGTGAGCGGTTATTGATTGGGATGACCCCTAGTCATAACTGAGTAGCACCAGAGATATTTCCAGGATTGTATTCGTAGCTGGGGGATCTTTCGAGAGTTTTGGGCTTTGCTACCCTACCCATATGGTCAATCCCGCCTGTGACTATCCCCCTGAGCATTGATTATATTGAGGTGACCTTAGTGGCATTACCTAGGATATTGAGGGGGTACTTTGCAGGGGTTATTCTGCGGGTGTCACGGCTAGGTAGAGGTCGGACAGCACAGTCGCTTTATGCATTGAAGCTGAGGGCCACTATAATTGGTTAAATACCTCCACTTGTAGTGTATGGGAGTTTCGAGCCTCTCCTAGGTGAGACATACCTATTGCATTCAGGAGCTCACATATCCTCCCCTTGGTTTGCTTGTATTTTGGCTGTAGATTTTCTTAGGAGTGTGCTCTTTGTGCACTAGTTGGCCTTTGGGATCGTGGTTAAAAATAGTATATTTATGCTCTCTTGATTTTGGGTCCTTTTATTTTCGGCATGCCTGGTATCATATCGCCCTTCCTTGGTCCTAGTGCGGACCCTGGTGTAAGACTTGGGGGCATCACAGCCCCTTACTGTGCTCATAGATTTGTGAATGGTCATATTCCATCCTCTACTCCACTTATGGAGGATTTTTATTCCTTTTGCTCGGTCTTTACACCAGTGGTCACCCTTACGGGGGTGGTAGTGGATGCGTGAATGTTGGGTCTACACCTTACTTTCCTTTTTATGTCCCATCATTCACTGCATTGGTTCCTTTGGGTGCAGTTATCATGATCATTTCTCCCTATATCATATAGTTTGGATTCTTTATTGACTATTTTGGGTTCTTTTGCACTTATATGGTTGTCATGTAGGGTCCAGTTTCTATACACTCTCTCCGAGGTTTCGACCCATTTGTTCCTGTCATAGGTATTATGCCTGAACTGACATATAGGGTAGGATATCACATCTGCTTGCACTTTTGCATAACCTTATGACCATCTCATCATGACCTTAGTTACGAACCCACTCTATTATGTCACTGAACCTTCTTGCTGCTTTAGAAGTGGCATGATATGAGTGGTAGAGCTTCACCTTACATGGGTACCCTAGTTAGCTCCCCTTTGCATTTGGTACCCATGCTGTGAATCCTCTCTTAGGTCCGGGAGTTCCTTTTAGTCCCGCCATGTCCTTGAGCAAGAGCTTCATACTCCTCTTGAACTTTATGGTGGCCATTCCCTCGGGACTCCCTTATGTCAAGTTGTAATTGCATTATCATGAGCTTTGCCTGCCTTATTGAGCCTTATACCAGCTTCCCTGACATTGATTTTTAGCCATATAGCCCGAGCTTGTCTCATGTCTAGCCATGCAGAGCCATTTTATATATCCTTTGCAACTTGATTCCCTATTTTTACCGGGAGGGGATTTTCCCCCGAGTGTCGCTATCCTACACATGTATCTTTGCATTGAGCATAGGTATGTTCCACTGCTTGGAACTAGTTTGTTTGCCCTTATAACACTCGTCTCCTCCCAGACTGTAACTATAAATCAATTTTATTCTTTTTCAATCTTTTTAAATATTTGAAAAAGTCCAAAAAAAAAATCAAAAAACCAAAAAGCCAGACAAGGAAAGATGTTATCTATGGTAGCTGTCGAGTCGTGTCTCCTTCAAACAGAGCACTGTATATCACATCCATTGGTTGGGTTATAGTTTGACTTTAGGAGCTGTACTCATTTATTTGAGTTTATCTCCACTGACTGGTTAAGCTTCCTGTCCCTATGGAGCCTCTGTTGATGCCTCCTGTGTCGCAGAGATGTCCTAGTTTGTATATCAAGTCTATATTGCCTTCATTCAATCACCATACACTGTGATGCTCTTGTTCAAAGGAAGTTGAATCCTGAGTCGGCCATTCCTCAGTTATCTTGACTTTGCATGTCGGCCATTCCCGGTATAGTTACTGGTTCATGCACCTTATGATCAAGTCCTTCCACATTATACAACGTTGCTAAGTATCTCATTTTGGATGATGGGGGATGCCTTAATGCCCTCCTTCCAGGGGATTTCATCCCATTGACTTCAGATCATTTATTCTAGGATTGGAATCTAGAGTCATTTTGAGTGCCTTGAGACTTGCAGTCATCAGTGGCAGGTTCTCTCACCATCGACAGTTTTTGGGAATACATCAATGTCCCCTGATCGATGGATCCTCTCAAGTGTTCGACATCAACACATTTATTCATACTTGCTAGTTTGCACTCTAGTACCATGATTCCCATTTTCATTATCGATGGGTGATCTCGCGTCTGTTAACAGTATACATTAATGATCGGTAATCATACGATGGACTACTATGTTTGACCTCGACACCTCTATTCGCATAGTAGGATATGTACTCATAGTGGTTTGTGTCGAAGACTTTCCAGATTGGTGGCATCTCTTATATGCTACCTCCTTGATCGTGCCAGTGTTCATGAGATTTCAGCTCTCATGACTTGATTCCAGTATACGCCAGATATTTCTAGTCACTATGGAGATCTTGATCTGTTATATCTTCGGCCATTATGGAGATCATGGTCCTTTGTATATCTTCATCATGGAGATTCTGATCTATACATATTGTACATGGCGATGACCACATATGTGATATCATGTATCATGCCCATTCATGGCCATTGTACTCTTATGTATCCGTGACTGCTATATGTCTTTGCAGTTATATGCAGAGCTGTATTATTGTACTATGCTGATTGGGTGGCTGGTCTTCCATTTTGGATCCTTCATCACTCCACTTTTGGGATGGACTTATAATGTATTTCGGCCATCGTATGTCCCCTCTGACCTCATACATTAGGGGGCATCTGTTATAGCTAATTTCACCACTCCAGGTGAATCACACTTTATATGGCCTACCCCTATCCTGCTACAGACTCCTTAGACCCCATGGACCATTTTTTGTCCTTTAATGTTTCCTTGATCATCCCTAAAAACATGTGAAAAATGATACACGCGACTTTTAAACCTATAAGCACGTATATACATGGGTTTGACCACTAAAACCACGTACATCAGGATGTGTACATAATCGAAATCCTTTTGGAGTCTTTCTTGACATGGATCCGACTCATTTGACTCCTGGCCTTCCCTATGCCTTGAGATCACTCGGATTCGACCTTTCATTACCCCTTTGAAAAGCTATATAAGGAACCCCTTGGTACATTGAAGGCAAGAAGAGAGAATTGAGAGCAAAGAAACTATAGTCCATTGTTGACGGAACTTATGCTTGATTCTGCATCCCTTTGTCCCTTGGAGCACTAGTGTGTTCTTCCCAAGCTTGCCTTTTTCTTGTGAGCTTGATATCGAGAGATGGAGGATTGAGGTGGTGGAGGCCCAAGTGGGGGATTCAGTTTCTCCGGTTCGCAGATGTGCCGTCAGAGGTTGTATCTTGTAATCTCTGATTTATATTAATAGAAATATCTTTTCCTGTCCAATAATGTGTGTTTGAATGAATATTTTATCCATGGGATTATGTCAAATGCTTGTACATTATTGATTATATATGCTAGAATAGATCTAACACCATGATATATAGAATGCTTGTATTGTTTACTTCTTGTTGAGGAAGTAATTTATCAATTCAAGCTGAAGTTGGAGAGCTCAACGGGGATCTACTTCAACTGTTCGGAATAAGGTACGAGGTCTGATCCTTTAGTGTTAGACATTTAATTTCTATTGCATATTGGAAAGGATTGATTTCTAGAGTCAAGCTGTTTGTTGTGGCACCCCAAGCCATAGGAATTTCTCTCTGTAACAGGGGGCGTAGGTGGTTTATGTTTAGCGATATTTACTTGGAGTTTAGTGTTTTCCATTTTTTATTATGGGTTATTATCTCATCTCTAATCCAAAACATTCCACTATGAATTATATAATGGAATTTCCTTATGACCTCTCAAGTGTTATTGCTTGGTGCTCTTAGTTTGGTTTTATGTGATTGTTGTTTACTCCATGCATTCTCAAGTTATCACTAGGGATATTGTATACATAGTAACACCAAAAAAAATTCACCTAGCTCTCTATGCTCCAAACCATAACTATACATCATATTCCCACCATTATTTCGTCCATTTTGAAATTCACAACTAAAATACACCAAATATGGTCCAAAACATTATTATTCCTTCCCCATAAATGAAGGGAAGTTGATCATTTATTGTGATTTATCCCCACTCTCTCCAAAAGGGACAAGAAAACCCTAAAAATGAGAATGGGTAAAAAACCATAGATAAATACCACGCACAATAAAATACAATAGGTCACAAAACCTTGGACCATCCTATTACATTGTGAAGGTCTCACCATAAACACTTCTAGTCACACTTTTGAACTTTTGTCATCCATTCATTCACTCTTCACCATTATCATCACACTTTACTGTATCATTCCCACGGTGTATGTTGAGCTTGCTCCATACCCATTTGGATCCATTCCCCCTATTTGAAAACCACTAGTGGAGTATACTGGAGATCGAAACCGTGGATCTACGAGACCATTTCCTCGGATGGCAGGAGTGGCCCACTTCAAAGAAAGGTATGCTTATTGTTGTTCCTTTTTGTTAGTTAGATAATAAAATAAAAATCACAAAACTATATATATTTTCTTGCTTATTTCCAGTTATTGCTGTAAGTCGAGGTTGAAAGACACTTTGCAACATTGAACTCTACCTTATGATCTGGTTGATCTAGGATAGGTTCTTTTGCACGTGGTAAGGGAGAAATCCCCACTACAGTTTTGGCAACTCCACTTGGTTGATCCTTTCATATATTTGTTTTTGTAGGTGTTTTAAATGGTTTTTTATGCTTGGATACCTTCATTCGTCACATATATGATCCCCTCACGACATATCTGAACTAGTCTTGCGTCAGTTCCCGCCCCCACAACCCAAGCCGGTAGCATTTTTCCAAAAAATTCTTAGTTCCAAATGGCTCACACTTATTTGATAGAAAGCTATGACCAGGTTGCACCTTTTTTCCTAATAAGCATGACCTAGGTCGTGCCTTCCACCCTGATAAGAGGAAGCTAGACCAAAACTCCAGATTGCACTTGTCTCGGCTCTTGGAGCGACCGCAAATGCTACTGTGGCCCAGTTTTGTGCGATTCATTGCACATAAACCCCTATTTTGTGCAACTTGAGTCTTTCGACTGTTTTTCTGTTACGATCATGATTGTTTCACAGTTCTGTGTGAACCCAATTGCACCTGTTTTGTTGACAGGTGCGACCTATAGTTTTTCAGTCCTTTTCGGTGTTTGGGATCCTTATTACAGACCCCCTGACTGAGTTCTACCCCTTCCTGACCTGCTTCTTTCCATATTCAATCCATTACAAGCCCTTGGTTCATTTTTTGGTCCTATTTTCCTTGTATGTGAGCCCCTTTTATTGAGCTTAGTAGTTGAGACCCCTTGTGTGTTTCCTACAACCTGATCAGTTCTTATGCGCTCATTTACTTGTGTATACTTTATTTTTTGTAAGAATTAGTTGTTATTTTGCATCATATTTACTGTCATTTACCGTTATTTATATGCATTTTTGCCTCTCGAACATGGGATCACTGGGTTTTATACACATCACATGAGCACACATCTCACACCCTGAAGTAAAACACTTAGTTCATGACCCTAGGCTATCCTACAAAAAGGAATTAACTCAACCAACATTGTAACCTCATTCGAGGACCAAAAAAAACTTGTAGCTAAGTTAGGACATTGGGGATAGGCATCCAAATAACACCCCTTTGTCACTCACATTTTAGACACATTTTTTTTCCATTAGGGGACCAAAATCCTCTTGTAGTTGTTGACATGGTCCTTACCAGTCTGTCGGAGGGCTCCCTACTCTGCGAGAGTAAGACACAACGAAGGGGTTCCAAAATTTAGGGTGGAATGCTGAACTCCATTATGTACCAAAGTCTAACCCTTCATATTCCTCCTCGTGCATGCCGGGGTATATCGGGTGTCGAGGGCTAAAGGGTTGAAGTGCCAGTAAACCACTTCGGACGTGTCATGAACGAGGTCCCTCTCGGTAGTGGGATTCTCTTAGCCTATTGTTCTTCCATTTCATATTGTTTGACTGGAATTTCATCACCCTAAGAGGATACTATATGTGAGGGGCTTCCAACTTGTAGCTAGGAGTTTGCTTGCACTCATACCCCATAGGATTAGCGCATCATTTTCTTTCTAGGTAGTGCTTCTTGTTGGCTTTCTGGTCATTTTGCGGTAGACTCGCTTGCTGTAACATGGTGTTGTAGTTCGGTTTTATAGCTTTCTATTTGGCCTATGAGCCATAATTTGTATGCTCTCCCTATGCACACTTAGTTGTAGTTGGATTTTTTTATCCTACATTTGACACTCTTACACCTACATTCATTACATAGCACACTATCACGTCATCATTTCTCCACCATGACTCACATAGGATTAGGGGTCATACCCCTCAGTTTAGTTCCTTGAACAGTCACCGTCAGATCCATATTCGATGTCATTCACTACCTTTGAAGCCATATACTTCCTCTGGTTCTAATTCGAATTCCTACCAATACGAACCTACCTTGTTCACCACCCCATCTATCCCCATGGCTGGTGCACCTCTTTACCCCTTTTAGGGGGGGACGGTTGATAGTGGGCTTGTGTCCATTCCACCCATCATTTCAGGTATCCCTTCTGCTAGACTGAGAGGTCTTGGTCCTAGTGAGACCTTAGCCACCGCACACACTATTATTGGTCTGCTACCCACTAGTGGTGGCCCCACTCCATCCACTATGGTTCCTACCATACCACCATTCATGCATGGGAGTAGTGGCCCTTCCACATGGAATTTTAGTTATTCCTACCATCCCAGTGACTACTCCTATTGTTAGAATTTAACCTTACCCATACCCATTTACCCATGGGAACTACATTGCTATGGGCGTCAGCACCATTTTTGGTCCTTCCCGATCCATTCCTGGTTCTAGTCAACCTTTTACGACTAGTCTCAACCTACCTGATTTGGCATGGTTGATCAATGAACCCATTCGTCATAACCCATTATGCCCTCCCATTCCTACCAATATCCCCTCGGACATCCCTAAGTTTGAGGGAAAGGCGAAAGAAGACCCACAAAACCATATTATGTCATTCCACTTATGGTGTTCATATAACAACATAGTGGATGATTCTATCTGATTGCGGTTATTCCAACACACACTCACAAGTGTTGCAGCCGAATGGTATATCGAACTGCCTCATGCCACCTACTCAGAATTTTCCTCATTAGCCTCGATATTTCTCCAGTACTTCTAGTTACCCATTTGATATGATGAGGGTGTGGAAATTCTATTATCATGTAGGAAAAACACAACTACCCATATCATGGATCATATCCATGAATGGCATCATCATCGTAGCTTGTGTAAGATCCAATTAGATGATAGGAGTTTCCTAGATTGGTTTCTTAAAACCTTACTCCCCCCCATTGCCAAGGACATTGCCTCTGAGCACCCATAAACAGAGGAGGAATCCATCCTTAAGGCACAACAAATTGATCTCATCTATGCCTAATTGGGTTATATATATACCATTATACCCGATGCTCCTCGTGTTGGCTCCTCACATTGATATACACTAGGGGCATCCCATACTGCTTATGGAGTCATTGGATATGTTACTCAGCATCCCCACTTTTACACATACTCTCCTTAGATGCCACCCCATTTCGGTAACACCCCTAGTGTTTCCCAACCAGGTTACGCCCCTGATTTTTCACGCGTAACGACTCAGTCTGAAGACACACCTTCCTATGCACCTCTTGCACCAGTTCCTAACTTTCATGGAATGAATTGCTCGGCTTGCTCATGTAATGGAAAGATGATCGGATTTGCAGCCCCCCTAGCTGCCCCTACCTATTACCCACCACCTATGCAACCTACTCCTATGCTAGCCTTGACTCCTCCTAATCCTCAAGGATAGGTCTATGCACATTAGAACCTCCCTAATCAACCCACCCCTAATAAACAACAAGGGTAGGGAAGATGGCAGAGATGTAGGAACAAAGGAAACAACCAACCTCAAGGACGTGGACAACAACCCAACCCTCCAAACAATAACGGATCCAACCCCCCTGCACATAATCCCTAGCATCCCCCTAGACCTGGGAAGAATCCACAGTTACAGACTAACCATTAGTGCGCCATTTGTATCACTTATGACCATTATACACATTGATGTCCTTGTATGAATCACATCCGCCATTTACTCCAAACTGATAATCAACGTGACCCCAACGAAGCTGCTCCGGTCCAGCCAAACCCACCACCACCAGGTCATACACCTATGGTGCTATAAAACTCACTACCAAATCAAGGAAGGGTTGCAACCCAACCCTTGGTACCACAAATCACCACAAACACATATGCAGGTCAACCCATTGATCTCGATGTCCATCACCTTATGATGTTATCATCTGACGTCAACCTATAGACTCGATGAAACTAGTATGGATACACCATGGAAACCGTTAACCCCTCTACAACATCTACTTTCACTGCTCCCGATATGTCTTTGCTTTTGCTGATACTGCCCACAGACGGGGAGACCAAATTCCCACAGTTCCCTTTGCATCGCATCACGAACAAATCTACTACCATAGCCGTGCTTAACTACAGTATTGTTGACAACTTGGCGCAGTCTCCCTCGGCCATGTCCACTTTGGAAGTTCTCAAAACTTGTCCTTCACAACATAAATCATTGTTATCCACATTAGGTGTCATTGATCCCTTCGACTCCAGGTAAATCACTTTTGACTTGGATCAAGGAGAACCCTGGATGCCATCATCTTTCACCTACCAAATTCTGGTTACGATTCAAAATTTGGTCATTCATCAATGAGGGGGAATCCAATTGTGTTATGTCAACCCTTGTTTGGTAGAAACTCGGATCCCCAACCCTTCACCTTCCTCCATTGCCCTTCAGGCCTACGATGGTCGTGCTACTCAACCCCAGGGCGTCTTCACGAATGTCCCTATTGAGTTAGTCATCAAAACAATGTTGATTGATATTGAAGTTGTCAACACCTAACTTGATTACAATGTGCTCCTAGAACATAGTTATATGTATGCAACAATGTTGATTGATATTGAGGTTGTCAACGCCTAACTTGATTACAACTTGCTCCTAGAACATAGTTATATGTATGCAATGCGAGTCGTTGCCTCTACCGTCTTTCGACTCTTGATGTCCTCCCATGATGGGAAGGTCATGACCATCGACCAATTAAATTAATATGATCCAAAGGGACCAGCCACACTGGAATACGTCCTCCCTACTATCAACACTACCTTCAACAACATGACCATACCTTCTCTATTCGCCATTGGCCCGGGATTATTTTCAATTGCTCCTTTGATAGAAACCTTCTTGTCCTTACTGCCTCCTCCTTTGCTGAGTAATATATTGAAATTTTGCACTATCTCATCCAGTAATGTTCCAAAATCATCGCAACCCCAATCGTATCCTCAACCGAATCCCTCAAGGAATTATTGGGGTGCATTCCCTGTACACACGATTCCCTTCCTCTTTCCACCTTCCAACATTGTGAGTAAGCTAGTCATGGATACTTTCAACCTACCTGGATTCACTTTGGGTATTCTCGTGCAGTACCTGTATCCACCTAACCCTCCCCAAACTCCCCCAATCATGTTGAATCTCTTCCAACCTATTGAGACGATGTCACACCCACCTCCTAGTACACAAATGTTTGATTATGTCTCTACTACTTCGCCCCTCCTTCCACGAAGAGTAGGGGAAAGATGCCCAAAATGGTGATAGAACCATGTCCTCCTCCTACATGTGCTTTATGCAATGTCCAATGCCATGCGACACAAAATTGTCCCAATTTACCTATCCTTCACACTCACATGCGCACTATAGTCGAGATAGATGATGCTCCAATTGTCAACGTACCAACCATACCTACGGTTAAGAACAAATTGATCATAACCAACCACCCATGTGATGTTTGTGGTATATATGGTAATTATTCACACCATTTCCCAAACTTGCCTGAGTACCAGTCACTCCTCAGTGACCTTCGGAAGCACTCCCGTGAATCTGAAATCACCGTACTTGAGGAGATCCACCCTCCAGCCTCCTCCTCAGACACCATGAACACCATTTATACGATCTCTACTTCCAGCTGTCCTTTCCCCTCATCGACCATGAAAGATCCTCTTGATCTATGCCGACACCAATTTCATGATGATGGAGATATTCTTGAAACCACCACCGATTTTACCCCATTTCACTTAGTCCACGGTATGGAATTGGTTCTTCCCATTGACTTCCAGATTCCATCACTCCGCCTTGCCGTCGAACTTCTACCTGATACTTCATCATTATAACAACACCCACTTATGCTTGAACAAACCAATCACGACCATCGTGCTACTCTCCAAATGATCAAAGCGACTAAGACCCAGTCGAAGTCCCATTTTGACTCCCACGTCCAACCACGCACCTTTAGTGACGGAGACCTTGTCCTCGTCTATGACCAAGCCCACGATACGATTGGAAAAGGGAAGTTCAAATCCATATGGTATGGATCTTATGTCATCCATTGATGTTTCAAAAAGGCGTAATATCTCCTTGCTGACTTTAACGGTCGCATATTGAAGAATCCCCACAATGGGATCTACCTCAAGAGGTTCTATGCTTGAAGTCGCTCACCATGCATACCCTTGTATCATTGTTTTTATTTCTTGTTTTGTATCATTTTTTCCATGAGTCTCACACTTTATTTCCTTGGTTTATCCAGATGGATCCTACCTCACCTTGCTATGTTGGTTTCGTTGACGGCACAAGTAGATGGTCTCCTAATATCATGTCGAATGCATGGGTCATTTATGCCTCATCACATGAGTTGATCCATATCGAATCGTGTTGCTACCAAAAACCAGGTTGAGTATGATTGTGTTGCTGATCTCCTGACCACTTCCCTTCACTTGGGTATTCATCACCTTGATGTCTTCTTAGACTCCCAGCTTCTTCTTGCCTAGTTGAATAACTGCTACTGGGTACGTGATCCCTACCTCTTTAGAAAGTTCCTGTGCACTAGACACTTGGTTATACATTTCATTCATGCATGTTCCTAGAAGTCTCAATAGTGTAGCAGACCAAATAGCTAATGACGCTCTAGAGTGACACATCAATCATCGCATATAGGAAATACACTGCATCATGCATCATCATATAGTCATGCATACATATGTCATATACATCATATAGGCATAGTCACCATCATAAATAAAGACTCATAAAAAATCCATAAAAACACATAAAAAGGTGCATCCACATGCATATATATCATAAATAACATGTTCAATACAAAATTAGAAGCCCCACAATATTTCTCGTTTAATCATGGTTTAATCATATACATCATACAAAAATCCCCATGCTCAAATCAATTAGGGGAAACATCACAGCTTCTAGTTTGATTCATCCTCCTCTGACTCTATGTCCTCCTCTGTGTCCTCCTCCTCATCGAATCTCTCCTCCTCTATCGGCATGTCACCCTGTGTTGCCACTATGACATGCTTAGTAGCAACTGTGATCCTCCTCATGAGAGAGATCCACTCCAAAGGATCCCTGTAGCATGTGACGATCAGAGTATCGTCTAGGTACTACCACCCGTCATCGCTGACCCCCTCCAGTAACCTCTCTACGTCCAGCTATAGTGAGTCCAATGTCACACTCCGCCACCTTCTTTTCCCATGAGTGGGTGTATCTAACCCCCGCATCCTACCCCTGCACTGCTGGTACCGCGCTGGAGGATGTGGTCCCATGTCTACACATGCACACAATATGTCATCAATATCTATCACACACATGATCTAGCTACCAATATGCTAGTAAACTATATATGAATGCAACCAAAAAGCATCATATATACATATCGTCAGCTCCCCAGCCTTGCCCTGGAGGTCAAGGCATCTCTGGGTCTCCTCGGTAATTGTAACTACCCATATGTTTGACTAGGCATGTTTACCGACATACACAATGCACTTTATTTTTGCTTATTATATATTGGACTCAGCTAGATTGAGCAAACTATACTTTCGTACATTAGACCTGATTATATATTACTACTATATTGATGATGTTACTATGCTTATGTTGATACTATGAGTATGATGTGATGATGTTACCATTCTTATGAAATTTTACTATGGTAATGTGATTTTGATGTCGTAATTATCAGGAGATTTCCTTCTTTCATAATGAAAGTGTGTGTTTACTTATTGTGCTCGATGAAAAATTATATATATATGATGTGGTACATGGATACCAACCCATGATGTGATCAATTTAATGATGTTAGGTGATGAAATGATAGGTTGTTAATGATGCAAATCAACTGTTGATAGAATAGATATATTTGTTAGAAATGTATGGTTTCAAAATACTAATCTACAAGACATAGAGGCTATGAGATGGACATATACTTAATATGATATGAGGAATAAGTGTGTATTAAGCAATAAATCTTAGCAATCGACAGGATAATACGATGACATAAACCGATAATCTCAATAACAACATAGTGTGATTTTGACAGGGTATAAACCCAATATGTTGAGAGGGATGGAGGTATTTTCCACCCTATGGTTCTTATGATACCTGAGGTCTTGGGAGGGTTGTGTTGAGTCACGATACCATAGACATGTGATGATGATTGCCAGATTCTAGATAGGACGGGTTGGGTCCACTTTTTAGCCGTTTCCAATGCTCTTAGTTTCTATATGGGCATGGGTCGGTGAAGCCAACACCACATCTGTACTAGGAGAGGAAGGATATGGAGGATGCAGAGGTAGGATACGATGGGAGGAGGTGTTAGCCAGTATTGTGGGGGATTGGGGGTTCTATGACAGTATGTAGTGGTAGTAGGTATCCCTCCTGAATGTAACTGATTAATTGATTACTGTAAATCTAAGTATAAACATGTTGAATCTGATTATTTAAACCATTATACAACTCATATTGATAAAATGATTATGTTAAAGTACCTATGACTATTATAACTGCATTATTATTATTAAATAACATATATGCATAGGCATGATATGTTACCCATAGTACATATGTGATATGTGCATGCACTAGCCACGCATGCAGACTTTGCATATATACACTAGTATTGTTATACAAGTGCTCACAAGGTTAAATAATTGTGTAAATTGTTACAAAATAGTAAGCTATTAGACATTAGTAATGGAAATTAAGATTTGTAAGGTAGGTATTAACTAGTCATTTAGTGTTCCTTAAATTGCATATGAGCACTATAATAAATAATTTAGTAAGTGTCGTTAGTTGAAATTATTGTCAGAAATTCTCGTAAGTAAGCATGAACATTGTAACACATATTTCATTAAACTTGTAATTATATAGTGAATCTAGAATTCCAAAATAACCAAAAAAATTGATTTTGTTCATGTTCTTGTAATAAAATGTTTCCAATTTTAATGAAATATGTGTTTTGTTCCATATTCGATAGTAGAATTGTACTATTGAGTTATTAATTACAATTATTTTTACCCTCAAGGATACTTGTCTATAAATGTAAAAATACTAGTTTGGTAATTGTCACTAAAAACCTAAACAAACAAGTAACGAATGTTTATTATTATAATTTCTAGTTATTCAATAATTATGATTGTGATTATTAAGATCGTTATAATTATTGTTATTTTAAAAACTATTATGAATTAATTAATTCCTTAATGCGAGTTAAATTAATTATTTAAATATATGGATTATTATTCCTCCTTGGATAAGTAGGAACAATAGTATTATTTCAAACAAATTGGGATTTAATTGTCCAAATAAAATGATATTATATTAATATTGTATGAATATTAAACAAATTGGAAATCAGAGCATCCTTGTCAAATCTGATTTTGATTAAGTAACGAAGAAAATGGAATCTTCGCTATGTTAGGTCATGCTTATTTATGATGATTTTATCATCGAACCTTTAAATCATAAGTGGTAGGCAGATCCAACAATTAAGAAGATAGGCCTCATAAATTAGCCCAGTAGTGGTCATTAATAGGAATTAGTGAATACTTGAAGTCAACCTGACGAAACTAATTAATAAACATTATTGTTTGAACTAATCGAGAGAAAACAATATATGATAAACATATTAAATAATAAATTATCTTGAATAGCGGAATGGGGATTAATGGGTTTGGTTCTCGAGAAGATAGGGGAAGGCAGTGGAGTAAGGCTGAAGGAGGCTTAAGGAAAATGAGTTTACAAGAAAGGTGGGAGGGAGTAGTCGGGGTCCTTATTGGATCTTGTTTTTTTTTCTTTTTTAGGGGAAATAAATTTGAAAGGGAAGAGGAAAACCTTGTTGAAGGGAGGAAGGGGAAAAATCCAATTGAGGAATCAAAACAAGGACGTTTTTATTGGTATTATCGGTTTATGGGGTCAGGGGCTAGGAAGTCTATCGATTTCCTAGGGCCAACACGATCAAAGCTGGTCGATAGGGTGGTTTATCTAGTCGGTTGCTAAGCACTAAGGAAGCTACATTGGAATATTATAATGGATCAAGGGAGGATGTATACCATATACTAGTACCCGGTATTCTTCTTGTTATTTATTGATTTATCATATTCTAAATAATGTGAAAATATATACTAAAGGAAATCTTGTTATTTGGTATAATTTTTCCTTCAAGTTTGCATGTATGTTGAAAATGAAGCGAATATGAAAATAAAAACACTTGAATAGACTATGAGAAATAGATTAACACAACTTATACTTTCATTAAAATTTAATGAACTAACTCGGAATGAGCCTGATACATAGGAAGTTAGAGTAGAATGGACTTAGTGCTCTCGTGCAAACCGGATCATTACAATAATCCATCCCCGCGTATGGATAGTCCTCTATGAGGACTGGAAGGTATCGCCACTATGCAAAAATATCATGTGTGAAGAAGTGAACCACCAAGCTGCCTCCTTCTATGATCATCATTTCACACCATCTCCTCATGCAAGGCTCGTGAGGTCCCCCATCACGCAACGCTATATGTGGTCACAGTGTAGGTAGTTGCTCAAAGAAAAATGAGCACAAGAAGGAAGGGAAACATCCCCACCCGCTAAACTGTCCTTATTCAATGCATGTCATACCACTGTCAAGTACATCTAGGCCCACCCATATTAGGTGCCCCTCAGAACACTCTCAACCATTAGCAGTTGATCACCTGAGATCTTGTGTGTCTCCTTTGATCCTAGTATGTGCAAAACTATAGCTTCCACTGCTTGAGTCTCTAGAATCTCGATGTCACACACCAATATGTACGACTTGTGCACATACGTTGAGGCATACCAATGCATGGAGCAAAGGTCATCCATCAACACCCCATTGGGAGCTTAGACGAGGTATCACCGATCACCCCCGGTAGTGGGAGGCTAGTAAGAAAATACACATCTTGGAGGGTGATCTCCAATCGCTCACGCTGGATGATGAAACACTTTGAGTCTCGATCCCAATAACTCACCAGCTTATTCAACAACAGTTTTGTTGAACACATCAAGGGTATCTAAAAGAACTTTAGTAACCCACACTAGGTGAGCGTGTCTTGTATCGCTCCATCATCCTCCACATAATCTTTGAGATCCCCGATGTCATGCTCTTGCCACCTGAATCGAGGTATACTGCACATGCAAAAAGTCCCTATCAGATCTAGTTACGCTAAAATTCCCATTCTGGGCTAGGTCGCTCCTGTCGGGCCTTTTTGTGTGACCCAAGTCATGCCAAAATCCTTGAAAAGCATTCTTGGGTCACTCTTATCTCCTGAATAGGTGTGACTTGGGTCTCACCTGTCTCCCGAATAGGTGTGACTAGGTCATTCCTATCTTCCTAATAAGTGCAACCTGGGTTGTTCTTTTTTCCTTGAAAAGTGCGACCCAACCTCGAGAACCCTTCGGGATTGGCCATGGACCCTACAGTGAGGAAAACTAAAAGGTAAACCACTAAAATTGATGGGCTTGGTGAGAGAGCTTACCTACAAGTTACAGATCGAAAAACTTCCAGTCCAATTGGAAGAAATCAATAGTTTTGTTTTGGGGCCCTCCACTCCAACTTAACACTGCACAGTGAAAATGAAACATGTCATGTGTTCCATCCTGTTTATAGGCCTCCAGTTGGTTAAAATTTTCTTATGTGCACCATAGAGTCATCCGATGCCCATTTTTCATGCCGTTCACACCATCGGATTCGGTTGTCCATCCTCTATCTATTGATGAGACCCTCGTCTCGGGTTCTCCCTATGATTTTTTGGGCCCTTTCCTGGACTCACCTCAATTTGTGTGCCTCCACGTGACTCAAACCTTATACGTATTGGCATGGTCACAAGCCATCTGCTCCATCCATACTGTAAACCTGGCCTTATTGTACCACCATACATTGTACCGTAAAGAGGCCCCACCAGTGTTCCACTGTTATTCATATTAACCATGTTCACAAAATCACCCCATTTGGCACCTTAAACACTTCCTCCTTGCTTGATTGACCCTTACGGAGTTTCAGTTAATCTCTTTTCTGACTCCTAAAAGAGTGAAAATATTGCCGAGCATGCTTGCTTCCTTTCACACTCGTTAAAGTATTTGAAAGGGCATCTGTGTGGCCTCGTTTATCTTCTTTTTTCAGACTACATAGACTATTTAAAGAAAAGGATCACCCTGATACCTTCAATCTAGGAACGTTTCCCTTTGTATCCTTTTATGCTTTGTTGGACATTGGGGATGTAACTTATGAAAAATCTCACTCATGGGTTTTATTTAAGGTCTTTTCCATCCCTCTCATAAAGAAAATCTCACCAATAAAACTTGGTTTCATTCATGCTCATAAAAGTATTTGAATGACCGTCCAATCGGTATAGGTTTAACCTTTTTTAGCTTGGTTGGAATTCCAACAAAAAAGAAGTCTCTTTTCCCATTTTGGCTGGAAGATCTCTCCTTTGTACACTTTTATACTTTTTTCGGGCTTAGGAAACCACTGTACGAAAAAAAGAACCACTAGAGTCTTATTCATGTTTTTAGACTCTAAAAATGAAAACACCATCAAGTACTTACCGTCTTAGGCTCGACAAAAATACACGAGATGGTATCATATTGAGCATACTTGTATTCCTTCTTCATGCTCCTTAAACTATGAACAAGGCCCCAAATAGTGCCTCTTGACGCCCCCACATATTACATATGGTCTCACATTATGGAAGCATTCCCCCACTAGGTCGCCTTTGTTCATAGTACATTGTGATGAGTCTCCTTTGGATCCATTGTCTATCAATAGTCTATTTACTTCCCCTAGTATTTCCCATTGCAGTTATCTGCCTGGTTTCATAGCTATGATCCCTTCCCTAGGAGTCAGTATCACTTGCTTCCAGGTCATCCATGTCATCATACTTTGAACAAAGGAAGTTTGAGTACCCCGTACTCCCCTGCCCTTGTTCCCCATTGAGTGTCTCAGTCCCCTGACTGTTCCATATTTTTGGTTGTCCCCCTCGTGCTTCTATCAAGGAAACCTCATTTCCTTGGTAGTTTCAAGTATCCCTTTGTCGACGTCAACACATATATACAAGAGGATAAACCCAGAGGTCCCTGTAACTTGGTTTCATTCACCTCATTGATGAGTTCCTTGGACCACTTGAAAGGATTCTTTAGTGCCTTTCAGGTTGGTTGTGTCTCATGTGCTCAAATTCAGCTACACTATCGCACCATTGAGATTTGTACAAGGTATTGATTCCTTCATTATTTTGTCGCAGACCCTGGTCACCACCCGACTCTAGCACATTTGTGAGTTTATTCTAGGACCCATATGGTTTCATGTCCCTTGTGATTTCCGGGTTGCATTGGTGATAGTGTTTGGAATGACTCAGTGTCATGCTTCCATGTATCTATAGTACTTGATGTTGTTTATTGTTCCTTAGAGATTATGACTCTCAACCATTGAGTCCATACAGATGTGTACATCTCTAGATTAAGTAGAGCATCAATTTTTGTGATATTGCATTCTATGAGAATGCCATTGTTCCTATGCACCAGTTCTTCAGACTAGTATTTGTATTCATCCTCCCATTGAGGCCACCATTATGTACTACCATTTGTATCTATGTATTGATCGAATCCCTTTGTTTGATCCTTGGTCCCCATTTTTATATTGAGACAGTGTTACAAGCATGGGTATGCCCGCCTCGTCCATATACATGTTTGAGATTATATGTATCTCATCCATTTTTGAGAAGAAATACAAACCAAAAGCCACTGTAGTTCAAATGAGGAGACTCCACTTCTCTGTGGTCCTCTCCAGTCTCTCCATCGTTGTCACCATTTCTCCCTTGATCCTATGATGCCTATCAGCCATGCGATGAGCTCCTTCCCTCAC
The DNA here is from genome assembly GCA_001517045.1 of Pseudotsuga menziesii. Lineage (NCBI taxonomy): Eukaryota > Viridiplantae > Streptophyta > Pinopsida > Pinales > Pinaceae > Pseudotsuga > Pseudotsuga menziesii. The sequence goes on along the minus strand of LPNX010551252.1, from coordinate 1,351,549 downwards.
ACATCAAGGGGAAATTTGTTAACACCAAATTTTTTTCACCTAGCTCTCTATGGTCCAAACCATAACTATACATAATATTCCCAGCACTATTTCCTCCATTTTGACCTTCACAACTAAAATTCCACCAAATATGGTCCAAAACATTATTATTCCTTCCCCATAATTGAAGAAAAGTTGAGTATTTATTGTTATTTATCCCCACTCTCTCCAAAAAGGACCAAAAAACCCTAAAAATGAGAATGGGTAAAAAAACATAGATAAATACCATGCAAAATAAAATACCATGGGTCAAAAAACCTTGGACCATCCTATAAATACATTGTGAAGGTCTCACCACAAACACTTTTAGTCACACTTTTGAACTTTTGTCATCCATTCATTCACTCTTGAGCCTTTCGCCATTATCATCACACTTTTTTGTATCATTCCCATGGTGTATGTTGAGCTTGCTCCATACCCATTTGAATCGATTCCCCCTATATGACCACCACTAGTGGAGTAGACTGGAGACCCAAACCATAGATCCGCGAGACCATTTCCTCGAACAGCTATAGTGGCCCACTTCAAAGAAAGGTATTCCTATTGTTGTTACTTTTTGTTAGTTAGATAATAAAATCAAAATCATAAAAAATATTTATTTTATTCTTTATTATCAGTTATTTCTTTTCTTTGCACCATTGAACTCTACCCTACGATCCGTTTGATCTAGGGTAGGTGATTTTGCACATGGTAGGGGATAAATCCCCACTACAGTAAGTGTGTTTGGTTTTTTAGGGTTATCTCTCCAATTCATGTGTATTTAGGGGTTTTTTTGGTACTAAGGAGTTAAATTGGAAAGGTAAATAATGGAAAATATGCTGAGTTCATAGGGTCGCCCAAATCAGTGTGCCCACTATGAACACTTAGGGATGAGAAGGGTGTTTGTAGATGTGAGTGTCACTATGACCATAGTTAAGAATGTGTTGCTTTGACTATGAGGATATTGGATACATGGAGAAAATATCAGGAGTTTAATTATTCCAACAGCCTCAAGGAAACAACAAGACAATTGGTAATCATTAAAGCTCAAGTAAATAAACAAAAAGGAAAAATTGCATTGCTATAAATAGGATAAGAATACAATAAGGAAAAACATGACGAGGAAGCAAAAAAAAATCAAGGAGTTAAAGGACAAAGTCTTACACTTTGAATTGGCACAAAGGCATGAGTATGAAGAATTAAGGAATTATGTGTCTCTAGAAGCTTACATGGGTTCCCTTGAATAGGACCAAGTGGTATCAATGAAAGAAGACACAATGGAGCAAATTTTTTGTGCAAATTGAAAGTAGGACCCCTCTTTCCTTGGATCATTAGTAGGGTAGGAGAAGAATACACATCATGGGTATGATGGTTAAAAAATGTTCTTTAATATGTTTTACAATTCTGTATTATTATTGGGACATTTTGTAAGGCTTTACACATGTTAAGTAGTGGATACTAGAGTTATAACTTTGAGTATAGGATATTGTTGCAGCTGCAACATTTTCCCAAAATTCAAAAATTTTTGGGGCCCTCCTTTAATTTGTTTTTTGCTCAGTTTTTGGTTTTGCTTGATGTTTGAATAAAGAATACTTTTATGTGGGCAATGTTTTAATGTTTGAATTAAATTTGCCTCACAATCGGAAGTGTTTTGGACTTTTGAGTCGGGAGTCTAGTCATCTGCGCGTCCACTGTTGCGGAAAAGAATAGGACATCACGTCCGAGTCAAGTGTATTTGGTCTCCAAGGCATTCTTCTTTATCGACGTCTATTTTGAGATCCCATCAGAACCCTTGTCTATACGTCTTCTGCCGTTGCAGAGAAGGTACTGCAAAGTTTTTCGAGAGTTGCTTCATCCTTTTTCGATCCCCGCCGTTTTGTTTCGCCGGTCCTTGGTTTTTTCAACTTTCACTATTGTGGCTCTAGAAAGCCCTATGATTCCAATAGTTTGATTTATCTTGTCCACTTGATCGATGTTTTTCACTTGAGACATGTTTATTCTTAATCCATTTTGCTGGTCTGTGGAACTTGGTTTCTTTTACGGGTTCATCGTTGCGGCTCTCTAACCATCTATTGACACGAAGCCTTAGTCTCGTGAGCTTTGATGCGAGAGTTGATTGGTTTCTCCACCGATGCCATTGTGGGTTTCCTGGTTGCTTCATGATCCACTATTGCGGAGGCAATGTTGATAAGATCACCGAACCCTTAGTATTTTGCTTCCCGATGATCTTATTTTCCCCGCCGATTGCATGTTGACCGCGACGTATATATTTTGGGTTTGGGGGTTTATTATTTTATTGTATTTTGGTGATTTCTCCGTGTTGTCATTTTCGCTTGAGCAGAACAAGGATTTCACTGTCGGTACCTTCACTCCTAGGTGGCTCTGCCGTGGAAGTTTACCAGTTTTCCTCCACCAGTCATGCAGCACAGTGCTAGGTAGGCCCTTATGCCCGTTTTACTATTCCGTTTGATTGGTCGAGCTATTTTTGTTGTCTCCACGGTTAGTGGTTACCTAGGTTTTCCCATCCCGACCTGTATATACATTCGAGTTAAATAGTATGGCTTCCTGGTGGTCAATTTTTGTAGTTTTCTTGATGATGACTCTCGTGGCTGTTGAGGGTTTGCAGAATGCACTTGATTGCCAGGGAAACCGGTGCAGACGATCGTTACGCTGTCCGCACCAGTTTCCCCCAGTCTGTGTGTGGCCATACGGGGAGGGCGTTTTCAAGGTTTTCTTCCAAGATGCCAAGGTTTAGTCTCATTATATCATTTCCCTCGCTTTTATGAACAAGGGTCACAACGTTGAAGGTGTTAAACTCGAATCCGAACCCCAGATGAGTTTAGGTTAGAATGCATTACCTAGTCAGGCCGTGAGGCAAGCGTGTCTACAGCAAGTAGCTTCCTATTATGGTTTATGAGTTAAGTGTGCTATCAATGCAGTGTCCTCGCTTGGGATTTGGCACCTCTTTCTTCCGCATAGCGTTTAGGTCATAGCACCAAGAGGGGGTTTCGAGACTGTGTTCTTGTTGACGAGAGGAGAGGGATTTTTGTCGTTTTAGAAAACCCATGCTTTTCTAAGTTAAATCTACAAATGTTGGTCGAGAGCTGGTTTTAGCCTTTTCGACAGATTACTTTTATGTAGGAACACTTGGTTTTTTGAGCATTGTTGTTTATTCTTCATAGCTGCACTCATGTTTAGCATAGATGAGGTAAAATGCTTATACAGTTGCCTCCATTTTGAATGTTATCTGGAAATGACCCAACAGAACCTAAAAGCAATTTCTGTACATGAAAGGGAAATTCCTCCGAATCCAAGATGTCTAAACGTAAGAAGAAGAAGGCTCCCGTGGTAGAAGAGGAACCCGAAGTAGAAATCGTTACCAGATTCGAATACACCTACGAGGACACCAAATGCATAGTTGGTGTGGAACCCGAATATCAATGGGTTGAAATTTACAGATTAATAACACATCGAGAACTACCTGACTTAGGTTTTGAAGAAGAAACCATCTATGCCAATATAGAGAGATCTTCATTGATGAAAATTGCTACTAGACCTGAGCTTTTTCCATGCTTAGAGGCGATTGGGTGGATTCTGCCTGGGGCAGATGTAACCACCATGATTTTTGAAAATGTTGATAAACAGGGTTATGCTGCTTATATCCCTGGGTATGTGGCACTGGACTACCACTTACTAGAAGCACAGGTGTACTTGACTGAGGAATGGTTGAAGGCAATTAAGATGGACCTAGTCGAGACACTGAAGAGGATGCTCATGCATGGCAAGAACTTTAGAACTAGGCCGACCAGGGAATATGACACTACAAATCTAAGAACCCCTTATAGGTTCATTGCCCTGATGCTGAGCATGATTTTTGGGAGGGCCCATGGTAAAAGCTTCAAATTGGAGTGGGTGCCTATCATTTTCTATGTTGCAACACAGGGGACAGTGTTCAACTGGGCAAACATTGTGTCCAACAGCCTCTTAGCCTGCATTGCTTTAGCATTAGGAGGGGTGTCCCAGAAGATATCAGAGTTCTACATGAGCTCTATACTGATTGATTGCATACTGTGCAACCAACCCTTCCCCAATCTGAGGTGTATCTGGGACCGGGAAAGAACACCAGTCTACTCAGCATACAAGCCGCTGTGGGCCCACAAATACCACAATCATTATAAGGAAGTGTGTGAGCACTTCATCATGCCACTATATACATTGATCTTCTTAAAGGAGTGCAACTGTATGTCAGAGGAAGCATTACAGGTGATTGAGGAATACGAAGACTACTATTTGACAGAGGATGGATTATATTTCAGAATGTTTGGATGCTCCAGAGCACCCTCACTACTGCCTAAGTATGCCACTGACTATGTAGTCCACAAAGAGGTAGTTAGACAAGTCTTTTTAGATGGCATAGGGAGATTTTTGTTTGAACATAAGAAAGCAACTTACCCTGCTTTGCGATTTAGGTTGGGAAGCTACAAGTTTACTAGGGTGAAGAAAGCTGATGAATTCGTGGAAGAATTGGGGAAATTCCATTTTGGGGAAATGCGTTTCCACAGGAATGATTCCTGAAATAAAGTGGCAGAGCACTGCAGAGAGGCGAATGTACATTTTGAATACACAAGCCACTGGGACAGAGAGGAATCCATTTTCTGCAGTGCACAAAATATAGCAGCCTTAAGAAGAAGGTTTAAGAAGAAAACCACCACCAAAGGTGAAAAAGGATAGGATGAGCAAGAAAAGGCAAAGGAGGAAGCAACTAGAAAAAGAAATGAAGATGCTAGGAGACTAGCACAAGAGGCCGAAAGTTGACTCAAAGGTGAGGAGGAAAAAAAGAGAAGAGCTGCATAAGAAGTAGCTAGAAAGGCAGAAGAATCTACCAAGATCGAGGAAGAGGAAAAGAAAAGAAAGATGGATGAGGAGCTGAAGAAGCAAGAAGAAGAAAATATAAAGCTGACAGAAATAATGACAGAGCAATCAACTTCCGATACAACAGATAGTCAGGCTGAGGACTTGGGGAACCCTGATATTCAAAATCCTGAGGTAGCTGCTGGCAGCACAAAAGGAGAGGCTATGGCCCCCACCCTTAAGCTAATCCCTTTTGAGCAGAAGAAAGGGGAGGAGGTACCATATTTCAACACTATATTTTATGATAGGGAAAGGAAAAGGATAGTGAAGAGGACCGAGAGAAAGGTTGAGACTGGGGGGCGTTTCGGTAAAATGATAAATGATACAATTGTAGTATATGGGACAGACAAGGACCCCAGGTTCACTATCAGAGCGAGGGCTGCATTGATCCATGCTTTTGAGGACAATGTAGATCGAATAATGACTGATCTTGAACAGTCAAAGAAGTCCTCTTCCCAGCTCAAAGATACCCTAAGAAGAGAAAGAGAGGAAAATATTAGGTTGAAAAGAAAGTTTGAAGACATACAACAAGAAATAAAGTCTTCAAAAGCTAAGCTCCAGTCCTTCCAAGTAGAGAAGAGATCTATGGAGGACGCCCAAGAAAGTCTGGAAAAAGTGTAGCAAGAATGTCAAGGGTTGAGGGCAGAAAAGGAGCAGCTGCTAGGCAGGATAGGGGAGTTGGAGCTGCAGAAGGCTACCTTGGAGGAATCTGAGAGACAATCTCAGGGGCAGAATGTAGAACTTAGAGAATAGATTACGTTGTTGACAGTAGCTCTAGAAGAGGCCAAGGAACAACAGGTCAGTCTTCAGCCTTTCAAGGAGCACGTTCTGGCATAGAGAAGCAAGGTGCGCCAGCTACAAGTGGCCATAGAGGAAGAGAGGTGCAAGGTCTTGCAAGTGGACAATCGAATGGAAAATATTTTGGAAACCTCTTCATATTTTGTTGAAAAATCACAGGATATCTTAGAAGTCATGACAGGAAGGATGGCGAGATTAGAAGCGAATGAAGAAACCCCTACAGATCTACCATCGAAAGATCAACAAGCCCTAAGGAAATACTATGATTTACTGGAGTTTTCCATAAACACATGTGAGGAATTCAAGAAGGCTATCAAGAAGACAAAGGGGGATTGTGCAGAATTATTCAGGAGACTTTTGATCACTTATAATCACTGCCAGGTTGAGGCTGAACAGATAATGGATACCTTTCCAGACCACAGCCTATTTTTGGAGATTTTGCAAAGAAGATATCAAGAAGATGAACAAAGGATACACCACATTAAAGCTTTAGATGACCAGACCCTGAGGAATGAAGTAGATCATTCCGCGATTAGTGTGCAGTTGTTAGATGACCAACTTCACCTGAGCACAGCCATAATAGAAGTCATAAGAAATTAGGCTGCTAAATTCAAAATAAATATTCGTTTCCTAGAACCTTCTGAATTCGAAAGCATTGCCTCAAAGGCTTCATCATGGAAGAAATTTTTGAATAGTCAAGCAGGACCCTCCTCATGAGCATTTTATTCATTTTATTGCAATATATTGTAAATTTTATAAACACTTAATGAAAGAAAAATGTGGGAGGTGAAGAGTTGGGGAAGCCCAAGAGTCATTTCGTGGGCAACCCAACAGTTTTGTTCTTTTGTATAAATATAGAGAATATAGAAAAGAAGAAGGACTTTTTTCCCAGTTAGATTGTGGAAGACGTATTGTAAGAAGAACTATTTCCTTTTGCAATAAATAATTACATTTTTCCTGGTGGAGAAAGCTTGGTGGAATGTTCAAATGTTATGCTATGGATTTGTTGAAGAGGAACTATTTCATTTTCAGCTTTGTGTCCATTAACTGTGAGATCGTTCTAACTCTTTGAACCTATGTTCTTGTATGAATGATCTCTGGTTTGTTTTATGAAAACTTCCACTATGAGTAATGGATGTTGTTCGTAGACAATTGGCTATCTGGTTGTTCAAATATCTTTAAATGTTCATGTGTTTGAAAGAAGTATCAACTATCTGTGATTTCTTTTTTATAATGCATGCACAAAATACATTACTCATTAATAAGTGATAATATTGCTCCCTAGGGATAGGTTAGGTAGTTAGTTTTAATTTTTTGCTGTGTGTGATTTAGATGCAAGAGAGTCTAAGACGAGAGGTAAGAACCTGCGCATCACATTGTGAACACTCCTTGCATTCTCAATCAATCTACATTTTAGATAGGAATTCACATGTCATACTTAAAACTAAAAAATACAAAAATATACACGGTGGACCGGGCCGCAACTAGTAAAACCTGTTAATTTTGTTACTTGACCTACGGTAGCCGAACCAAAAACTGGACAGATTCCCTCCACCAAATAGTCACGGGCTGATTGGGAACGTTGACTGGGGAGAATCCCTTACTGTTGTTGCCTGTGAATTTCCAGGACTCAACAGTTTCCAAGGCTAGAAGGAGGGCCACCAGTGCATGGCTGGCCGAGGAAACCCGTTTTCTCGAAATAAATCCACCAGTGATAATTTTGAAAGCAGCTTGTGTCTTGATCCAAATACTCAAGAGAATAGGGAACATCTGTTTGCTGTGGACAACCAAGTGATAAATGATCTGAGGAGACACACATGGGCTTATGTAAAGAGTATTGGAGGACTACCCATTATCCCTGATTTGCGCAGAAGAGAATACAAGAAGAAATATTGTCCCATCTTGGAAGAGTCAGTGTTGGTTGGAGACTTGGAAGAGTTAGTAGAAGGAGATTTACAGGAAGTTGTATAGCCATTGAATCAGGTAGGAACAAACACACCTTACTGTTCACATATTAATACTCCTGTTCATTCACCTCCTCACTCTCCACCCAGACTCATGGTAGGTGTAAATGCAAACCAACCTAACCCACCAAATCCACCATCGGCTTGGAAATCCAGATCACCCTTGAACCTAACACCTCAGTTGCATGACTTACCTCAAGATTTTGAGAAGTTGTTGCCTAAGTTTGATCCTAATGAGAAGGTTGTAGTAGATGACCATTTGCAAAGTTTCTATTTGGAAATAGAGGGATTAAGGGCTGGGGAATATGAGGATGTAGTTTGCAGACTTTTCCCACACACCTTTAAAGGAGTAGCAGCATCCTGGTACTTTGGTTTTCCTGCAAACTCTATCCCAGATTGGGATACCTTTGAAAGGATTTTTAGAAACAAGTATGCAGCCCAAAATATGCATGCAACACTAATGAAAGGTTTGGGCGCTTTAAAAAAAGAAAGGACTGAGAAGGTACACAATTTCACTCAAAGATTTTCTACTTACCTCAAGAACTTCTCTGCAACTGATAAGCCTTCTGATAAAGTTCTGATTGAGTATTATACCTCAGCTTTAGGTCCGGATTTGGCTATGTTCGCAAAAGCTCAAGTTAAGCCTATGTTAGCAGAGACTTATGAAGAAGCAGAAAGAGTAGAGGCTGAAAAGGAAAGTATAGAAGATTATCCCGAGCAATCTGGAGAAAAAAATGTCAAGAAAAGAGCCTTATTGCTGTCTAAACTTAAAGAGGAGCAATCACATGATTTTGAGGGCATGTTAAAGATGATGCAAAAGCTTTCTAACAGAATAATAGATTTGGAGAAGGAAAAAGAAGCTCAGAAAGCTTATAAGCCTTGTTACAAAAAAAGAGAAGATAACAACCAATGCAAGACCCCTCCACACGGTTTAGCATCAATGAATCTGACAGAGGTAGGGAAGGATAATTTCTACACTTTCCACCAACAACCCCATTCTGAAAAGAATTGTCCTCAATGGTTAAATTCAATGACATTGGTAATGAACCAGCTCTTGGAATCTCAATTGACTGAGAACAGTGATGGTGAGGAGAAAGGTGATAAGACCATAAAAAAATAAGAATATGATACCATGTTTTTATGGGATTGTGTCTCGCCGTTTGATACATAAAAAAGTACTCTTAAACCTGAAAATATACCAACGACAACAAAAGACATGAATTTGGTAAAGAAAGACAATTCAATAATCTCAAAGATTAAGAAGTTGCAGGAGAATGTCAGGAAATAGCCAAACAACAATGTTGAGGACAAAGTACCTGAAATTACCATTATCAGCCAAGAGATGGAGTAGATCAACAAGCATGCTGAGCCTATGGAAGAACAAGTAGGTGTTAACAAAGAAAATACTGAAGAGCCAGAGGAAGAGATACCCACCGAAAACCAACCTGTGGAGGAAGATGTTGAATCAATTGGGGGAGAGAAAGCTAGAACCCCACCTTTCCTTTTGACTCTGGAAAAGCTAAACCATAAGGTGCACAATTGTTTGGTATATTCTAGATCATCGGTGAATGTTATACTGCTTGCAGTTTGCAAAAAAATTAATGGGCAGCCAAAACCTACTACTTGGCAAGTTACTCAATTAGACAAAACTAATGTCAAAGTAGTGGGAGAAATGGAGAATGTTCTTATTCGTTTATCTACAAATAACAAGATATGTCAATTTATTGATATTGTGGTGGCTGACATACCGAATGGATATGGACTTATTATGAACCGTGACTGGTCTGCAAGGTTAAAACGGTATTTTGCCTCAGATTGGTCACATTTGTGGTTGCCTCATAAAGGGTTCCCAAATCAAATCAAAATTTTAAGAGAACCTTACATGAAGCACAATATCACTAAGTTGGAAGAAGGTAATGAATCTACTAATTCTATTTTGGGGAATTATCTAATAGAGCTTGAACTAAGATATCATGCATCAGAAGAGGCCAGCAATATGACTGACACTCAGCCTAATCTCCTTCATTTTTCACAGGCTGATGAGATTGATTGTAATTCGGTAGACATAGTTTCAGTTTCAAAAATAACATAATTAGATCATGGTTAGGTATCTCATGTTTGCAATCCAACCTAGCCCCTTGACTCAGGAGTTGATAGATTTTCAGTGGTGGGCACAATTTTATTTTTCTTTTGATTTGATGACCTTGTACATAAATAATTTGATGCAGTTTTACTTTGATTTACCGCTTTGATTTCTGGTTATTTTGTTTTTTTTTGAATAAAAGAGGCAAACTTTTGGTTGCATGGAAAGCAGTAGGGTTCTTGATTAATGAAAATATTTGAGATAAGGCTGTGCGTTCATTTTGAAATGATAGAATTTCTTCTAGTAGATAGTTTTTTTAAATGGCTATGCACTCATTGAAGTCCTGCATAACCCCTGAAAATAACTCAGAATTAAGAGGTCTGGAATACTATTTCTAGGCTCCATCCATTTCACATCTAAGGTGTCCTAGGGAGTGATAGCAAAAGACCCACGCAAAGGAAGCAAGGTAAACATTTTATTATATATAAATGATCCCATGCCATGATTTCAAAAGCCTAAAGGCTGTTAAGAGTCAAAACTCCTAAGAGAAGCAATACATATCAAAGCAAAGTATCAGAAACATGAATATCAATATACTAAAAGTTCTTCTTCATCCGTGAGCTGAAAAGTAAATACATCTCTCACACAAAAGGATACTATGGATAGAAGAGCCTGAATAAAAATTCAGAAAGAAAACCAGATGGAGGACTCATAAGAACAAAAGTTCAAAAGGGCACAAAAGTGTAATTGGCACGGGAATGAGGAACAAATGAAAAGTTTTGTTTACCATATGTTACAATCCTGTGGTGTCCAAGCTAGAAACTACCCGAAGACAGAGGTAAAATAAAACTCACCTACTAAGCCTCAAAAGAGTTATCCAGACTTTAAATATTTGTTGTTTCCCTTCCCAAAGAATGGACTGACATCAATGATTTAAATGCATGTGTTTGCCATCTTAGGAATACAAGCATCTAGAAGAATTCAACTTATGAGCTTAATGATTAAGCAGTCTTTTACTGGGAGGAAGTTGATTCAGAAATCTGGGGTTCACCAGGTAGTCACCAATTGTTGCAGCTGCAACATTTTCCCAAAATTCAAAAATTTTTGGGACCCTCCTTTAATTCGTTTTTTGCTCAGTTTTTGGTTTTGCTTGATGTTTGAATAAATATTACTTTTATGTGGGCAATGTTTTAATGTTTGAATTAATTTTGCCTCACCATCGGAAGTGTTTTGGACTTTTGATTCGGGAGTCTAGTCATCTGTGCGTCTGCCGTTACGGAAAAGAATAGGACATCAAGTCCGAGTCAAGTGTATTTGGTCTCCAGGGCGTTCTTTTTTATCGGCGTCTGTTTTGAGATCTCGTCAGAACCCTTGTCTATACGTCTTCCGTTGTTGTGGAGAAGGTACTGCGAATTTTTTCGAGAGTTGTTTCATATTTTTTTGATCCCCACTATTCTGTTTCGTTGGTCCTTGGTTTTTTCAACTTTCGCTGTTGCGGCTCTAGAAAGCCCTATGATTCCGATAGTTTGATTTATCTTGTCCGCTTGATCGATGTTTTTTGCTTGAGACATGTTTATTATTACTCCATTTTGCTGGTCTGTAGAACTTGGTTTCTTTTATGGGTTCGCCATTGCGGCTCTCTAACCATCTATATACCCGAAGCCTTAGTCTTGCGAGCTCCGATGCGAGTGTTGATTGGTTTCTCCGCCGATGCCATTGTGGGTTTCCTAGTTGCTTCATCATCCACCGTTGTGGAGGCGATGTTGATAAGATCACCGACCCCTTAGTCTTTTACCGCCCAATGATCTTATTTTTCTTGCTGATTGCATGTTAACCGCGACGTATATATTTTGGGTTTGGGGGTTTATTATTTTATTGTATTTTGGTGATTTCTCCATGCTGTCATTTTTGCTTAAGTAGACCAAGGCTTTCACTGTAGGTACCTTTGTTCCTAGGTGGCTCCACCGTGGAAGTTTACCGGTTTTCCTCCACCAGTCATGCAGCACAGTTCCAGGTAGGCCCTTATGCCCATTTTACCGTTCCATTTGATTGGTTGAGCTATTTTTGTTGTCTTCGCAGTTAGTGGTTACCTAGGTTTTCCCATCCCGACATGTATATACATTCGAGTTAAATAGTATGGCTTCCCGGTGGGGAATTTTTGTAGTTTTCTTGATGATGACTCTCGGGGCCATTGAGGGTTTGCAGACCACACTCGATTGCTGGGGAAACTGGTGTAGATGGTCGTTACGCTGTCCACACCAGTTTCCCCCAGTCTGCGTGTGGCCGTCCTGGGAGGGTGTTTTCAAGGTTTTCTTTCAAGATGCCGAGGTTTTGTTTCATTGTATCATTGCCCTCACTTTTATGAACCAGGGTCGTAACGTTGAAGGTGTTAAACTCGAATCCAAACCCCAGACCATTTTAGGTTAGAATGCATTACCTAGTCAAGCCGTGAGTTGAGCGTGTTTACAACAAGTAGCTTCCTCTTATGGTTTATGAGTTAAGTGCACTATTAGTGTAGTGTCCTCACTTGGGATTTGGCACCTCTTTCTTCTGCATAGCATTTAGGTCGTAGCACCGAGAGGGGGTTTTGAGACTGTGTTCTTGTTGACGAGAGGAGGGGGATTTTCGTCGTTTTAGAAAACCCATGCTTTTCTAAGTTAAATCTGCAAATGTTGGTCGAGATCTGGTTTTAGCCTTTTCGGCAGATTAATTTTATGCAGGAAAACTTGGTTTTTTGAGCATTGTTGTTTATTATTCATAGATGCACTCATGTTTAGCATAGATGAGGTAAAATGCTTATACAATTGCCTCCATTTTGAATGTTATCTGGAAATGACCCAACAGAACCTAAAAGCAATTTCTGTACATGACAAGGAAATTCCTCAGAATCCAAGATGTCTAAGCATCAGAAGAAGAAGGCTCCCGTGGTAGAAGAGGAACCTGAAGTCGAAATCGTTACCAGAGTCGAATACACCTACGAGGACACCAAATGCATAGTTGGTGTGGAAGCTGAATATCAATGGGGAGAAATTTATAGATTAATAATGTGCCGAGAAGTACTTGACTTAGGTTTTGAAGAAGAAACCATCTATGCCAGTATAGAGAGATCTTCATTGATGAAAATTGCTACTAGACCTGAGCTTTTTCCATGCTTAGAGGTGATTGCGTGGATTATGCCCAGGGCAGATGTAACCACCATGATTTTGGAAAATTTTGATAAACAAGGTTATGCTGCTTATAGCCCTGGGTATGTGGCACTGGCCTACCACTTACCAGAAGCACAGGTGTACTTGGCTGAGGACTGGTTTAAGGCAATTAAGATGGACCTAGTCGAGACACTGAAGAGGATGCTCATGCCTAGCAAGAACTTTAGAACTAGGCCGACCGGGGAATATGACACTGCAAATCTAAGAACCCGTTACAGGTTCATTTCCCTGATGCTGAACAGGATTTTCGGGTGGGACCACGGTAAAAGATTCAAATTGGAGTGGGTGCCTATCATTTTCTATGTTGTAATACAGGGGACAATGTTCAACTGGGAAAAAATTGTGTCCAACAGCCTCTCAGCCTGCATTGCTTCAGCATTAGGAGGGGTGTCCCAGAAGAGATCAGAGTTCTACATGAGCTCTATACTGATTGATTGGATACTGTGCAACCAACCCTTCCCCAATCTAAGGTGTATTTGGGATCAGGAAAGAACACCAATCTACTCAGCATACAAGCTGCTGTGGGCCCACAAATACCACAGTCATTATAGGGAAGTGTGTGAGCACTTCATCATGCCACTATATACATTGATCTTCTTAAAGGAGTGCAACTGTATGTCAGAGGAAGCATTGCAGGTGATTAAGGAATACAAAGACTACTATCTGACAGAGGATGGATTATATTTTAGAATGTTTGGATGCTCTAGAGCACCCTCACTACTGCCTAAGTATACCACCGACTATGTAGTCCACAAAGAGGTAGTTAGACAAGTCTTTTTAGATGGCATAGGGAGCTTTCTGTTTGAACATAAGAAAGCAACTTACCCTCCTTTTCCATTCAGGTTGGGAGGCTACAAGTTTACTAGGGTGAAGAAAGCTGACGAATTCATGGAAGAATTGGGGAAATTCCATTTTGGGGAAATGCGTTTCCATAGGAATGATTCCCGAAATAAAGTGGCAGAGCACTGTAGAGAGGCGAATGTACATTTTGAATACACAAGCCACTGGGACAAAGAGGAATCCATTTTCCACAGTGCACAAAATATAACAGCCTTAAGAAGAAGGTTTAAGAAGAAAATCACCACCAAAGGCGGAAAAGGACATGATGAGCAAGAAAAGGCAGAGGAGGAAGAAACTAGAAAAAGAAATGAAGATGCTAGGAGACTAGCACAAGAGGCTTAAAGCTGGCTCAAAGGTGAGGAGGAAGAACAGAGAAGAGCTGCACAAGAAGTATCTAGAAAGGTAGAAGAAGCTTCCAATAGCAAGGAAGAGGAAAACTAAAGAAAGATGGATGAGAAGCTGAAGAAGCAGGAAGTGAAAAAGCTAAAGCTGACAGAAACAGTGACAGAGCAATCAACTTCTGATACAACAGACAGTCAGGCTCAGGACTTGGGGAACCCTAATATTCAAAATCTTGAGGCAGCTGCTGGCAGCACAAAAGGATAGGCTATGCCCCCCACCCTTAGGCTAATCCCTTTTGAGTAGAAGAAAGGGGAGGAGGTACCAGATTTCAACACTATATTTTATGATAGGGAAAGGAAAAGGATAGTGAAGAGGACCGGGAGAAAGGTCGAGACTGGGGGGCAGTTTGGTAAAATGATAAATGATATAACTATAGTATATGGGATAGACAAGGACCCCAAGTTCACTATCAGAGTGGGGCCTGCATTGATCCATGCTTCCGAGGACAATGTAGATCGAATAATGACTGATCTTGAATAGTCAAAGAAGTCCTCTTCCCAGCTCAAAGATACCCTGAGAAGAGAAAGAGAGGAAAATAATAGGTTGAAAATAAAGTTTGAAGACATACAATGAGAAATAAAGTCTTCAAAAGCTGATCTCCAGTCCCTCCAAGTAGAGAAGAGATCTATGGAGGCCTCCCAAGAAAGTCTGGAGAAAGTGCAACAAGAATGTCAAGGGTTGTGGGTAGAAAAGGAGTAGTTGCTAGGAAGGATAGGGGAGTTGGAGCTGCAGAAGGATACCTTGGAGGAATATGAGAGGAAATCTCAAGGGCAGAATGCAGAACTTAAAGAACATATTACCTCATTGACAGTAGCTCTAGAAGAGGCCAAGGAACAACAGGTCAGTCTTCATCCTTTCAAGGAGCACGTTCTGGCACAGAGAAGCAAGATGTACTAGCTACAAGTGGCCATAGAGGAAGAGAGGTGCAAGGTCTTGCAGGTGGACAATCGGTTGGAAGATATTTTGGAAACCTCTTCATATTTTTTTGACAGATCACAGGTAATATTAGAAGTCCTGACAGGAAGGATGGCGAGATTAGAAGCGAATGAAGAAACCCCTGCAGATCTACCATCGAAAGATCAACAAGCCCTAAGGCAAGACTATGATTTACTGGAGTTTTCCATAAACACAACTGAGGAATTCAAGAAGGCTATCAAGAAGACAAAGGGGGCTTGTGCAAAATTCTTCAGGAGACTTTTGATCACTTATAATCGCTACCAGGTTGAGGCTAAACAGAGAATGGATACCTTTCCAGACCACAGTCTGTTTTTGGAGATTTTGCAAAGAAGATATCAGGAAGATGAACAAAGGATACAACACATTAAAGCTTTATATAAGTAGACCCTGAGGAATGAAGTAGATCATTCCGTGGTTAGTGTGCAATTGTTAGAAGACCAACTTCGCCTGAGCGCAGCTAGAATAGAAGTAATAAGAAATCAGGCTGTTAAATTTGAAATAAATTTTCATTTCCTAGAACCTTTTGAATTTGAAAGCATTGCCTCAGAGGCTTCAACATGGAAGAAATTTTTGAATAGTCAAGTGGGACCCTCCTCATGAGCATTTTATTCATTTTATTGTAATATATTGTAAATTTTATAAACACTTAATGAAAGAAAAATGTGGGAGGTGAAGAGTTGGGGAATCCCAAGAGTCATTTCATGGGCAGCCCGACAGTTTTTTTCTTTTGTATAAATATAGAGAATCTAGAAAATAAGGACTTTTTTCCCAGTTAGATTGTGGAAGACATATTGTAAGAAGAACTATTTCCTTTTGCAATAAATAATTACAGTTTTCCTGGTGGAGAAAGCTTGGTGGAATGTTCAAATGTTATGCTATGGATTTGTTGAAGAGGAACTATTTCGTTTTCAGCTTTGTGTCCATTAACTATGAGATTGTTCTAACTCTTTGAACCTATGTTCTTGTATGAATGATGTCTGGTTTGTTTTATGAAAACTTCCACTATGAGTAATGAATGTTGTTCGTAGACAATTGGCTATCTGGTTGTTCAAATATCTTTAAATGTTCATGTGTTTGAAAGAAGTATAAGCTATCTGTGATTTCTTTTTTATAATGCATGCACAAAATACATACTCATTAATAAGTGATAATCTTGCTCCCTAGGTATAGGTTAGGTAGTTAGTTTTAATTTCTTGTTGTGTGTGATTTAGATGCAAGAGAGTCTAAGACAAGAGGTAAGAACATGCGCATCACATTGTGAACACTCCTTTCATTCTCAATAAATCTGCATTTTAGATAGGCATTCGCATGTCATACTTAAAACTAAAAAATACAAAAATATACACGGTGGACCGGGCCGCGACCAGTAAAACCTGTTAATTTTGTTACTTGACCTGCGGTAGTCGGACCGCAAACTGGACGGATTCCCTACACCAAACAGTCATGGGCTAGTTGGGAACATTGACTAGGGAGAATCCCTTGTTGTTGTTTCCTACGAATTTCCAGGCCTCAATAGATATCTTGATAGCACTTTAGTGTACATTTTCATGTATTTGGAATTGATTTATTGATGTCAATTAGATTTAATTTGTTGTAATTTTATATTATTGAATTACATGGTCAATCAATTTTGACAAAGTTTATCTGTTGATTTGTGTACAAATTTACATAAGGAAATGGTAATGGAATATTTCTGTATATATTGATCGTACAATCCTAGGGAACAGGTCATATAATTCAAGGTATTTTCCTCTATTATACCTTTTTCATTTGATAATATAACTTGTATATTCTAGAAAATAAGTTATCTATCTTAGACTAATATATTGGTGAGTCTAACCCTATTCAATGGGAACATTTAACCACAACAAAATGGTGATTTAAATAAGGATAATTCCATGAATTCTTTAAAATAGGGTTTCCTCCTTTTTACTCTCTATCCTTGTAGTTCGGGTAGCTAATATCAATATCATTTTTATTTATGTTTTTGTAGGATTAAGAGATTTTAATATTTCTTCATTGTTTCTTTCATTTTTTAATTGCTTACTTGGTTTACTACATGTGATTGTATTTGTCTATAGTAGTGAGAATTCATTATTTTCCTTTGAAAAACTCATGAGAACACACAAGTTTCATTTAATAATCCATGAAAAACACATTGTTACACCTTGAAGTGTCACTTTTGGTCCATCTACTTGAGTTGCATAGTCCCTATGCTCCCTAAGTGTGTCAAAACCCACTACCCTATGTTTGGTTCATTCCCTAGACACATTTGGGAAGGTCTCATGTCATTTAGAGGTCAAGAAACCATTTAACCAACCATAATTTGACCCTTGGATTGAGGTTAAACAATTGTCAATTTTTTTTATGTTTTGGGTTTTAGCTATATAAATTAAAATTAATAGATATATTTTCTTGAATACTTGGAAATGTTAAATTTGGATATACACATGAAAACATGTATAGTATTCATTTTCCCTATTAATTGATTATTTTTACACACACACACACACAAAATTCACTAAGGTATGCTTTAATAAAATTTAAATAATTTGAAAAAAAAAATCTTATGAAAAGTTTAGGAATCAGAGTTACTCACCTAGGGAATTGCATGAGACCCGAGAGGAAATATTGTTAATACTTTTGCGTGTGGAATGGGAATTAGAAAAAATAATGACACTAAGATATTGGCATTGTTCTTGGGATTGAAGATGTCTTCTGAAATTGGTGTTCATTATTTAACAATTATTGTGGACTCTTTTCCTGTCATATCACAAGTAATTCAAGGAAAATATATTTTGGATCAAATTGTCGGTCATATCCAAAAGAGGATTTTAAATTATTATTCTCATTTTGAATATCTTATATTTTATCATGTACTTAGAGAACATAATCAATGGGATAATGAGTTGTCTAACCAAGCTTCTCATCTCCCTAAAGGAGGATATAAAAATAGTGAGGGAAATCTCATTTTTATCAACATCCCTTAGTTATGATTTCTACAACTTTATATCTTTGGGAGAGCATGTGGCATTCAATTGACATGGATTTATGTATGGATAGTTGGCCTTCATTCGTTTTGGTGGGTGGATCATATTTCCAAGCGATCAATTCATTAAAGGTTATGAATGAAGCCCTTCTTCTTGTTCTTTGCTCCATTTTGGGTTTCATTGTGCGATGCTTGAGTTGGTTCGACCTCGGTGACTGGTTTGTTGTTGCATTTGGAATGGTTTCGGGCAATGAATTGATCTCTCATGTCTTCTCCATATCTTGGGGAGGTAGACTCCTTGTTTGAAATAACACTCATAACTTCCAGGTATTCTCTCATAGTAATCTATACTTCTCATTTGACTTTCAAGTATGGGATACATGGCAAAATATTAGTTATTGTTTGAGTTGTGGTATTATAGAAGTTTTTATGTCCTAGATTGGTGAGATTGGCTATATTTTAAGTTGCATTCATGTCTATACATCTCCATATGAATTGTCTTCTGGTTACTTTGAAACTGGCTTGGTAAATGTTTCTCCCTTGAGAACTGTTTATAATAGAATTTGTAACCACTGTATTAATTGTATCTCTTTGGATTTGGAAGGAGACATTTTGTGTAGGGTTTTTAATATGGACATTTTAAATAAAATTGACAATCTTTCTTCCCAAGTGGAAAGTTTTAAGACCAACATGAACCTCTTTCAGAGTCAATTAAAGGATGTTCAATACCAAATGAAGATTTTGAATAGCTCTGTTCAAATTAGTTCTAAACTGGAAACCAATTTTAATTGTCTTGGTGGGGTTTTTAAAACTTGGGATAGGAATATTCAGGACATAAGGAAAGATGTTGATAATCATGATGCTTTGATTAAAGACCATGAAAATATTATAAGGGGGGTGGGGGGTATTCCGTAGTGGAGGATAATTCTAAATATTATACTGGTAAGGCTAATATTGTTATGAAAAATGTTCAATAGGTCCAGCCTATCCAAATTCTTAGTTTTGATGATAAATATTTGGATGTTAATATTTCTGTTGTTGGTAGTGATGAAATTTATGAAGTACTTCAAGTATCTCAATTTGGTAGCAGTGAACATAATATTGACTCTTCTGAAATCCTTGAGGAAGATTCTATTGAAGATGAAGAAGCTTTTGGTGACACTTTGTCTACAAGTTCTGGCAGTAGCTTTAATGAAGACTATGAAATGAAAGAAGCCTTTGTTGAGGAGATAGATTTAGAAAATGACTTTAGCTTTTACTATTTTACTTAAATGTAGTTTTTTTGCCTTCTAGTTGTTGGTCAATTTGTCAAACTATAAAGTAGCTTGGGTTTTTATGTCCTTTTTTGAAAGAGTTTTCATGTCAAGAGGACTGTAACTATGTATATGGTGATTTTATCAAGCTTTGATACTCTATCTGAAATGATGAATTTTTTTGTAACTTTTTGCTGACTGTAATTCAACCTTTCGTCAATATATCGGTACTCATTTTTCTATAAAAAAAAAAACAATGACCACCATAGAACTCTGAGAACACAAGTATTAATTTATTCATTTTACTAAACTTAGAATGAATAATACATCCTCGAAGCTTATACTCAAAAGTATGCTTTCATAATTTAATGGAGAAAAAAGCTACATTCATATTATTTAATTAATTTTAAGAATATATATTACAACCATAATTTCTATACTCACCAACACGTTTTTATACATTAATGGATTAAAATACTACAACTATATCACTCAATTTCAAGAGTAAAATCTATAGCCCTAAATACTTAGAAAAACAACTTAGAAGTTGTAGTTTTACCTTTATGTCTCTAAATTGTTCATGTAGAGACAAATGTTTATTACTTAAATTTCAAGTTACAACGTAAAGGGAGAGAACAAAATGGATGCAAACATGACCTATTGTAGTAATGTTTCACCAAATAAGATATGATTGTTAAAAAAAAACTAGCAAATTTTCAATGAAAAGAATACCAATGCTTGTTTGTTTTATTGTATTACCAAATTTTAATGTGTTTTACCATTTTTGATTCCAAATCACACCTTGGTGTTCGTTTGTGGAGCCTAATTATTTTCTTAAGTTAGAGGATTATTTCAGCCCTGTTTGGATCCCAGTAACTGAGGAGGGAATGTGGGGGGATCCCCCCCCGCAATTATTGTCATCATGGGGATCTAGGAGGGGGGAGGGGGTCAATGACACCTTTTGGAGGCCCCACTAGTGGGGGTATATGGGAAATTCCCTTGAAGATAATTTTTTGGAAAACTTGCCTTGTAAAATGTTGTAATTTTGCAGTCAATTTGGACTATTCATCATTAGGTTATAGATTTGACAGTAGAGATTATGTTTGTGTAACTATTTCCTAGAAGAAAACCCTCTTTTTAAATAGGGAATTCTATTATAGTTGTGTAGTATGTGAGAGAGAGAGACTATGAGAGAGTGAAGAGGAGGTTGGGTCGAATGTGTTGCAGGTTGTATCCCTTCATTTTGATGGACAAAGTAAAAGAAAGGACTACTTGTTTCTTCATGGATGTAGCTCATATTAGGTGAACCACATATATTGGTGTCTCTCTTGCAATGGTCTCTTATCTGTTTCATTTATGCATTTATTTTATTTTATTTCTCTATGAGCCAATTTTATTACACTTGGAAGTTTCAATCCACTTCCCCATGTTTAATATCAACCTCTTACAAGCAAGAAATAATTAAAAATAACTAGAATTGATTTAATTTCTAGTAAACCAATAGTAGTCTCGATTTTAGGGCTCTGTTGTAGGTTGGAGAATAAATTTTCCAAGGTCATCTATATGAAATTATGATTGACTAGAGAAATTTAAAATACCATTAGTAGTGAGATGTACTTACTAGGAAAGTGTTTCTAACACAAGAATCAAGCACTAGGTTAATTCATTTCAAGTGTTGAGATTCTCCCCTCATAGTTGGCGGTGGGAAGATGCATAATAGAAATTCTAGTTAAACTGCCATGTTATTTAGAGTGACACCTCTTCTCTAGTGTCCCCTCCCCTCCCCTCTACTTACAGAGAGAGAGGACGCAACTCAACATAAAACATAAATGCATTGAAGATAAAAATACATATGCATATAAACAATGAAATAATATACAGTGGAAGCAAAATGCATTTCATTCAAGCATTCAATAATGTTCATTAACAAATACAGTTGCAGAAATTAAATACATAGAGAATACTTATCTTGAGAATAAGTGGTCTTGCAACTGGCTATGTTGCTGTAATGTTCCACCCAACCATAGGCCAGTGTGCTCATCAATCTCTCAGCGCCACTGCCACCCTCGAGATGGGCATGATTTCCACAAGGAACTAGGGAACAACAGGCCCACGCATAGCCAAAACATATCAAAACTCAGCCAAGCCAATCTACAGTTGGGTTTATCAAGCTGCTAAGGTAGTGGAAAGGTAGAATTTCTAAGCTAGTGAGCTCAACCACAGAGCTATGGACACCTACACCAGATCTATCTAGCTTGGCATCCACAATACCTACACACCCAACACAAGGAAGTATTACCTTCACTGCTAAAAAGTCCCTCAGGACATACCTTCCCTTCCATTGCTCTTCAGGGTGTGCATAGAATATTTTCCAGCCCCTCTTGATATGTCTGTGAGGTTCATCTCTTCACTAGGTTTATCAAGCCAATTCTGGGCCTCTTCCACTCCTAACTAGTTTATACCAAAACAAGGGTGTACATAACTTAAAAAATAAAGTTCCGGGCATGAAGGAAAAATGTCATGGGGACCAAAAACAAAAATGGTAATGGGGAGATCAACCCTGGGCGAGAAATTCATTTTCAGAAACGTTCTTGGGCACTACAAGGGAAAAAATGACCTCCCCAAACCCCCAAATCGTGAATATCTTCTGCACATTCACTCAGCAATACAAAAATGGGGTTTCCCAACCATGGAAATGAAGGAAAACAACAGAAAAATGTGAAGGGAAATTCCCAGGTAGCTCCAGCTGCGTGATAGAGCAAAACATATGGGTGAATAATGGCTTGGGCATGCATTTCTGGGTATTTACTTTCCCAATAAGTCAAAAACATGTTTTTAAAAAATGATGGCTTGGCCCCATACGAATTTGACTGCCATACTATTCCAATCCTAAGGCATTAACTACCTCAACCAATTTCTGGAAGAAATATATGATTGGGCACAAAAGACAAAATGGGTAGTTGACAACTTTATGGGTTCTCACATTGATATTTGGATTTACCTTATTGGATCAAGGGTTTGAATATTTCCCTCCCTATTCCTTGTGAAATCATGCCCTCATCTCTTTTGTTTCATTGACATAGCTAGTTGTGGGTATTTTCATTAAATTGCATATTTACATGATGTCCAAAATATATTATGCTTGGCTAGCACGATAATCATATGCATCGTTTTTAATTGCCGATATGTGAAATGCTAAATCAATGGTGGGGCCTTGGCATTTATCTCCTCACCATGATTTAATAACGATATTTACATCATATACATTTTTAATGCAAATGGGGTCAAAATTGGGATATTCAACTAGAGTTTCAATCATAAGCCAATGCATGTCCCTACCCAATGCAAAATATTGACCCATGACTTGTAATACCCCATTTTGAATCCATAATGTAATCTTATATATATTGAGGTAAAGGTTATAATCCATAAACAAATGGTCCAGGGTGACCAAGATAGTGTAAATATGTACATTTTGATATTAATATAATCTCTTACGGCTATAGAGGAAGAAGGATGAAGAAGAGATGGGGGGGCTTACGATTCCATAAGTGGGGAGGCACTAGTGGGATAAGGGAAAATGACCCTAGAGGGATTTAACTTATTACCTTACCATCAGCAAATTAGCCAAATATCATAAACCATGATTCAGAGACATGCTTTTATTAAGTATTATTAAATTATTTTAAGAGGTCATTAAGAGGGGGAAAGCCATGCATATAAAAAGGTAGAATTTAGATTGTGAGTGGTTTTGTTCCTTAATTTATTCAATTCCAATCATTTGAATTCCATTATTATTGATTTTGTCCTTCACCCATAACTAATAGAGACTGATACATATGAAAGAGAAATAGAGGCAGTGTTGGATCCTTTATTTTTGGAAATGAGCATAGAAGGTGGAAAATGAAACTATTGTGAAAGGAATCATGGGGTAAAGGCGTGTGAGTTGTAGAAAGACTCTAATAGCTACAACCATTTTGGATTGGCCCCTACAAGTATATAAGGAAGAAGGATGCAAATTGAAAAAGAAGACTAGAAGTGAAGAGAGAGTGATCGAAGCAGAAGAAGAATATTACAAGAAAGAAGACATAGCAATTGTAATAACTGATGTATCTGAGTTTTGGGTTTTAGTTCTCTATTTTGTATGATACTGTTATGGGTGATTCCATGGTTTCTATAAGGCCATGGAGCCATGATTTGAATGTGATGGATATTATTGATAATAATAATAAATGATTTTTGGTCCCCTCAAATTTCCGTGTATCTATTTACTATCCAATGAATTGATTGTCTAATATTGATTTAACATATATGGACACCTATTTTTATGACATTTGGAGCTATTTTGGCCCTCATTCAAGGATGGTCAAACAAAAGTTGAAAAGATGCACTTTTGTTGACTTTTTCAGAAGTGAAATTTAAAAGTGGATTTAGGTACCCATTTTAATAAACAAGTGTAAACGCTAACGTTCATGACATTCTGAGCTATTTCACTCTCTTTAAGTGCAACCTTAGCACAATATAGTTTCTCTTTTGACGAATTTCTTAGAATTGAAATATGATCATAGATTTAGATGCCCATTTGGTAGATAAGAGTGCATGCCAAATTTAGTGATGTTCAGAGCTCTTTTTCCCTCCTTTAAGCCAATTTAGCAAAACTGCATGACAGAGTTTGACTTTTGACCAAATTGCTAGAATTGAAATTTGATCATAGATTTGGATGCCCGTTTGATATACAAACGTGCATGCCAAATTTTTCAATGTTTTGGGAAATTTGGACCCACTTTAAGCCGAAATATTGCGAAAATGCACGACGAAGTTTCACGTTTGACAATTTTCTCGCAATTGAAATTTGATCATAGATTTGGATGCCCATTTGATAAACAAGCGTGCACTCCAGCTTTTGATACGTTTCGAGTTATTTTCACCCCCTTTAACCTCATCCGTTACAAAATTGCACGACGAAGTTTCACTTTTAACAAATTTCTCGAAATTAAAATTTGATCATATCTTTTGATGCGCATTTGGATGATAAGTTACACGCCAACTTTCATGATGTTCAGAGTTATTTTCAACTCCTTTAAGCCAAACCTTAGTGAAATAGAATGACGGAGTTTCACTTTTGACCAAATTCTTGGAGTTGAAATTTGATCCTAGATTTGGATGCATGTTTGATATAAAAACGTGCACACCAAGTTTTGCAATGTTTCGAGCTATTTGGACTCCTTTGAGCTTACTCTAGTGAAAATGCATGACGAAGTTTCACTTCTGACCAATTTCCTCGAATTGAAATTTGATCATAGATTTGGATACCCATTTGATAGAGAAGCGTGCACTCCAACTTTCATGACACCCTGAGCTATTTTCACCCCCTTTAACCCCAACCTTGGTGAAACCGCACAATGGAGTTTCACTTTTAACCAATTTCTTAGAATTAAAATTTAATCATAGATTTAAATGTGCATTTGGAAGATAAGAGTGCATGCCAACTTTCACGATGTTAAGAGCTATTTTTGACATCTTTAAGCCAAACCCTAACAAAACTACATGATGGAGTCTCAGCTTTGACCAATTTCTCAGAATTGAAACTTGATCATAGGTTTGGATGCATATTGCATAGACAAGTACACCAACGTTCATGATGTTTCGAGCTATTTTGACCACCTTCAAGCCCAACCCTGTCGAAACTGCACGACAGAGTTTCACTTTTGAGCAGTTTCTTAGAATTTAAACTTGATGATAAATTTGGACGCCCATTTGATGAACAAGTGTGCATGAAAATTTTTGAGACATTCCAAAATATTTGCACCCCATTTAAGACCAACCTTAGCAAAACCGCACAACGGAGTTTCACGTTTGACTAATTTCTCAAAATTAAAATTTAATCGTAGATTTATAGGTGCATTTGGTAGATAAGAGTGCATGCTAACTTTCATGATTTTCGGAGCTATTTTGGCTTTCTTGTAATTGAAATTTGAAAGAGAATTTAGGTACCCATTTGAGAGATAACCATGCATACAAACTTTCAGGGGATTTCGAGCTATTTTGGACCTTAGGCAAACTTGGTGAAATCAAGGCCTAAAAGGTTGCATTTATTTCCAATTTCTCAAAGCCATTTTGCCCTCCTTTAAGCCAAACCTTAGTGAAATCGAATGATGGAGTTTCACTTTTGACCAAATTCTCGGAGTTGAAATTTGATCATAGATTTGGATGCCCATTTGATACAAAAACATGCGTGCCAACTTTTGCAATGGTCTGAGCTATTTGGACCCCTTCAAGCCCAACTCTAGTGAAAATGAATGACGGAGTTTCACTTCTGACTAATTTCTTAGAATTGAAATTTGATCATAGATTTGGATGCCCGTTTGATAGATTATTGTGCACTCCAACTTTCACAACATTTGAGTTATTTTCACCGCCTTTAACCCAAATCTTAGTGAAATCGCATGACAAAGTTTCACTCTTGACCAATTTCTCGGAATTAAAATTTGATAATAGATTTAGATGCACATTTTGAAGATAAGAGGTCACGGCAACTTTCATGATGTTCAAAGTTATTTTTGACTCCTTTAAGCGAAACCCTAACAAAACTGCACGATGGAGTTTCACTTTTGACCAACTTCTAAGAATTGAAACTTGATCATAGATTTGGATGCCCATTAGATAAACAAGCATGCAAGCCAACTTCGCAACCAGTGATGATTTTAAGGAACCATACTAATTTAAAAGTGTATAAATGTTGGCAAATATTACCAATTCTTAAAACGCTAACTATAAAATGATTGGCGATATTTTTTAAAAAATATTTTAATTTCCAAGGATTTTATATCGTTTATATAATAATTTGGCGATTTTTAGGGTGAAAAAAGTTTACCCTATCAAAATTGGGCAAAATAGGGCTTCAAAAAATGCAAAATGGCGAATCTTTTTTGGGAGAAAAACATGGAAAAATAGCCCACTGGGCTAAAATTCGCCCCTAAAATTATCCCTGTTCGCAACGTTCCAAGCTATTTTGACCACCTTTAAGCACAACCCTAGCGAAAACGCATGACGAAGTTTCACTTTTGAGCAGTTTCTTATAATTGAATATTGATCATAGATTTGAATGGCCATTTGATAGAGAAGTGTGTACTCCAAATTTCGAGATGTTCCAAAATATTTCACACCCTTTAATCCCAACCTCAGCAAAACCATACAACAGAGTTTCACTTTTGACTAATTTCACAGAATTAAAATTTGATCATAGATTTATCTTAGCATTTGGTAGATAACAATGCACACCAACTTTCACGATGTTCGAAGTTATTTTGGTCGTTATTCAAGGTTGGTCAAGCAAAGGTCTAAGAGATGCTATTTTTCTGACTTTCTTGTAATTGAAATTTGAAAGAGAACTTAGGTACCCATTTCAGAGATAACCATGCATACACACTTTTAGGGGATTTCGAGCGATTTTGGACCTTGGTCAAACTTGGTCAAACCAAGGCCTAAAAGTCCAATTTTTTAGAAATCAAATTTAAAAGTAGATTTAGATACCCATTTAAGAGGCACACATATTTTTGTGAATCTTGAGTTATTTTGAGCACCTTCAAGCCCAACCCTGTCGAAACTGCACGACGGAGTTTCACTTTTGAGCAGTTTCTTAGAATTTAAATTTGATCATAAATTTGGATGCCCATTTGATGAACAAGTGTGCAAGCAAACTTTTGAGACATTCCAAAATATTTTTACCCCCTTTAAGCCCAACCTTAGCAAAACCGCACAACAGAGTTTCACGTTTGACTAATTTCTCAAAATTAAAATTTAATCGTAGATTTGTCGGTGCATTTGGTAGATAAGAGTGCATGCTAACTTTCATGATTTTCGGAGCTATTTTGGTCATTATTCAAGGTTGGTCAAGTAAAAGGTCTAAGATATGTTATTTTTTGGCTTTCTTGTAATTGAAATTTGAAAGAGAATTTAGGTACCCATTTGAGAGATAACCATGCATACAAACTTTCAGGGGATTTGAGTTATTTTGGACCTTAGGGAAACTTGGTGAAACCAAGGCCTAAAAGGTTGCATTTGTTTCCAATTTCTCAGAGCCATTTTCCCCTCCTTTAAGCCAAAACTTAGTGAAATCAAATGATGGAGTTTCACTTTTGACCCAATTCTCAGAGTTGAAATTTGATCATAGATTTGGATGCCTGTTTGATATAAAAATGTGCACACCAACTTTTGTAATGGTCCAAGCTATTTGGACCCCTTCGAGCCCAACTCTAGCAAAAATGCATGACGAAGTTTCACTTCTGACCAATTTCTTAGAATTGAAATTTGATCATAGATTCGGATGCCCGTTGGATAGATAATTGTGCACTCCAACTTTCGCGATGTTTTGAGCTATTTTCACCACCTTTAGCCCCAATCTTAGCGAAACCACATGATGGAATTTCACTCTTGACCAATTTCTCAGAGTTAAAATTTGATCATAGATTTAGATGCGCATTTGGAAGATAAGAGTGCACCACAACTTTCATGATGTTCAGAGTTATTTTCGACTCCTTTAAGCCAAACCCTAACAAAACTGCACGATGGAGTTTCCCTTTTGACCAACTTCTAAGAATGGAAACTTGATCATAGATTTGGATTCCCATTAGATAAACAAGCATGCAAGCCAACTTTCGCAATGTTCCAAGCTATTTTGACCACCTTTAAGCCCAACCCTAGCGAAAACACATGACGAAGTTTCACTTTTGAGCAGTTTATTATAATTGAATTTTGATCATAGATTTGAATGTCCATTTGATAGACAAGCATGCACGCCAAATTTCGAGACGTTCCAAAATATTTCACACCCTTCAATCCCAACCTTAGCAAAACCATACAACAGAGTTTCACTTTTGACTAATTTCTCAAAATTAAAATTTGATCGTAGATTTATCTTAGCATTTGGTAGATAACAATGCACACCAACTTTCACGATGTTCGAAGTTATTTTGGTCGTTATTCATGGTTAGTCAAGCAAAGGTCTAAGAGATGCTATTTTTCTGACTTTCTTGTAATTGAAGTTTGAAAGAGAACTTAGGTACCCATTTCAGAGATAACCATGCATACACACTTTTAGGGGATTTCGAGTGATTTTGAACATTGGTCAAACTTGGTCAAACCAAGGCCTAAAAGTCCAATTTTTTAGATATCAAATTTATAAGTAGATTTAGATACCCATTTAAGAGGTACACATATTTTTACAAATTTTGAGTTATTTCGGCACTTGGTTAAGGTTGGTCAAACCAATTTCTAAGAAATGGAATTTTCTTGACATTCTAGAAATTGAAATTTGAAACTGTATTTAGGTACCTATTAGAGAGATAATCCCTACATGTAGATTTTTTTGGGATTGCAAGCCATTTTGGACCTCAGTCAAACTTCGTCAAACCAAAGCCTAAAACGTTGCATTTTTTCCATTTTCTGAAAATTCGAATTTTAAAATAGATTTAGATACCCATTTCAAAGATAGGAACGGACACCTATTTTTATGAGATTTGGAGCTATTTTGGCCCTCATTCAAGGATGGTCAAACAAAAGTTGAAAAGATGCACTTTTGTGGACTATTTCAGAAGTGAAATTTGAAAGTCAATTTAGGTACCCATTTCAATAAACAAGCGTACACGCTAACTTTCACGAAGTTCCGAGCTATTTCACTCTAAGTGCAACCTTAGCATGATAAAGTTTCTCTTTTGACCAATTTCTTGGAATTGAAATATGATCATAGATTTAAATGCCCATTTGGTAGATAAGAGTGCATGCCAAATTTAGTGATGTTTAGAGCTCTTTTTCCCTCCGTTAAGCCAAATCTTAGCGAAACCACATTATGGAGTTTCACTTTTGACCAAATTCCCAGAATTGAAATTTGAGCATAGAGTTGGATGCCCGTTTGATATACAAGCATGCACGCCAAATTTTGCAATGTTTCGAGCTATTTGGACCCACTTTAAGCCTAACTCTAGCGAAAATGCATGACGAAGTTTCACTTTTGAGAATTTTCTCACAATTGAAATTTGATCATAGATTTGGATGCCCATTTGATAGACAAGCGTGCACTCCAACTTTCACGACGTTTCAAGCTATTTTCAGCCCCTTTAACCCCAACCTTTGCGAAACTGCATGACGGACTTTCACCGTTTAGAAATTTCTCGGAATTAAAATTTGATCATATCTTTTGATGCCAACTTTCATGATGTTCAGAGTTATTTTCATCTCCTTTAAGCCAAACCCTAACAAAACTGTAAGATGGAGTTTCACTTTTGATGTAGTTCTTAGAATGGAAACTTGATCATAGATTTGGATGCCCATTATATAAACAATCATGCACACCAAATTTTGCAACGTTCTAAGCTATTATTTTGACGCCTGTTAAGCCCAACTGTAGTGAAACCGCACGCCAAAGTTTCACTTTTGAGCAGTTTCTCAGAATTGAAATTTGCTCATAGATTTGGATGTCCATTTGATAGACAAGCTTGCACATGAACTTTCACGACATTGCGAAATATTTTCACCCGCTTTAAGCCCAACCTTAGCAAAACAACACAAGGGAGTTTCACTTTTGACCAATTTCTCAGAATTAAAATTTGATCGTAGATGTATCTGTGCATTTGGTAGATAAGAGTGGATGCCAACTTTCACGATGTTCGAAGCTATTTTGGTCGTTATTCAAGGTTGGTCAAGCAAAGGTCTAAGAGATCATATTTTTCCGACTTTCTCATAATTGAAATTTGAAAGAGAATTTAGATACGCATTTGAGAGATAACCATGCATACAAACTCTGAGGGGATTTCAAGCTATTTTGGACCTTAGTCAAACTTGGTCTAACCAAGGCCTAAAAGCTTCCATTTTTTTCCAATTTCTTAGAAATCAAATATAAAAGTAGATTTAGATACCCATTTAAGAGATAAGTGCGCACAGATATTTTTGTGAGATTGTGGGTTATTTCAGCCCTTAGTTAAGGTTGGTCAAACGAGTTTCTAAGAAATGCACTTTTCTTGACTTTCTCGAAATTGAAATTTCAAACTGTGTTTAGGTATCCATTTGGTAGATAAAGCATACATGTATATATTTGGGGAGTAGAAGCCATTTTGGACATCGGTCAAACTTCGTCAAACCAAGGCCTAAAACATTGCATTATTTCCAATTTCTCAAAATTCAAATTTTAAAGTAGATTTAGATACCCATTTCAAATATAGGCATTGACAACTATTTTTATGAGATTTGAAGCTATTTTGGCCCATAATCAAGGATGGTCAAACCAAGGTTGAAAATATGCACTTTTGTCGACTTTTTCAGAATTGAAATTTGAAAGTGGATTTAGGTACCCATTTAAATAAACAAGTGTACACGCCAACTTTCATAACGTTTGAGCTATTTTCAATCCCTTTAAGTGAAACCTTAGTGAAAGCGTCGATATTCCCATTTGGTAGATAAGCGTGCACACATATTTTTGCGAGATTTCTTGTTAGATAAGAGTGCATGAAAAATTTCGTGATGTCCAGAGCTATTTTCCCATCCTTTAAGCCAAACCTTAGTGAAATCAAATGATGGAGTTTCACTTTTAACCAAATTCTCGGAGTTGAAATTTGATCATAGATTTGAATTCCCATTTGATATAAAAGCGTGCACGCCAACTTTTGCAATGTTCTGAGCTATTTGGATCCCTTTGAGCCCAACTCTAGCGAAAATGCATGACAAAGTTTCACTTCTGACTGATTTCTCGGAATTGAAATTTGATCATAGATTTGGATGCCCATTTGATAGAGAAGTGTGCACTCCAACTTTCGTGACACAACGAGTTATTTTCACCCGCTTTAACCCCAACCTTCACAAAACCACACAACAGAGTTTCACTTTTAACCAATTTCTTGGAATTAAAATTTAATCATAGATTTAATTGCGCATTTGGAAGATAAGAATACATGCCAACTTTCATGATGTTGACAGCTATTTTTGGCATCTTTAAGCCAAACCCTAACAAAACTGCACGATGGAGTCTCCAGTTTGACAAAATTCTCAGAATTGAAACTTGATCATAGGTTTGGATGCATATTGGATAGACAAGCATGCACGCCAACTTTCACAACATTTTGAGCTATTTTTACCCCCTTTAAGCCCAACCTTGTCGAAACCGCACGACGAAGTTTCACTTTCGAGCAGTTTCTTAGAATTTAAATTTGATCATAAATTTGGATGCCCATTTGATGAAAAATCATGCATGCAAAATTTTGAGACATTCCAAAATATTTTCACCCCCTTTAAGCCCAACTGTAGCAAAACTGCACAACGAAGTTTCACGTTTGACTAATTTCTAAAAATTAAAATTTAATTGTAGATTTATCGGTGCATTTGGTAGATAAGAGTGCATGTTAACTTTCATGATGTTCGGAGCTATTTTGGTCGTTATTCAAGGTTGGTTAAGTAAAGGTCTAAGAGATGTTATTTTTTCGGCTTTCTTGTAATTGAAACAGAATTTAGGTACCCATTTGAGAGATAACCATGCATAAAAAATTTCAGGGGATTTCGAGCTATTTTGGACCTTAGGAAAACTTAGTGAAACCAAGGCTTAAAAGGTTGCATTTGTTTCCAATTTCTTAGAGCCATTTTCCCCTCCTTTAAGCCAAACCTTAGTGAAATTAAATGATGGAGTTTCACTTTTGACCAAATTCTCAGAGTTGAAATTTGATCATAGATTTGGATGCCTGTTTGATACAAAAATGTGCACACCAACTATTGCAATGGTTCGAGCTATCTGGACGCCTTAGAGCCCAACTCTAGCGAAAATGCATGACGAAGTTTCACTTCTGACCAATTTCTCAGAATTGAAATTTGATCATAGATTTGGATGCCCGTTTAATAGATAACCGTGTACTCCAACTTTCATGACATTTTGAGCTATTTTCACCCCCTTTAACCCCAATCTTAGAGAAACTGCATGACGAAGTTTCACTCTTTTGGAAGAAAAGAGTGTATGCCATCTTTCATTATGTTCAGAGTTATTTTCGATTCCTTTAAACCAAACCCTAACAAAACCGCACGATGGAGTTTCACTTTTGACGAAATTTTAGTAATTGAAAATTGATCATAGATTTGGATGCCCATGAGATAAACAAGTATGCACGCCATCCTTCGCAACGTTCCAAGCTATTTTGACCACCTTCAAGCGCAACCCTGGTGAAAACGCGTGACAAAGTTTCACTTTTGAGCAGTTTCTTATAATTGAAATTTCATCATAGATTTGAATTCCCATTTGATAGACAAGCATGCATGCAAAATTTCAAGATGTTACAAAATATTTTACCCCCTTTAATCCCAACTTCAACAAAACCATACAACAGAGTTTCACTTTTGACTAATTTCTCAGAATTAAAATTTGATCGTAGATTTATCTTAGCATTTGGTAGATAACAGTGCACAACAACTTTCACAATGTTCAAAGTTATTTTGGTCGTTATTCAAGGTTGGTCAAGCAAAGGTCTAAGAGATGCTATTTTTCTGACTTTCTTGTAATTGAAATTTGAAAGAGAATTTAGGTACCCATTTGAGAGATAACCATGCATACACTACTTTCAGGGGATTTCGAGCTATTTTGGACCTTGGTCAAACTTGGTCAAACCAAGGCCTAAAAGTCTAATTTCTTGGAAATCAAATTTAAAAGTAGATTTAGATACCCATTTAAGAGGCACACATATTTTTGCAAATTTTGAGTTATTTCGACACTTAGTTAAGGTTGGTCAAACCAAGTTCTAAGAAATGCACTTTTCTTGACTTTCTCAAAATTGAAATTTGAAACTCTATTTAGGTACCCATTTGAGAGATAATCCCTACATGTAGAGTTTTTGGGGATTGCGAGCCATTTTGGACCTCGGTCAAACTTGGTCAAACCAAGGCCTAAAACGTTGCATTTTTTCCATTTTTTGAAAATTCAAATTTTAAAGTAGATTAGGATACCCATTTCAAAGATAGGCATGGGAACCTATTGTGATGAGATTTGGACCTATTTTGGCCCTCATTCAAGGATGGTCAAACAAAAGTTGAAAAGATGCACTTTTGTGGACTTTTTCAGAAGTGAAAATTGAAAGTGGATTTAGGGTTTCAATAAACAAGTGTACACGCTAACTTTCACGACCTTCCGAGCTATTTCACTCCCTTTAAATGCAACCTTAGCATGATAAAGTTTCTCTTTTGACCAATTTCATAGAATTGAAATATGATCATAGACTTAGATGCCCATTTGGTAGATAAGAGTGCATTCCAAATTTAGTGATGTTTAGAGCTCTTTTTCCCTCCTTTAAAACAAACCTTAACGAAACCGCATGAGGAAGTTTCACTTTTGACCAAAATCCCAAAATTGAAATTTGATCATATATTTGGATGCCCATTTGATACACAAGTGTGCATGCCAAATTTTGTAATGTTTCGAGCTATTTGGACCCGCTTTAAGTCGAATTCTAGCGAAAATGCACAACGAAGTTTCACTTTTCATAATTTTCTCTCAATTGAAATTTTGTCATAGATTTGGATGCCCATTTGATAGACAAGCATGCACTCCATCTTTCATGACATTCCAAGCTATTTTCACCCCCTTTAACCCCAACCTTTGCAAAAACCGCATGACGGAGTTTCACTTTTTACAAATTTCTCAGAATTAAAATTTGATCATATCTTTTGATGCGCATTTGGATGATAAGTGTGCATGCCAACTTTCATGATGTTCAGATTTCTTTTCAGTTCCTTTAAGCCAAACCCTAACAAAACTGTATGATGGAGTTTCACTTTTAGGCCCAACCGTAGTGAAACCGCACGACAGAGTTTCACTTTTGAGCAGTTTCTCAGAATTGAAATTTGCTCCTAGATTTGGATGCCCATTTGATAGACAAGCTTGCACATGAACTTTCACAACGTTGCAAAATATTTTCACCCGCTTTAAGCCCAACCTTGGAAAAAAAACACAACGGAGTTTCACTATTGACCAATTTCTCAGAATTAAAATTTGATCATAGATTTATCTGCCCATTTGGTAGATAAGAGTGCATGCCAACTCTCACGATGTTCGGATCTATTTTGGACGTTATTCAAGGCTGGTCAAGCAAAGGTCTAAGAGATCATATTTTTTTGACTTTCTCATAATTGAAATTTGAAAGAGAATTTAGATACCCATTTGAGAGATAACCATGCATACAAACTCTGAAGGGATTTTGAGCTATTTTGGACCTTAGTCAAACTTGGTCAAACCAAGGCTTGAAAGCTTGCACTTTCTTCCAATTTATTAGAAATCAAATGTAAAAGTATATTTAGATACCCATTTAAGAGATAAGCATGCACACATATTTTTCTGAGATTTTAGGTTATTTTAGCCCTTAGTTAAGGTTGGTCAAACAAAGTTCTAAGAAATGCACTTTTCTTGACTTTCTCGAAATTGAAATTTGAAACTATATTTAGGTATCCATTTGGTAGATAAAGCATACATGTATATTTTTTGGGGATTGCGAGCCATTTTGGACATCGGTCAAACTTTGTCAAACCATGGCCTAAAACGTTGCATTATTTCTAGTTTTTCAAAATTAAAATTTTAAAGTAGATTTAGATACCCATTTCAAATATAGGCATTAACACCTATTTTTATGAGATTTGGAGCTATTTGGGCCCTTAATCAAGGATGGTCAAACCAAGGTTGAAAACATGCACTTTTGTCTACTTTTTCAAAAGTAAAATTTGAAAGTGGATTTAGGTACCGATTTCAACAAACAAGCGTACACGCTAACTTTCGCAACGTTTCGAGCTATTTTACTCCCTTTAAGTGCAACCTTAGCGAAAGCACCGATATGCCCATTTGGTAGATAAGAGTGCACATGTATTTTTGCGATATTTCTAGTTAGATAAGAGTGCATGAAAAATTTCATGATGTTCAAAGCTATTTTCCCCTCATTTAAGCCAAACCTTAGCGAAATCGAATGATGGAGTTTCAATTTTGAACAAATTCTCGGAGTTGAAATTTGATCATAGATTTGGATGCCTGTTTGATATAAAAGCATGCACACCAACTTTTGTAATGTTTCGAGCTATTTGGACCCATTTGAGCCCAAATCTAGTGAAAATGCACGACGGAGTTTCACTTCTGACTAATTTCTTAGAATTGAAATTTGAACATAGATTTGGATGCCCATTTGATAAAGAAGTGTGCACTCCAACTTTCGCGACACAACGAGCTATTTTCAAACCCTTTAACCCCAACCTTGGTGAAATTGCACAACGGAGTTTTACTTTTAACCAATTTCTTGGAATTAAAATTTAATCATAGATTTAAATGCGCATTTGGAAGATAAGTGTACATGCGACCTTTCATGATGTTGAGAGCTATTTTTGGCATCTTTAAGCCAAACCATAACAAAACTGCACGATGGAGTCTCAGGTTTGACAAAATTGTCAGAATTGAAACTTGATCATAGGTTTGGTTGCATATTGGATAGACAAGCCTGCACGCCAACTTTCGCGACGTTTCGAGCTATTTTGACCACCTTTAAGCCCAACCCTACTGCAACCACATGACGGAGTTTCGCTTTCGAGCAGTTTCTTAGAATTTAAATTTGATCATAAATTTGGATGCCCATTTGATGAACAAGTGTGCATGTAAACTTTTGAGACATTCCAAAATATTTTCACCCCCTTTAAGCCCAACCCCAGCAAAACCGCACAACAGACTTTTGCTTTTGACTAATTTCTCAAAATTAAAATTTGAAATTGATATTAACTGAAATTGAAATTTGAAAGAGAATTTAGGTACCCATTTGAGAGATAACCATGCATTAAAACTTTCAGGGTATTTCGAATTATTTTGGACCTTAGAAAAACTTGGTGAAACCAAGGCCTAAAAGGTTGCATTTTCTTCCAATTTCTCAGAGCCATTTTCCCCTCTTTTAAGCTACACCTTAGCGAAATCAAATGATGGAGTTTCACTTTTGACCAAATTCTCGAAGTTGAAATTTGATAGATTTGGATGCCCGTTTGATATAAAAATGTGCATGCCAACTTTTGCGATAGTCTGAGCTATTTGGACCCCTTCGAGCCTGACTCTAGCGAAAATGCATGACGGAGTTTCACTTCTAACCAATCTCTCAGAATTGAAATTTGATCATAGATTTGGATTCCCGTTTGATAGATAACTGTGCACTCCAACTTTCGCGACGTTTTGAGCTATTTTCACCCCCTTTAACCCCAATCTTAGTGAAACCGCATGACAGAGTTTCACTCTTGACCAATTTCTCAAAATTAAGATTTGATCATAGATTTAGATGCGCATTTTGAAGATAAGAGTGCACACCAACTTTCATGATGTTTAGAGTTATTTTTGACTCCTTTAAGCCAAACCCTAATAAAACTACACGATAGAGTTTCGCTTTCCACAAACTTCTAAGAATTGAAACTTGATCATTGGTTTGGATGCCCATTAGATAAACAAGCATGCACACCAAATTTCGTAACGTCCCAAGCTAGTTTGACCACCTTTTAAGGCCAACCCTAGCGAAAACGCATGACGAAGTTTCACTTTTGAGAAGTTTCTTATAATGGAAATTTGATCATAGATTTGAATGCCCATTTGATAGACAAGCGTGCAAGCAAAATTTTGAGACGTTCCAAAATATTTCACCCCCTTTGTTCCAAAATAAACAAGCGTACACGCTAACGTTCACAACCTTCTGAGCTATTTCACTCCCTTTAAGTGCAACCTTAGCATGAGAAAGTTTCTCTTTTGACCAATTTCTTAGAATTCAAATATGATCATATATTTAGATGCCCATTTTGGTAGATAAGAGTGGATGCCAAATTTAGTGATGTTCAGAGCTCTTTTTCTCTCCTTTAAGCGAAACCACATGACAGAGTTTCACTTTTGACCAAATTGCCAGAATTGAAATTTGATCATAGATTTGGATGCCCGTTGATATACAAGCATGCACGCCAAATTTTGCAATGTTTCGAGCTATTTGGACCTACTTTAAGCCGAAATATTGCGAAAATGCACGACAAAGTTTCACGTTTGACAATTTTCTCACAATTGAAATTTGATCATAGATTTGGATGCCCATTTGATAGACAAGCGTGCACTCCACATTTCATGAAGTTTCGAGTTATTTTCACCCCTTTAACCCCAACCTTTGCAAAACCGCACGACGGAGTTTCACTTTTAACAAATTTCTCAGAATTAAAATTTGATCATATATTTTGATGTGCATTTGGATGATAAGTTGCACGTCAACTTTCACGATGTTCAGAGTTATTTTCAGCTCCTTTAAGCCAAACCTTAGTGAAATCGAATGATGGAGTTTCACTTTTGACCAAATTCTTGGATTTGAAATTTGATCATAGATTTGGATACCTGTTTTATATAAAAATGTGCACACCAAGTTTTACAATGTTTCGAGCTATTTGGACCCCTTTGAGCTTACTCTAGAGAAAATGCATGATGGAGTTTCACTTCTGACCAATTTCCTGGAATTGAAATTTGATCATAGATTTGGATACCCATTTGATAGAGAAGCATGCACTCCAACTTTCATGACACCACGAGCTATTTTCACCCCCTTTAACCCCAACCTTGGCTTCCGTACAACGGAGTTTCACTTTTAACCAATTTCTTGGAATTAAAATTTAATCATAGATTTAAATGTGCATTTGGAAGATAAGAGTGCATGCCAAATTCATGATGTTAAAATCTATTTTCGGCATCTTTAAGCCAAACCCTAACAAAACTGCATGATGGAGTCTCAACTTTGACGAAATTCTCAGAATTGAAACTTGATCATAGGTTTGGATGCATATTGGATAGACAAGCATGCACACCAACGTTTGTGATGTTCCGAGCTATTTTGACCACCTTTAAACCCAACCCTGTCAAAACTGCACGACGGAGTTTCACTTTTGAGCAGTTTCCTAGAATTTAAATTTGATCATAAATTTCGTGCCCATTTGATGAACAAGCATGCATGCAAACTTTTGAGACATTCCAAAATATTTGCACCCCCTTTAAGCCCAACCTTAGCAAAACCGCACAACAGAGTTTCACGTTTGACTAATTTCTCAAAATTAAAATTTAATCGTAGATTTATTGGTGCATTTGGTAGATAATAGTGGCATGCAAACTTTCATGATGTTTGGAGCTATTTTGGTCATTATTCAAGGTTGGTCAAGTAAAGGTCTAAGAGATGTTATTTTTTGGATTTCTTGTAATTGAAATTTGAAAGAGAATTTAGGTACCCATTTGAGAGATAACCATGCATACACTTTCAGGGGGTTTTGAGCTATTTTGGACCTTAGGAAAACTTGGTGAAACCAAGGCCTAAAAGGTTGCAATTGTTTCCAATTTCTCACAGCCATTTTCCCCTAGGTTAAGCCAAACCTTAGCGAAATCGAATGATGGAGTTTCACTTTTGACCAAATTCTCGGAGTTGAAATTTGATCATAGATTTGGATGCCCGTTTGATATAAAAATGTGCACACCAACTTTTGCAATGGTCCGAGCTATTTGGACCCCTTCGAGCCCAACTCTATCGAAAATGCACGACGGAGTTTTACTTCTAACCAATTTCTTAGAATTGAAATTTGATCATAGATTTGGATGCCCGTTTGATAGATAATTGTGCACTACAACTTTTGTGACGTTTTGAGCTATTTTCAACCCCTTTAACCCTAATCTTAGCGAAACCGCATGACGAAGTTTCACTGTTGACCAATTTCTTGGAATTAAAATTTGATCATAGATTTAGATGCACATTTGGAAGAT
Source organism: Pseudotsuga menziesii (assembly GCA_001517045.1). NCBI lineage: Eukaryota > Viridiplantae > Streptophyta > Pinopsida > Pinales > Pinaceae > Pseudotsuga > Pseudotsuga menziesii. The sequence goes on along the minus strand of LPNX010551252.1, from coordinate 1,312,330 downwards.
AAGAGTGCACGACAACTTTCATGATGTTCAGAGTTATTTTCGACTCCTTTAAGCCAAACCGTAACAAAACTGCACGATGGAGTTTCACTTTTGACCAACTTCTAAGAATTGAAACTTGATCATAGATTTGGATGCCCATAGATAAACAAGCATGCAAGCCAACTTTTGCAAGTTCCAAGCTATTTTGACCACCTTTAAGCCCAACCCTAGCGAAAACGCATGGCAAAGTTTCACTTTTGAGCAGTTTCTTATAATTGAATTTTGATCATAGATTTGAATGCCCATTTGATAGACAAGCATGCATGCCAAATTTCAAGATGTTCCAAAATATTTCACACCCTTTAAACCCAACCTCAGCAAAACCATACAACAAAGTTTCACTTTTGACTAATTTCTCAGAATTAAAATTTGATCGTAGATTTATCTTAGCATTTGGTAGATAACAATGCACACCAACTTTCACGATGTTCGAAGTTATTTTGGTCATTATTCAAGGTTGTTCAAGCAAAGGTCTAAGAGATTTTATTTTTCTGACTTTCTTGTAATTGAAATTTGAAAGAGAACTTAGATATCCATTTGAGAGATAACCATGCATACACACATTCAAGGGATTTTGAGCGATTTTGGACCTTGGTCAAACTTGGTCAAACCAAGGCCTAAAAGTCCAATTTCCTAGAAATCAAATTTAAAAGTAGATTTAGATACCCATTTAAGAGGCACACATATTTTTGCGAGTTTCGAGTTATTTCGGCACTTGGTTAAGGTAGGTGAAACCAAGTTCTAAGAAATGCAATTTTCTTGACATTCTCAAAATTGAAATTTGAAACTGTATTTAGGTACCCATTTGAGAGATAATCCCTACATGTAGATTTTTTTGGGATTGTGAGCCACTTTGGAGCACAATCAAACTTCGTCAAACCAAGGCCTAAAACGTTGCATTTTTTCCATTTCCTGAAAATTCAAATTTTAAAGTAGATTTAGATACCCATTTCAAAGATAGGCATGGACACCTATTTTTATGAGATTTGGAGCTATTTTGGCCCTCATTCAAGGATGGTCAAACAAAAGTTGAAAAGATGCACTTTTGTGGACTATTTCAGAAGTGAAATTTGAAAGTGGATTTAGGTACCCATTTCAATCAACAAGCATACACGCTAACTTTCGCAAAGTTCTGAGCTATTTTACTTTCTCTTTTGACCAATTTCTTAGAATTGAATTATGATCATAGATTTAGATGCGCATGTGGTAGATAAGAGTGCATGCCAAATTTAGTGATGTTTAGAGCTCTTTTTCCCTCCTTTAAGCGTAATCTTAGCGAAACCGCATGACAGAGTTTCACTTTTGAACAAATTCCCAGAATTGAAATTTGATCATATATTTGGATGCTCGTTTGATATACAAGTGTGCACGCCAAATTTTGCAATGTTTCAAGCTATTTGGACCCACTTTAAGCCTAACTCTAGCGAAAATGCACGACGAAGTTTCACTTTTGACAATTTTCTCACAATTGAAATTTGATCATAGATTTGGATGCCCATTTGATAGACAAGCGTGCACTCCAACGTTCACGACGTTTCAAGCTATTTTCACCCTCTTTAACCCCAACCTTTGCGAAACTACATGACAGAGTTTCACTTTTTAGAAATTTCTCGGAATTAAAATTTGATCATATCTTTTGATGCGCATTTGGATGATAAGTGTGCACACCAACTTTCATGATGTTCAGTGTTATTTTCAACTCCTTTAAGCCAAACCCTAACAAAACTGTACGATAGAGTTTCACTTTTGACGTACTTCTTAGAATGGAAACTTGATCATAGATTTGGATGCCCATTGGATAAACAATCATGCATGCCAAATTTTACAACATTCTGAGCTATTATTTTGACCCCTGTTAAGCCCAACTGTAGTGAAACTGGACGACAGAGTTTAACTTTTGAGCAGTTTCTTAGAATTGAAATTTGCTCATAGATTTGGATATCCATTTGATAGACAAGCTTGCACATGAAATTTCACAATGTTGAAATTTTTTTGCACCCGCTTTAAGCACAACCTTAGCAAAACAACACAAGGGAGTTTCACTTTTGACCAATTTCTCAGAATTAAAATTTGATTGTAGATTTTTCTGTGCATTTGGTAGATAAGAGTGCATGCCAACTTTCACAATGTTCGGAGCTATTTTGGTCGTTATTCAAGGTTGGTAAAGCAAAGGTCTAAGAGATTATATTTTTCTGACTTTCTCATAATTGAAATTTGAAAGAGAATTTAGATACCCATTTTAGAGATAACCATGCATACAAATTCTGAGGGGATTTCGAGCTATTTTGGGCCTTAGTCAAACTTGGTCTAACCAAGGCCTAAAAGCTTGCACTTTTTTCCAATTTCTTAGAAATCAAATATAAAATTAGATTTAGATGCCCATTTAAGAGATAAGCGTGCACACATATTTTTGTGAGATTTCGGGTTATTTCAGCCCTTAGTTAAGGTTGGTCAAACCAGTTTCTAAGAAATGCACTTTTCTTAACATTCTCGAAATTGAAATTTGAAACTGTATTTAGGTATCCATTTGGTAGATAAAGCATACATGTATTTTTCGGGATTATGAGCCATTTTGGACATCGTTCAAACTTCGTCAAACCAAGGCCTAAAATGTTGCATTATTTCCAATTTCTCAAAATTCAAATTTTAAAGTAGATTTAGATACCCATTTCAAATATAGGCATTGACACCTATTTTTATGAGATTTGGAGCTATTTTGGCCCCTAATCAAGGATGGTCAAACCAAGGTTGAAAATATGCACTTTTGTTAACTTTTTCAGAATTGAAATTTGAAAGTGGATTTAGGTACCCATTTCAATAAACAAGCGTACACGCCAACTTTCGTAACGTTTCGAGCTATTTTTAATCGCTTTAAGTGCAACCTTATTGAAAGCATTGATATTCCCATTTGGTAGGTAAGGGTGCACACATATTTTTGTGAGGTTTCTAGTTAGATAAGAGTGCATGAAAAATTTCATGATGTTCAGAGCTATTTTCCCATCCTTTAAGCCAAACCTTAGCGAAATCAAATTATGGAGTTTCACTTTTGACCAAATTCTTGGAGTTGAAATTTGATCATAGATTTGAAATTTGATCATAGATTTGAATGCACTTTTGCAATGTTCCTAGCTATTTGGATCCCTTTGAGCCCAACTCTAGCGAAAATGCACGACGAAGTTTCACTTTTGACCAATTTCTCAGAATTGAAATTTGATCATAGATTTGGATGCCCATTTGATAGAGAATTGTGCACTCCAACTTTCGTGACACAACGAGCTATTTTAACTGCCTTTAACCCCAACATTCACGAAACCGCACAACGGAGTTTCACTTTTAACCAATTTCCTGGAATTAAAATTTAATCATAGATTTAAATGCGCATTTGGAAGATAAGAGTACATGCCAACTTTCATGATGTTGACAGCTATTTTTTGCATCTTCAAGCCAAACCCTAAAAAAACTGCATGATGGAGTCTCAGGTTTGACAAAAATCTCAGAATTGAAACTTGATCATAGGTTTGGATGCATATTGGATAGAAAAGCATGCACTCCAACTTTCGCAACGTTTCGAGCTATTTTGATTCCCTTTAAGCCCAACCTTGTCGAAACCGCATGACGGAGTTTCCCTTTCGAGTAGTTTCTTAGAATTTAAATTTGATCATAAATTTGGATGCCCATTTGATGAACAAGCGTGCATGCAAAATTTTGAGACATTCCAGAATATTTTCACCCCCTTTAAGCCCAACCCTAGCAAAACCGCACAACAGATTTTCACATTTGACTAATTTCTAAAAATTAAAATTTAATTGTAGATTTATCGGCACATTTGGTAGATAAGAGTGCATGCTAACTTTCATGATGTTTGGAGCTATTTTGGTCGTTATTCAAGGTTGGTCAAGTAAAGGTCCAAGAGATGTTATTTTTTCGGCTTTCTTGTAATTGAAATTTGAAACAGAATTTAGGTACCCATTTGAGAGATAACCATGTATAAACAATTTCAGGGGATTTCGAGCTATTTTGGACCTTAGAAAAACTTGGTGAAACCAAGGCTTAAAAGGTTGCATTTGTTTCCAATTTCTTAGAGCCATTTTCCCCTCCTTTAAGCCAAACCTTAGCGAAATCAAATGATGGAGTTTTACTTTTGACCAAAGTCTCAGAGTTGAAATTTGATCATGGATTTGGATGCCCGTTTGATATAAAAACGTGCACACCAACTATTGCAAGGGTCCGAGCTATTTGGACCCCTTCGAGCCCAACTCTAGCGAAAATGCACGACGAAGTTTCACTTCTGACCAATTTCTCAGAATTGAAATTTGATCATAGATTTGGATGCCCATTTAATAGATAACCATGTACTCCAACTTTTATGAAATTTTGATCTATTTTCACCCCCTTTAACCCCAATCTTAGAGAAACCGCATGACGGAGTTTCACTCGACACCAACTTTCATGATGTTCAGAGTTATTGTAGATTCCTTTAAGCCAAACCCTAACAAAACCGCACAAAGGAGTTTCACTTTTGACGAACTTCTAGGAATTGAAACTTGATCATAGATTTCGATGCCCATGAGATAAACAAGCATGCATGCCAACTTTCACAACGTTCCAAGCTATTTGAACCACCTTTAAGCCCAACCCTGGCGAAAATGTGTGACGAAGTTTCACTTTTGAGCAGTTTCTTATAATTAAAATTTGATCATAGATTTGAATGCCCATTTGATAGACAAGCGTGGACGTGAAATTTCGAGATGTTCCAAAATATTTTACCCCCTTTAATCCCAACCTCAACAAAGCCATACAATAGAGTTTCACTTTTGACTAATTTCTCAGAATTAAAATTTGATCGTACGTTTATCTTAGCATTTGGTAGATAACAGTGCACACCAACTTTCACGATGTTTGAAGTTATTTTGGTTGTTATTCAAGGTTGGTCAAGCAAAGATCTAAGAGATGCTATTTTTCTGACTTTCTTGTAATTGAAATTTGAAAGAGAATTTAGGTACCCATTTGAGAGATAACCATGCATACACACTTTTAGGGGATTTCGAGCTATTTTGGACCTTGGTCAAACTTGGTCAAACCAAGGCCTAAAATTCCAATTTCTTAGAAATCAAATTTGAAATTAGATTTAGATACCCATTTAAGAGGCACACATATTTTTGTGAATTTCGAGTTATTTCGACACTTAGTTAAGGTTGGTCAAACCAAGTTCTAAGAAATGCACTTTTCTTGACTTTCTCGAAATTGAAATTTGAAACTCTATTTAGGTACCCGTTTGAGAGATAATCCCTACATGTAGAGTTTTTAGGGATTGCAAGCCATTTTGGACCTCAGTCAAAATTCGTCAAACCAAGGCCTAAAACGTTGCATTTTTTTCATTTTCTGAAAATTCAAATTTTAAAGTAGATTTAGATACCCATTTCAAAGGTAGGCATGGACACCTATTGTTATGAGATTTGGAGATATTTTGGCCCTCATTCAAGGATGGTCAAACAAAAGTTGAAAAGATGCACTTTTGTGGACTTTTTCAGAAGTGAAATTTGAAAGTGGATTTAGGTACCCATTTCAATAAACAAGTGTACATGCTAACTTTCACGACCTTCTAAGCTATTTCACTCCCTTTAACTGCAACCTTAGCACGATAAAGTTTCTCTTTTGACCAATTTCTTAGAATTGAAATATGATCATAGATTTAGATGCCAATTTGGTAGATAAGAGGTCATGCCAAATTTAGTGATGTTCAGAGCTCTTTTTCCCTCCTTTAAAACAAACCTTAGCGAAACCACATGACGAAGTTTCACTTTTGACCAAATTCCTAGAATTGAAATTTGATCATAGATTTGGATGCCCATTTGATATACAAGCATGCACACCAAATTTTGTAATGTTTCGAGCTATTTGGACCTGCTTTAAGCCGAACTCTAGCAAAAATGCACGACGAAGTTTCACTTTTGACAATTTTCTCGCAATTGAAATTTGATCATAGATTTAGATGCCCATTTGATAGACAAGCGTGCACTCCAATTTCCATGACGTTTGGAGCTATTTTCACCCCCTTTAACCCCAACCTTTGTAAAATCGCACAATGGAGTTTCACTTTTTACAAATTTCTCAGAATTAAAATTTGATCATATATTTTGATGCGCATTTGGATGATAAGTGTGCACACCAACTTTCACGATGTTCAGAGTTATTTTCATCTCCTTTAAGCCAAACCCTAACAAAACTGTATGATGGAGTTTCACTTTTGACATACTTCTTAGAATGGGATCTTGATCATAGATTTGGATGCCCATTGGATAAACAATCATGCATGCCAAATTTTGGAACGCTTCGAGCTATTATTTTGACCCCTTTTAAGCCCAACCGTAGTGAAACCGCACGACAGAGTTTCACTTTTGAGCAGTTTCTCAGAACTGAAATTTGCTCATAGATTTGGATGTCCATTTGATAGACAAGCTTGCACATGAACTTTCACGATGTTGCAAAATATTTTCTCCCGCTTTAAGCCCAACCTTAGCAAAACAACACAAGGGAGTTTCACTTTTGACCAATTTCTCAGAATTAAAATTTGATCGTAGATTTATCTGCGCATTTGGTAGATAAGAGTGCATGCCAACTTTCACGATGTTCGGAGCTATTTTGGTCGTTATTCAAGCCTGGTCAAGCAAAGGTCTAAGAGATCATATTTTTCTAACTTTCTCATAATTGAAATTTGAAAGAGAATTTAGACACCCATTTGAGAGATAACCATGCATACAAACTCTGAGGGGATTTCGAGCTATTTTGGACCTTAGTCAAACTTGGTCAAACCAAGGCCTAAAAGCTTGCACTTTTTTCCAATTTCTTAGAAATCAAATGTAAAAGTATATTTAGATACCCATTTAAGAGATAAGCATGCACACATATTTTTCTGAGATTTCAGGTTATTTCAGCTCTTAGTTAAGGTTGGTTTAACGAAGTTCTAAGAAATGTACTTTTCTTGACTTTCTCGAAATTGAAATTTGAAACTGTATTTAGGTATCCATTTGGTAGATAAAGCATACATGTATATTTTTGGGGGATTGCGAGCCATTTTGGACATCGGTCAAACTTTGTCAAACCAAGGCCTAAAACGTTGCATTATTTCCAGTTTCTCAAAATTCAAATTTTAAAGTAGATTTAGATACCCATTTCAAATATAGGCATTGACACCTATTTTTATGATATTTGGAGCTATCTTGGCCCTTAATCAAGGATGGTCAAACCAAGGTAATATGCACTTTTGTCTCCTTTTTCAAAAGTGAAATTTGAAAGTGGATTTAGGTACCGATTCAATAAAAAAGCGTACACGCTAACTTTCGCGACATTCCGAGCTATTTTACTCTCTTTAAGTGCAACCTTAGTGAAAGCGCATGATAAAGTTTCTCTTTTGACCAATTTCTTAGAATTGAAATATGATCATAGATTTAGATGCCCATTTGGTAGATAAGAGTGCATGCCAAATTTAGTGATGTTCAGAGCTCTTTTTCCTTCTTTTAAGCCAAATCTTAGCGAAAATGCATGATGGAGTTTCACTTTTGACAAAATTCCTAGAATTGAAATTTGATCATAGATTTGGATGCCCATTTGATATACAAGCATGCACGCTAAACTCAAGCTAGCTATTTTCACCCGATTTAAACTCAAGCTTAGCAAAACAACACAAGTGAGTTTCACTTTTGACCAATTTCTCTAAATTAAAATTTGATCGTAGATTTATCTGCACATTTGGTGGATAAGAGTGCATGCCAACTTTCACAATGTTCGTAGCTATTTTGGTCGTTATTCAAGGCTGGTCAAGCAAAGGTCTAAATGATCATATTTTTCTGACTTTCTCATAATTGAAATTTGAAAGAGAACTTAGATACCCATTTGAGAGATAACCATGCATACAAACTCTGAGGGGATTTTGAGCTATTTTGGACCTTAGTCAAACTTTGTCAAACCAAGGCCTAAAAGCTTGCACTTTTTTCCAATTTCTTAGAAATCAAATTTAAAAGTATATTTAGATACCCATTTAAGAGATAAGTGTGCACACATATTTTTGTGAGATTTCGGGTTATTTGAGCACTTAGTTAAGGTTGGTCAAACGAAGTTCTAAGAAATGCACTTTTCTTGACTTTCTCGAAATTGAAATTTGAAACTGTATTTAGGTATCCATTTGGTAGATGAAGCATACATGTATATTTTTGGGGATTAGGAGCCATTTTGGACATCGGTCAAACTTTGTCAAACCAAGGCCTAAAACGTTGCATTATTTCCAATTTCTCAAAATTCAAATTTTAAAGTAGATTTAGATACCCATTTCAAATATAGGCATTGAACCTATTTTTATGAGATTTGGAGCTATTTTGGCCCTTAATCAAGGATGGTCAAACCAAGGTTGAAAATATGCACTTTTGTCGACTTTTTCAGACTTGAAATTTGAAAGTGGATTTAGGTACCCATTTCAATAAATAAGTGTACATGCCAACTTTCGTAACGTTCCGAGCTATTTCCACTCCCTTTAAGTGCAACCTTAGCGAAAGCGCCAATATCCCATTTGGTAGATAAGCGTGCAAACATCTCTTTGCGAGATTCTAGTTAGATAAGAGTGCATGAAAATTTTCGTGATGTTCAGAGCTATTTTCCCAACCTTTAAGCCAAGCCTTAGCGAAATTGAATGATGGAGTTTCACTTTTGACCGAATTTCCGGAGTTGAAATTTGATCATAGATCTGGATGCCCGTTTGATATAAAAGCGTGCACACCAACTTTTGCAATGTTCCGAGCTATTTGGACCCCTTTGAGCCCAACTCTAGAGAAAATGCACAACGAAGTTTCACTTCTGAACAATTTGTTGGAATTGAAATTTGATCACATATTTGGATGCCCATTTGATAGAGAAGTGTGTGCTCCAACTTTCGTGACACAATGAGCTATTTTCACCCCCTTTAACCTCAACCTTGGTGAAACTGCACAATGGAGTTTCACTTTTAACCAATTTCTTGGAATTAAAATTTAATCATAGATTTGAATGCACATTTGGAAGATAAGAGTACATGCCAACTTTCATGATGTTGAGAGCTATTTTCGGCATCTTTAAGCCAAACCCTAACAAAACTGCACGATGGAGTCTTAGCGTTGACAAAATTCTTAGAATTGAAACTTGATCATAGGTTTGGATGCATATTGGATAGACAAGCATGCACGCCAACTTTCGCGACGTTCCGAGCTATTTTGACCTCCTTTAAGCCCAACCCTATCGAAACCCTACGACGGAGTTTCACTTTTGAGCAGTTTCTTAGAATTTAAATTTGATCATAAATTTGGATGCCCATCTGATGAACAAGCATGCATGCAAAATTTTGAGACATTCCAAAATATTTGCACCCCCTTTAAGCCAAACCCTACCAAAACCACACAACGGAGTTTCACGTTTGACTAATTTCTCAAAATTAAAATTTAATCGTAGATTTATTGGCGCATTTGGTAGATAAGAGTGCATGCTAACTTTCATGATGTTCGGAGCTATTTTGGTCGTTATTCAAGGTTGGTCAAGTAAAGGTCTAAGAGATGTTATTTTTTCGGCTTTCTTGTAATTGAAATTTGAAAGAGAATTTAGGTACCCATTTGAGAGATAACCATGCATAAAAACTTTCAGGGGATTTCGAGCTATTTTGGACCTTAGGAAAACTTGGTGAAACCAAGGCCTAAAAAGGTTGCACTTGTTTCCAATTTCTCAAAGCCATTTTCCTCTCCTTTAAGCCAAACCTTAGCAAAATCGAATGATGGAGTTTCACTTTTGACCAAATTCTCGAAATTTGATCATAGATTTGGATGCCTGTTTGATATAAAAATGTGCACGCTAAGTATTTCAATGGTCCGAGCTATTTGGATCCCTTCGAGCCCAACTCTAGTAAAAATGCACGACGGAGTTTAACTTCTGACCAATTTTTGAGAATTGAAATTTGATCATAGATTTGGATGCCCCTTTGATAGATAATTGTGCATGCCAACTTTCATGACGTTTTGAGCTATTTTCACCCCCTTTAACCCCAATCTTAGAGAAACCGCATGACGGAGTTTCACTCTTGACCAATTTCCTGAAATTAAAATTTGATCATAAATTTAGATGTGCATTTGGAAGATAAGTGTGCAGGCCAACTTTCACGACGTTCAGATTTATTTTCGACTTTAATCCAAACCCTAACAAAACCACACGATGGAGTTTCCCTTTTGACCAACTTCTAAGAATTGAAACTTGATCATAGATTTGGATGCCCATGAGATAAACAAGCATGCATGCCAACTTTCGCAACGTTCCAAGCTATTTTGACCACCTTTAAGCCCAACCCTAGTGAAAACGCATGACGAAGTTTCACTTTTGAGCAGTTTGTTATAATTCAAATTTGATCATAGATTTGAATACCCATTTGATTGACAAGTGTGCACATGAAATTTCTAGACGTTCCAAAATATTTCACCCCCTTTAATCCCAACCTCAGCAAAACCATACAACAGAGTTTCACTTTTGACTAATTTCTCAGAATTAAAATTTGATCGTAGATTTATCTTAGCATTTGGTAGATAACAGTGCACACCAACTTTCACGATGTTCGAAGTTATTTTGGTCGTTATTCAAGGTTGTTCAAGCAAAGGTCTAAGAGATGCTATTTTTCTGACTTTCTTGTAATTGAAATTTGAAAGAGAATTTAGGTACCCATTTGAGAGATAACCATGCATACACACTTTCAGGGGATTTTGAGCTATTTTGGACCTTGGTCAAACTTGGTCAAACCAAGGCCTAAAAGTCCAATTTCTTAAAAATCAAATTTAAAAGTAGATTTAGATACCCATTTAAGAGGCACACATATTTTTGCAAATTTCGAGTTATTTCGGCACTTAGTTAAGGTTGGTCAAACCAAGTTCTAAGAAATGCACTTTTCTTGACTTTCACGAAATTGAAATTTGAAACTCTATTTAGGTACCCATTTGAGACATAATCCCTACATGTATATTTTTTTGGGATTGCGAGCCATTTTGGACGTCGGTCAAACTTCGTCAAACCAAGGCCTAAAAAGTTGCATTTTTTCCATTTTCTGAAAATTCAAATTTTAAAGTAGATTTAGATACCCATTTCAAAGATAGGCATGGACACCTATTTTTATGAGATTTGGAGCTATTTTGGCCCCCATT